>CM044007.1:79237199-79792155 GCA_024085815.1 Flaveria linearis | reverse complement strand
GTGGGCACCACTACCCAAGGAAAAGTCTAAATTTATATAAAACAAAATACCAATATGGACTTTGAAAACAATTCACGTCAAATTTAATAGCTTCATTCAAGGAAAGTTACTTCCCGTTGTCATTAAAGAAGTTCCTGATTAGTAACACTGGTCTCCTAATTTCTGCAGAGAGTTTGACGACCAAAGTCAGTGACTTTTGTCACCGACTCTCACCACCAAATACACACACGCTTATTGTTATACTAGGTTAGAACCCATGTATTACATGGGTGGAATAAATTTATTTTTTAAAATCATCTTCCTACTCTAATAAAAGGTATCTTGGATGACACGTGTCAACACCACAATCATTCTCACCAAAATTTTCCCGTCTCTCTCTCTCTACTAAATAATTACCTTAATTACTAATAATATATTTAACACTTTTTTAGATTTAATAAATTAATAAGAGATCTATTTATTAATATTATTTCTAAATAAACATTTTTTATAAATAATAAATTTATTTAAAGCATAAGACTTTTTTTAAAAATACAAACTATTTAAAATTGGTATTTTTAAAAATTTATTTTTTAAACCCAAAATATTAAATTTAAGGGTTATAATAAGAATTTTTAAAAATATCATTTTTATACGGTTTGTTTTAGAACAAAACGTTTATTTTTTTTGAAAAAAATAAGTTTTAAAAAGTTGATATCACTATTTTATAACTTACAGTCATTTCTAATACAAATTTTATGATATTATATCTTAAAATATTATTTTATAATTAATAAATTTTGTTATATTAATTTTTTTTATTTATTCAACCCGTGTAACACACGGGTTACTATAGCTAGTTATATTTATAATAGATTTATCAGCCATTAAAGTTAAGAAAAAAATAATATTTAAAAATTATAAATGACATATAATTAAGATTAAGATTTAAAATTATATTTTAATATGATAGAATTTAGATATTATAATTTAGTAAATGTTAATAAAATATTTGCATAAAAAACTTACATTCTAGATATATAATTGTTTAGCTTATTTACTTAAAATCCTTATCAATTAATATCTTAAAAATTACTTACGAGTAATTAAATCATTCAAACAAATCATATAAATGATTTTAGAATTTATATTGGAAATTTTTAGGTTGTTTGACTATATTAAGAAATAAAAAATATTATTAATCTAATATGAAAGAAAGAAATACAGGAAAGAAAAATAAAAATTCAAATAAGTAAAGGAGAATATGATTGTAATAATTGTTGAAATTATTTAATTAAAATGTGTATATACGTTTAGTTAGAAAATTCAACACGAGAATGCATAATATTGTATCATGCTTCCTCAAAAACCTTAGTTTATTAGAATAGATGATCTTAGAATCCATCTAGCACCTACATATCAAGTTCTGTAATTTTTTATCTCCTTAATAAATAGCTCCAGTTCATTGAGCTTGGATTGTTAAGCTATGAACGTTTCCATATCAAGTATGATTAACGATGTAGGTGGTATAATTCCATGAGTAGTTGTTGATCAGGTTAAAAGTTACTTATGATCATATATAAAACTTAACTAATTAAATACTAATTAAAAGATAACATCTATGATCTGTACATTAATTTAGTCCCTAGATCATAAAAGTGTGTTACATAGTGTAGCAACTTCCTTCCAACATATCTGAAGGCCATGCAACATACAAAATAGAATGAAGTTTTGTTTTCTTTATAAATGCGAGTCCTGGTGTAAAGAGATTGCAAAAAGAAACCTATGCAACATTAAGAATTACAGAGTTATAACTCCAATATATTTCTAATCTATTATTAGAAAAAACCTATGTAAAGAGATTGAGAGTTATAATTATTTATATTTCATTTATAATGTGTAATTGAGAGTTATAACTCCAATATATTTCTAATCTATTATTAGAAAAAAACAATTGATTTTTTCGTTAAATTTGATTTAGGGTTTGGTTTAGAAAGATTTATTTTTACTATGTTTTTAATATTCAATACTAACTAAGAATAACTCAAATCTTTCTTTTTTTTAAAGGAATTTTAAGTTCTAAAAATAAGTCCCTATTTACTCTCAGTTTTAAATCACGAAACCATACCCCATGAAATTGATTTACGAAATATTATTTTTGTTTAGCTTTTATATGAGTTTGAATGTTTTCTACGCTATTAATTAGTTTATGAAAAAGAAATTGTGTTGTTAGATTTCATATGAATTCATCAAGAAAATGTCAAATTTATATTCATTAAATTTTTTTATTATAACTCTTAAATTTAATTATTTTTGATTTTAAAAAAATAACTTTTTAAAAATACCAATTTTAATATTTCTTATTTTAAAAAAGTCTTATGCTTTAAATAAATTATTATTTTATAAAAAAATTATTTATTTAGAAATAACATTAATAAATAAATCTCTTTATTAATTTATTAAATCAAAAAAATGTTAAATAGTGTTATAGTAATTAAGGTAATCATTTAATAGGAGAGAGAGGCGGGAATAGCAAATGGATGTTGCTGAGAGAACGACACGTGGCAGATGGGTGGTTTAAGAGAGTGACATGTGGCATAAAAAACCTTTGTTTATTAGATAGGATAGATTATATTATGGCAAAAATGTGGAAAACGAGGTACGGTCCACCAAAATCGGTTTCACCAATAACCGTTTTTAACATTCGTTGACCTAAACCAGAACCGACTCATGAAAAATTTCAGTTTGTGCACCTATATCGCGAGTAAAAACAAGGGATAATGAAATAAGTTGAAAAATAAACAATAATCCAAGCCCATATCTAATGGGCCAATCCAAAAAGCCCATATGTAGAACATAGACGCTCATCATAGGTTTCTCATTGTATACAGATTTCACTGAAAGCTTCATTGCGTGTTTGATGGTTCTTGATTGCCTAAAGGCCCGTAATAGAAAAGAAACCATGGCCTGATAACCGTATCCACTAGGCCCAAGTTTAAAGCCCAATACTTGACACCTTAATATGACCTTCGACATTGCATCTAGATATAAGATATGTGACTTCATAGTATCAAAAGATATTTGGTAACACCTGATAATTTTTTCGTGGGTGTCAGAAATTTTCGATATCGGCACTCTATCGTGAAATAATATTTTTTTGGGCTCGGTGGACGCTGGATAAATTTTTGCTACATGATCCGGCTTCATAGGCTAATAGGCCAAAGTTTGTGTCATTAGTTAGGCCCATAAGCCCTTGTACCAACAGGCTCACGAAATATCTTGATCTTTCAAATTTCACGGTGTGTTTTTAAATATCTACTACTACTCTATAAAGGGTAAATAAGGGTGCCATGTGTCAGCATCACAATCATTCACACCATTTTTTTCCCGCCTCTCTATCCTATTAAATAATTACCTTAATACTAATAAAATTATTTTAATATATAATAAATTAAGAAAGAAATTTATATATTAAGGTTATTTCTAAATAAATTGAAAATTTTAAAAAGTCAATTTTTTAAAACAAAAAATAATCAAATTTGGGAGTTGTAATAAGAAATTGTTTTAAAAATAATATTTTTATACAGTTTGTTTTAGAATAAAATATTTATTTTTCTAAAAGATTTTAAAAAGTTGATATCACTGTTTTATTATTTATAGTCATTTTTTATATGTAATTTCAGTCATATTTATCTTAAAATATTATTTTATATTATTAAATTTATTATATTAATATTTTATTTATTCAACCCGTGTAATACACGGGTTTACTAAAGCTAGTTTATTATATTTACCTAACAAAAAAGTAGAAATCGGTATGATAAACTTTAAACGGTCAAAATGATGCTTTAACATACACAATTATTGCATTTAACAAATATTAAAGCAATGGTCATTATGCTCTATCTTTTGCTTTTTCATTTCGTCTATTTGCAATTGCCTTAAGCTTAAAATCAGGCTTTGATTGAGCATTTATAGTGTTAATCACTATTTGTTTTATCTCACACACTCGAAAACATCATCAAGATTAAGTTTAATTATTTGAGTATATCATGTGGTTCAAGATTATACCATGTGATCTTGTTAGTAGATTGTAAATTAACTCAATAAATAGTATAGAGTATGAATATAAAATTTGTACCACTGGTTAGATAATACTCTTATTAAAGTATAACGTTAGCTATTATTTTTTCATGTGTTTTATGCAAATTCATTTGAGATAAAACACAACTTAAACTTGTCCATTTTTAGGTAAATATTATCATGTTTATATCCGATCAACATACGGCATATATGATTTCATCTTGTCGGTCATGATGGAAATCATCCATTAATATCGCTATGAGTCATTTGAATTGACTTTTTCTATATGACACAAATGGTCCTCAACATTTACTTGATAGAAGCAATTGTAAATGTTTATAATAAAAATATTATTATGATTTTTCTTAAGATACATATTTATAAAGAGAATATAGGGATTTCTTATCTACGGATCATAACCTTCGATTATCATAACAAGAAACCCCTCAAGAACAACAATTAAGCTTCTCTCTCAATCCTCCATCAATTCAAGTATCATGACAAAAATCATGATATCATCATCTTCGTATAAGGTTTTGATTCTAGCAAGTAAGGTCCATTATTGGTGTCTAATTTGATACTAGAAAATTGAATTATCAAGAATAGGTTCTGTAATTATGTTTATGTTTCAAGATATAATCAACATGTCCAACAATTTAGGAATCTGCTTTTTGCTAACAATACGTCTTAAAGAGTGTTCATTTGTAAAATAATTTGATACTTTAAAGTAGAGTAATTTAAATAGTTTAAAAGTATGAGCAGAGTATATTTTATAATTCAATAAAAGATGTCATAGCAACTTGCAACCAATTTATAACCCTTGCTATTAAAACGATAAGATAACCATGAATATGTAAAAGATTGATAAGTAGGTTGATAAGTAAACGAGTTACCAACATGCACAAATATTTAAAAAAAACATGTATTTATTGTTACATTTCAAGAAGATGATAATATGTCAACAAACCAATGAATTGATCTACTCTAGGTATTATTATAAGGTTGATTAGGTGTGGCATAGTTTTGTACTTGTGTGAAAAAGACAAAATGTGTAGGGTTAGTTTTAAGTCTTCTAGCACGCCTATTTATAGAAAGCCACGTCATAGGGCGATGTGGCTCCACGTGGGACACGTACCGACATGGAAGGCCAGCTCGGATAGAAAAGGAAGCATCTAAGTTAATAATGTGTGATGTAGGACAGCACACCTCTTGTACATCTGGCATTTTCTTATAATAATATTCATAACAAGAACAATGATGATGATAATAATAATAATAATAATAATAATAATAATAATAATAATATAATAATATAATAATAATATAATAATAATAATAATAATAATAATATATAATAATAATAATAATAATAATAATAATAATAAATAATAATAATAATAATAATAATATAATAATAATAATAATAATAATAATAATAATAATAATAATAATAATAATAATATAATAATAATAATAATAATAATAATAATAATAATATGTTTTATTATCATCTTTAATACCTGTTAATAACCTGTTGACATCGAGATTAGATAAATCACAGCTTACATAGGACAGATAGTATCAAGAGATTATGACATTAAAACAATGATAACATGATTTCAACCTAAGACTTGTGTTAAAGAGGAATCACGTTTAATTACTAATGAATTTTGACATCACCGACCTCCATCTCCACAATAGAATTTTGCGACATCCGCGCTGCCATTGTTTCTTCTTCTTTTATTTGCAATTATTTACAATAAGTAATATAAATAAAAAGTATTTATATATATATTTTCATCTTAAAATCATTAGTTACATATTTCTACGCATATGTGTATATATAATATACACTTTTGACAATGTGTGGGCATATGGGTCAGCTTAAAATGAAATGATTAGTGTATTATTTTATGGTTTTCCAGTTAATGTGATTTATGACTACTGAAAGCCGACAATCTTGCCATGTTCCTGTGCAGCATAACATTCATGCCTACTACAATATACACATGTATGAGTGACCCACATAACTTGCTTTGAACCATCAGACTAACTTCTATTCATATTGTTATGGCAGTGAATTCTTCAAATGATCCACTCTTTCTTGAAAGTATATATGAAATATGTAGGTTTTGTAGTTCGTATTAGTCTGGATAATATTTTTGAATTCGTGTTTAATCAGTATCATATTAAGGTGTTTTGATAGTATTTTTTAATCTCAATCGGATTATTTAAAAAGATCAAGAATCAAAATGTATGTTTCTTGTTTCTCTTCTGAAACTTTTACCTGAAATAGATCAAATACTTTGGTTTATAATTGGGGAATCGGCTCAACATATAGTTGAGACAAAACAACGTGTAGTGAAAGAGCGTGTCATTTGGAGATTATAAGGGTTGGTAGTTAATGCGGCTTATCAATGGCGAAAATTCTTTCAGCGGGTAACGAAGTTACTACATATGATTGACTTCTTTCAACAATAGCGGTAACTTAGTTACTACATATGATCCACTGGTTGATCACACAAGTTCTAGTGATTGCTCAGTTGTTGATCTCATAGTTGTCGATGGTGTAGTCGTTTTGATCACACAAATGTCGCTAATGGATAATTAATAATCAGTTTTGCTTATAATTATACCCAGACCCGGTGTTGCCTCCCTTGACCCTCAAGATTCCTAGAGCATTTGAATAAATGTGCACTCCTCAATTGTTAACCCATATTGATTTTTAACCAAATTTACTTGTTAGTAATAAGTATATCCTGATTAACTAAATAACTTGATGACATAATAATAATAACAATAACAATAACAAAAATAATAACAATACAACAATAGCAGCAGCAGCAACAATTACATGTTTTACGCGTATTGCCCTGTGGATTAGTGGTTTAGCAACAACAATACATGTTTTACGCGTATTGCCCTGTGGATTAGTGGTTTACAAATCGGGTTTTTTCTAAAACAGATTTGGGGTCCAAACCGGAACCGGTTTGGTCAACCGTGGTCAAAACCGGTTTGGTCGTTTTGAAAATCGGTTTTGGTCAGTTTGAAAGCCGGTTTGGGGCGGTTTGAAAACCGGTTCGGCTCCAAACCTGTTCGGTTTTTTTTAAGCGTTATATATTAAATAAACAATTAATTGTAAAAATTAAATAAACTTATAAGATGAATGTTACATATTAATTGTATAAATTAAATAAAACTATAAGATGCATTTAAATGTTTTTATTTGTAAAAATTAAAACATATAAAATTAGAAACATTACATAATTGTTTTTAAAACAATTTACATAATTTCAAATTAAATACATAATTTAAAATCAAAGTGAAATATATAATATATAAAACATAGAAACAATTCAAACGACATAAAATTTTAAATAATTATTTGAAAACCGGTTTGGGAACCGGTTTGAAAACCGATTTGAAAACCGGTTTGAAATCGGACCGGGTTAGAAACCGCTTTGAAAGAGAAAATCTACAAACCGAACCTAGACCGCCGGGTTGGGCTGGTTTGAAACCGGTTTGGAGCCACCGGTTTGGAGCCACCGGTTTGGGCCAAACCGGTTTGGGGTCACCGGTTAAACCGGTTTCGGTTTTTTTTAACCGGTTGCCAAACCGGTTTTTTTAAACACCTCTACCTCGGGTTGCTTCCACAAGACACATTTGACCTTGGAACTTTCTTTTTGTCCACAAACAAGTAGTCTGAAACATGTTATTGGTGTTTAGGCGGACCATGTCTTATAAAAATCAGTATAGTTCTTCTTAACAATGTGATATTTACTTATGATTTAGCCCCATCCCTTGGTGTGGTGGCAAAGGTTCTTAACAATTAACATGGAGGTTGGGGGTTCGAACCCACTAACTACTAACTTGGTAAAAGATTTCACAATTAAGAAATTAATCTTTCAAAAAAAATTTACACCTACAAGTAAGCATTCACAAAAAAATCTGCATCTTTATTTGATTGTTTGTAGAGTCATGCCTTTAAAATGCTTCTCCCTAAAAGTTGATTTGACCATCGTCTTGATCTCATTGTTATAAAAGATGTTTTAAAAGGATGTGACATTATCATTTCTCATCTTATCATATACATAACATGTTAACAAATCATTAAATATTTAAATTGAAACAAATGAGCGAAATAACTACAAATAGATTGGTCAAAGACGGAAACAACATATATAAATATTGTTTGTTATTAATTATACGTATAACGCGTTATTACCTTGATGCACATCAATCCTTTGAAAAGCTTTCTTAGAATAAGTCAACTTGACCCATAATGACAAAAGATAATTTATACCCTTAATTATGAAATCCTACCAAACATAATTCAAATATTCATATATAATTTCTTGATTCTCGTGATTAGCGATCACCTAGCGGACCCCTTCGCCGAATTCCAATTAATATATAATACAATTTTTAGGTTGTAATCAAATATCCTGTGAGCCGACCCGGTATGTTAACCTTTGTACTGATTTTAACGCTTCAAATCTAATTCATTTAGAAATATTATCATGAAGGAAACTCATTGTTATGAAAAACATCCTTAAATCAAGTTTAAATCTAAGAACTAAAAGATCCAAACTTAAATCATCACCCACCCCTAGTGTCATTGGACCAAAAGATCAATTGGAATATTTAATTCACTTAAATTACAATTTGTGATACAAACCATTTAAAAAATTATAAGGACAAATGTAACGCCTTAGTAATTGTAAGTAAAAATGTTGTAAGTAAAGAGATATAATGATTTAATACGTGTGATTAGTAAAGTAGTAATACCTAAGGATTGACATTAATTAAGATTTGGTTTTATATATAAACTATTAAAATATTTACATAAAATATAATATCTTGATTTTTGTGGTATAGTTAAAAGATAATAAAAAGCTTTCAATTATATGCTATTTCTATACATGCAAATATGCAATTTGTCAAAAATGATCGAATTTGAGTTGCTATTTTTTAAAAGTTATTGAGGTTATACTCATTTTCTTTAAAAATAGATTGTGTCTCTCTCTAATTTGTGTATTGTTTATGTACTTAAAACATAAAAAGATAAAACAACTAGAGTCGTAAATAAGTTGAGTCAAGCCCATATGATATATATGGCTCGAGTTCGCCTCGTTTAGAGCTTTACGTTTAAAGCTCGAGATTTGTTTGTGAGGTGATTTTTTTAACATTGCGTATAACTCGGGCTTAATTTCTTATTTAATTATTGAACATATACATAGATAGATATTTTGTATACACACCTATATATATTTAGAATTTTATATGTATAACATAATCAATAATCAATATTGTCTCAAGAGTTTGGTGGATTTTATTGACGATATATAGGTGATGTATTTATAGACAACATTATGTACTTCCACCTATTGTGAGGTATGGATTCTCCTTAGGCTGGTTGACAATGACTCTACCATTGATATCGACTGATCCATTGTTTGTTGACGTTTATATTACATTGGCTATATGTATGTGAATTATTATGTTATTCATCACTACTAGTGATGTTTGTATTCTTTTTCTATATGGAGTCTATGCAGTCTAACACTTAAAGTTTGGCTAACATATTTATCACAAGATAAACTTCATAAAAGTTACAAACATACAAAGTTAAATTTAACATAGCATATTCAAACAATCTTCAAAACCCTGAACCCTTTAAGAAATTCTATTAAGTTTTTTAGGCAATTCTTTCTTTAATTTCATTTAGTACTTATACTAACACGTTCACAATTATCCTAATATACTTGCTTAACATCTTTAAGCTCATCGCCTAAAAGGTTTTTGATAATCAAATAATTTCATCTATTTTAACCCTAAATAGTTTAATTCATACTTACTTTCTAAGCCTGAATGGTTTGATTTCTATCTATTTAAACCAACTAAAACACATTATAAAAAGTTTGATGATCAAATAATATACCATTTTTATGATATCGCGCACTTTTGAGTACCAAAGGGTTATGAAATTTCTGTCATTTACCTTTTTTTAATATTTTGAATGGCAAATGTACGACCCTGCTTTGGAGAATATGTGTTATCTTAATCGGGTCCATCTATCCGTTTCCCATCCGGGACCGCAGCCCTAACCCCCTCAAGAGGAAAACTCATTGCTGAGAAAACTCATTGGTTTAACTCTAAACATTTTTTGCTCATAGTGAGACTTGATCTCATGACATTCTTTTTATTTACATGTCATAATTATCTCACCTTAACCAGTTGAGCTAAGAATCATTCGTACCATTTACTTTATTAATACTGATTCGTTTATAAGAATTTGCTTACTCAAGGCATTTTAAAACTCCGACTAAATTTGTACCACATAAAGAAGTGAAAAAGAAAAATAGTGATACTGATGCTAGATTTTTGTCTTTGCTTGCATCATAAGACATCTTATCTTTATAATTAACCACAAGTTTGAAGTTTGGACGATTTCAACCATCAGAAGAGCTTCCGATCATCTTTATTGTTCAAGAACGACGAAACTTTATGGCTCTACACTGACACGTACTCGAAGAGATGCTTGTAATTATTCCCTAAACAAAATTCATAGAGTTAAGTTTTTATGACTAACGATTTTTAATAGTAATATGGTTTGATCTTTAAACTAATGTGAATTTTAAACATGTAACAAACATAGAAATTATAACTAACTAGTATCAAGGCCTTCACGTTTGGGCGGTATGTAAAAGCTTGAAAGAATTAAAATCGAAACATTGTCGTGAACCCACACACCAATGGTAGGTTAATAACGCATGTAACTTTATATAAAAGGAACGAATCTTGTACTTTGCCGTTAACATATGAAACCTTATATAGAAAGACGAAACCCTATTATTGCATCAGGAGCATTAAACTCTGAAAAACTAGGGTAGATACAAATTAAAACGCCGTAACAGTATATTTGAAACTTTTATAAAATTAAATTTTAAAAGTTGAAAGAGGAAAACAAATTTTAGGGGGTAAAAAACAATTAGATAAGTATAGGATATAAGTTGCAAGTTTTAAAGGTTTAATAAGAAACTTTTAAATCTCATACATTATACATGTGCATTAGAACTTAGTGTAAGGTTCAAATACAAAGTCAATATTATGTAAAAAGTGTGAGAAGCAATCAGGGATTGACATGTGGCATATTTTTAAAATAGAAGGAGGGGTATTTTAGGAAGTGTAATTTATTAACAGAATTTTCAATACTTTAGCGATGTCGACCATTACACTGTACGATTGAGGTTTTCAACAGATTTTTCACTTTATCGTTGAAGATTCAAACAATCGAATCGTTAAAATTTTCAATTGATCAATCGTTGAAGATTCAAACAATCGAATTTTCAATTTCAATCGTTGAAGATTGCTTTACATCAATTACTTCAGCGATGTCGACGAGAGATGATCAGTTTGGTACGTATGAGGACGATTATATACTGCAATTGAAATAGTATGTTAATTTTGGCACCGTAATTTTGTCGTTTTGATCATCGTTCTGTCTATACTGTATGATTTTCTGTGAATTTTGTTATTGATTGACATCATCATTGTGTTATAGGTATCATCATTGTGTCATAGGTATCATCATTGTGTCATAAGTATTATCATTGTGTCTTTTGTATCGTCATTGTGTCTATACTGTTAGATTACTCTGGACATTATTAATTTGTTGTTGAACATATTATATAAATGTTAGGTGAGTTATATGATACTATTTATACTGATTGTGTCAGGTTTAGAGGTTCATTGTGTCAACCAAGCATGATTGTGTCAAAATCTATCTTTGTGTCATCTCTTTGTGAAGGTTCATTGTGTCATGTTTGGGGATTCATTGTGTCATGAAAGCTGCTTATAATGTGTCTTTTGTGAAGGTTCATTGTGTCATGAAAGCTGCTTATAATGTGTCTTTTGTAAAGGTTCATTGTGTCATGATTAGGGATTTATTGTGTCTTTTATGCTGTTGTGTCTTTTTATGACATGCTGTTTTTATTCATATAGATGCTGAAAATTACAAAGATGTTGGCCAACAATGTGTATCCCCAGGTTCTGGAAGAGTATCTTATATACCTTTTGCAAAGAGTTCAATTAAACCTGTTGTAGGAATGGAGTTTGTTTCTATTGAGCATGCGTTTGCATTTTACCAAAGGTATGCTCTTTCTTGTGGTTTTAAAGCTAGGAAGCATACAGAATATTTACAAGCTGGTAAAGTACTTTTGAAGTATTTTGTTTGTTCGAAGCAAGGGTTTAAAAAGGGAAAAGTATTTGATTCTTCAAATGATGAGGACGATAAATGTAAGTGGAAGCGTAGTAAACCATCTAAGAGAGTTGGGTGTGAAGCGATTCTTAAGCTACGTTTAGTTAATAGTAAGTACTGTATTTATTATTTAAAGGAAGAGCACAACCACTTGTTGGTTGATCAAGATGATGTGCATCTTTTACCTGCTGCTAGAAAGGTTGATCATGTAAAAGAAGGTGCAATTCAAGCTTTGTCTAGTATAAATATTGGTCCCGTTCGAGCTTTTCATATATTGAGAACTTTGTGTGGTGGTTATGCGGAAGTCGGTGCGATGAAAAATGATTTCAAGAATTATAAGAGGGATTTAAATAAATATATTGGTGAATATGATGCTGATATGCTTGTTCAAATTCTTATGAAGAAAAAGGGTCACTTGACGAATTTTACTTGTGAATATATTGTTAAAGAAGATGGAACATTAGGTGGTTTATTTTGGGCTGATGATGTTATGAAGAATAATTACTTGATCTTTGGTGATGTTGTTGGATTTGATGCTACTTATAGATCTAACAAGTATGATTCTAATCTCTTTATTTTGTCATATTTTTATTGTGTCTTTTTTCCATTGTGTTATTACTTATATTATTCATTGTGTCATGTATATCATTGTGTCATATATATCATGGTGTCATATATATCATTGTGTCATAAGACTCATTGTGTCATGGTGTTAATGTGTCATATATATCATTGTGTCATAAGATTCATTGTGTCATAAGATTCATTGTGTCATATATTCATTGTGTCTAATTATAGTTATTGTGTCGTATATGATAGGTATGATATGGTTTTTGTACCTTTCACTGGTATAGATAACCACAACAGAAATGTTACTCTTGGTGCTGCTCTTCTTGGATCTGAAACTGCAGATTTATATAGGTGGTTATTGCGTAACTATGTCAAAGCTTTTGGTAATCCACCTAAAGTTATTGTTAGTGATCAAGATCCCGCAATGAAGAGGGCTATACTAGATGTTTTACCAACTTCCCGACATAGGTTATGTAAGTGGCATATATGGGACAAAGTGACATCTAAGGTATCAAGTGTTTACTCATTGTGTCTTTTTCTAATTTACTCATTGTGTCTTTTTCTTTTTTACTCATTGTGTCATTTGATATTCTGCTATTCCTTTTTCAGTCATTATGTTTTTATATTATCTGATATTGCTTTGCGCTCATTTTTGTAGGTGGGACCAGTTTTGTGTAACACTACAGATTTTAAAAAGAGATTGGCTGCTATTGTATGGGCAGAATCTATTACTCCTGCTGAATTTGAAAAAGAATGGGATGTAATTCTATCTGAGTTTGGTTTAACTACTCATCCATGGTTGTGTCAAATTTTTAATATCAGAGGAGATTGGATTCCTGCATATTATCAAAATGAGAATTTTTCTGGGCTGATGCGTACAACGTCGAGATGTGAAAGTGAAAACCATTTTTTTAATCAGTTTTGTAACCCAAGATCAACTTTATTAGAGTTTAACAGTCATTTTGAATCTGCTATGGAGGCTTAGAGGTATGAGCATAGGAAGAATGATCATGACACTCGATTTGCTAATGTGAAGTTGTGCAGTTCATTTGTTCTTGAAAAACAAGCTGCATAGATTTTTACGCGAACTATTTTTTTGGATCAGCAGTTGGAGATAAATAATGCAATCAATAGTTGTGCATCTGTGAGCATTGAAACAGTTGATGATTTTGCAAAGTTTGAAATCAAAGATTTCCGGCAACCATGCACTGATTATTTTAAGGTATCAATTCTTTTTTGTTCTTGTTTATATATTGTGTAATATTTTACTTGATATGTGTTTTACTATATCATTGTGTCAGGTTTAGAGGTTCATCGTGTCAACCAAGCATGATTGTGTCAAAATCTATCTTTGTGTCATCTCTTTGTGAAGGTTCATTGTGTCATGTTTGGGGATTCATTGTGTCATGAAAGCTGCTTATAATGTGTCTTTTGTGAAGGTTCATTGTGTCATGATTTGGGATTCATTGTGTCATGGTTTGGGGATTCAATGTGTCATTAAAGCTGCTTATAATATGTCTTTTGTGAAGGTTCATTGTGTCATTATTGGGGATTCATTGTGTCATGAAAGCTGCTTATAATGTGTCTTTTGTTGAGGTTCATTGTGTAACATCCTGTATTTTTGTTCGGTTTATTTATGCCATTTTTATAGCATCATTAGTAAATTTTTATATATATATAATATATATATATATATATATATATATAATAACAATAATAATAATAGATGATAATAATAATAATAATAATAATAATAATAATAATGATAATAATAATAATAATAATAATAATAATAATATAATATAATAATAATAATAATAATAATAAAACTTAGAATTTAAAGTACAGGGGTTGTTTTGCCATTTTGAAAACTTTAAATAAAAGTAATACATAAAATAATAAACTTTGGAAAGAGCAGGGGCCAATTGTGCAAATTCCCAAACCACCCCCTGTTACCCCATGTTCCCGGCTGCCGGCTCCGGCGAGCTCCGGCCGAGCTCCGGCAAGCCCCAAAACCCCATTTCAAACCGATTTGACCCAAATTAAACCCCCAAAACCCCTCGGCCCCATGATTCGAACCCGAACCCCAATTCAATTGGTGTTAATCACGCGTTTAACCTTTCCAAATCGAACCTCGAACCAACCGAGTCAATCACCGCAATCAGACCTTGCCTAAACCTGCATTTCAATCAAATTAATCACCCTTAATCATAGTACGCGGCTTTACCAATCAATAATCAATTTGAATTGCCAATTAACTGTGCGAATATATTAACTATGGTAATTTTTCAAACGCGGATTCAAACCGAAAATGTTGAGCTCCAAACCGTGTAACCAAAACTATATATTGAAGGTTTCGGATTCGTTTTGAAGTTCCCCAACTCGCTGATCACTCAATTGCACAAGAACACTTCGCAATCGCGAAGCCCCAAACCCAAGAACACCCGAAACAAAAACCGAACTCGAAATCACCTTTTATCTCATCAAAACAGGTAATTGAAACCTGTTTTCTATTCGTTTTTTATCAAGGATCAAAAGCCCTATGACGATTTAGGTGATTAACACCGAATCGAGGATCAATTTTGATCCTGTTGAACCTAGGGTTCATTCGAAATTGGGGGAAACCGGGGAACAAAGCTTAAAAGCAAAGCAAACCAAAGTGAAACTGTAACGACCCGAATTTCGTATTATGTAATTAAAATACAATTAATGTATCATGTGTTAAAACCTAATATTGTAAAATATGTTAAAGGTTAAATATTTAAGACTTAACTAGAAAATTTGCTAGTTAGTTAATAGTGGTGGAAAAATGAAAAATGATACTAGAGGGGTGGATCTTGCCAATTGATGAAACCTAAACATGAATATGTATGGCTTGCCATACATTTGGTGAGTATTGTCTGCTCATTCACGTATACACACAAGAGAAGAGGAGAAGAAGAGTTTTGGTCATCTCATTGCTCAAATTGTTGGTGATTCAAGTGCAAGATCCGAAATTGAACCCTAGAAATCATTCTTCATCTTATCAAGAGCTACAAGTAAGTGTTATTTGATGTTCTTGAGGTGGTAAAAATCGTCACCCACATGATGGGTGTAGAAATTGGTGGTTTAAACATGAAACCCTAGTGTTATAGTGCTAGATGATCATGTGTATGTGTGTATTATGGTAACTAGATGTGTAATTGCTCCTTAATTGAAGATTTACATGAACCATGGAAATGGGTTTAGTTACTAGAAGGTTAAACTAAGGATTCTTCATGTAAACTAGTTGCTAGTTGTAGAATCCATGTTCATTCTTGTAGAAATGTGATTATGTGCATAACATTTGGTTGAAATTGATGAATCACATGTGTGATATGTGATTTAGGTGTAAAATTAGCTTGATGATGTTTAAAAGCTAGTAAATAACCAATATGTTAAGTTATGCACATAAGGTGTTTGATTAAATGCCCAAATTAGATGAAAAACATGAATGAACTACTTAATTGCAAGAAATGTGCAATGTGAAAGCCTAGATTGTAGGTTAAATGTGACAAATGGTCAAATAGACCATATGTGTGATTAAATGAATGTTATGTGTTAAATGGGTCCTTAAAATGGTAATAGGAAGTGGTGTGGCAAGCGGATCCAAGGGAACCGGCAAGGAACACGTTTGATTGACCACTTAAACCTTCCGGACTCAAGGTAAGACATTCTTTAAATTGAGCATAACAAAGTAAAGGCATGAGTCACAATGTGTGTGACCATGTGCTCATAAGCTCAAACAAAATGAAAACCACGTTTAAAAAGGATAAATAGTTGACTTGCACCGTATGTGAGCTTCTATGACAAATGATTCACGACGTGCGTGAACATAAAGGAAAATAACACTTTAGTGTTATACCACATGGTTGTGGAACAGAACGAGTCATGACGTGCGTGACCGTCCCATGGAAATGGGAAGAAAGGACAAACCCGGATTAAAGTGATTCACATCGTGTGTGAACACTAGGGTAAAGGGTTATCCCTACGATTTGCAACGTGTGTGGACGTTGGGTAACGCCAAGGAAAGCGGTCGTTCGCGAAAGAATGGCAAACCGCTCATTAAAAAGGGATTTGACCCTATAAGGGGCAAATTCGGTATGAAAAGGAAAATTTGCGTTATGATAGGCAAATGGGATGGGTTGGGTCTAAGAACTCACCAAACATATGTAATATGTTATAATAGACCGGTTCCATGGTTGTCGGGACGGTCGGAAGCTCTAAAGAACAAACGAACCATAAATGGGTTAAATAAGGAATTAAATACAAAAAAAAATAGAAAAATTTTGGTATATTGCCAAGAGTCGGGTTAGACTCGTTGAAACTCCATGGGAATCACGTATATGATAAAATATGTTATTTCTGGGTGTTTGGAACAATCGGGATCGACAGGGGTGGCTCGGGAACGCGAAACGACCCTTAACGGGTCAAAAATAATGATTTTGCTGCAGGTCTACCGTAGCTTACGTCCATAAGGACGTAAGCTACGTCCTCTCCACCTGGGTACGTCCTGAGCTACTGCCTTACGTCCACAAATCAGGGGAGAAGGGTTAAGGACGTAAGCTACGTCCTCTAGGACGTAAGTTACGTCCCAGGCATAATGTTGCCTCTGAGTTTCTTTTGTTGTCTTCTCGTTTCCCCAGATTTTGTCGATTATCGTTTTAACGCGTTCCGAGTCCGTTTAAACCCCCGTAAAGACCCTAAAATGAATGTTGGAATGTACTTACTTAGTTCCTATGAACTAATGGATGTCTAAACGTGTGTTTTCAGGTGTTACGGGACCGGAAGGCTAAAGTGATCGATAGGGCATACAAGGATCGAACGGGACTTGCATACGCGTTTCTCTTGTAGAATTAACGCGTTAACATTATTTTGAAACTTCTTATCACGTGTTTATGTAAATGGATTGTTAAACTTCATTTTGAGTGTCGGTTGACACGAAACACATATTTTGGGAGTTAAATGTTAATGAAATTTTCTGGGACCAAATTCCACATGTTTATTTAACTTAAACGGACTCTTTGGAGGTCCGGGTGTTACAAGTTGGTATCAGAGCCAACGGTTTGAGAGATTCAAGTGCGTCGCGAACACTTGGACTCAAACTTTTGAGCTCTAGATATGAGAAATGCAAACGTTCGATCCAAGAAGCCGATCACCGAGCCTAAAGGTACAAGGTTAGTGTGCCGTTTATAAACGTAACAAGCTTGACACATGTATGATATATGTATGATATGTACCATATGAATTGATTGAACCTAGCTTCTTGACTTAAGTTTGGAATAAAGGAACTAAGAAGGCATCCGTGTGGTGAGCTTGTTGCTAGGCCTGGCCAGTCTAACAACAATCAAAGGCACGCGAATGGATTCTTAGGGATGTTGTCTTAAACTTAAGGATGGAAATGGGTATTGTGTGAATAGGGTTAGGCCCTAGTGATAGTAGAATCATAAGCATCGGTGTATATGCTATAGATTACGTACATGGTACTAACGTAAAGTTTAATTGTCAAAGTCTTAGGTCATGGCTGGTAACGATCACGTGATCAATATAGAGAATCACGAAACCCATCCCGATGATGCAACACGGGAAATGGTCAAGGAGGAAGTTGGCAAGGCTTTTGAGGCTTTATTGCCGGGCTACATCGAGGATGTACGCAAAGATCTACGGGATCTCATTCAACAAGAGTTTGTGGCTCTGAAGGCTGACAAAGAAACCGAAAGGCCAACAAAGAAAGTGACCTATAAGGAGTTCGTTGCATGCAACCCTACAACGTTCAAGGGTGAGGTCGATCCACTACTTAGTCAAAGGTGGATCAAAGATATGGAAAGTGCCTTTGAAACCTCACACTGTGAAGAATCGGATGAAGTGAGGTTTGCTGCAAGCCAACTCCGGGAACGAGCTAAAGACTGGTGGGAATTGCAACGGGATGAGAAGGGGCGGGAAGGTATCAAAAGTATGACTTGGGAAGAATTTAAGAAGTTGTTCACAAAGCGGTTTTGCCCACAAGCCGCTATCAACAGAATAGCAGAAGAATTCCTACAGTTACGACAAAAAGATGAAAGTATTGATACCATCACGGCCATCTTCTACGACAAAGCCAAGTTTTGCCCACAGTTGCTCCAGGATGAAAGGATGTGGATTAACCACTACTATGGCATGTTGAGTGCCAAGTATCGAGAGTTTCTTACACCGTCCAAATGTGAAACTCTAGCAGAGCTTATCGATTGTGCTAGGGATTGAGAAGCGGAATTGAAAAGGCAAGTTGATCGTGGGGAGAAGCGTGCGGCTGAAACGGAGACGGGTTCGTCTAAGAAAGCCAAGATTTCATCTTCATCAAACAAGTCTGGGAACGACAAAGACTCCAAACATTGCAAGATTTGTAAAAAGAAGCATGGGGGAGTTTGTAGATACGAACGATGTAGCTAGAGTCAAAATATGAAGTTAAAGGGAAGGAATTTGATTTACGAATTTACATGCTTCAAGCTTGGAATCAAAATCAAGATAAAACGATCGGATCTCCTTCCAAGTTCAGAGATCATGCTTTGGCTTAATAGGTCAAAACACTAACATTGTTTCACCCGTCAAGTTACTACATGCTTCTCGTCACTTGATTACAACCATGGTAAGTTGAAGATCAAGAAATAAGAATAGTCATCAAGGTGTGGTTTTCACTCCTAACTTGATGGTGTATTCCCAAGATATGACCATTAACTTACCAATCAAAAAGTTCGATCCCAACTCATTGTTGAAGATTCACAGTAATAAGACGAGGTAACTCACCATTAAGGTAAGGGAAATCACTCCTATCTTAACGATGAAGTTTTATAAAAACAAAATATAACAGGATGAACTTCTTCATCAAAATCCAGAATTCACTCCTACTTTGATAAGATCGTTTCATTTGAGAAAATACAATCCATAAAAATGAAATTATCATCAAGGTATGGAATTCACGCCTATCTTGATGATTGAGCTTCATAATAACAAGGAAACAATCAAAGATTAACATTTGTCACCAAAGTATGGGTTTCAATCCTATTTTGGTGAGGTCATGTCATTTGTGAAAAGCCATTCCAAAGAGAATACTTGGAGTCAATCCTCCAGATAAGGTAATCACCCTGATCCAGAGGATGAAATTTCATTAAACACACAATTGGAAACCATTTATCGAAACGAATAGAGATTCATCAAAGTAAGGGAATCACCCCTGTTTTGATGAGTTAGAATTTTTAGGAGATACGAGCGTTTTTAGTCATGAATTGACTTACAAACCTTCGCATTTCCCACGGTGCAAGCGGTACGAAGTTTGACTTAACGATGAAAGGAAGATAATATTAATTAGAAATTCAGGAAATTTCAAGTTACATCAATGAAACCAAAAGGAAAATCATGCTTATAAAATTTAAGGTCTAAGTTCGAGGTAACAGGATTTGTTATGATGGTGTTCAAATCTTGGATGGTTTAAGTCGGGAAGACAAAATCAAGGACAAAATGATTCGACATCACAATGAGATGTGAACATTCGATTCACAATCGAAAGGAACATATGGACTTCTCAAAATATGAGGTCAACCATAACCTTATTGAAGACACGTGTACTTATAAGTGATCAATCATCACAAAGGTTTCGAGTCAAGTAAATGGATTCAATGATTGAGTCAAATCACCATTTACACTTTGTTTAGACAAAGTATCCCGAGATGTAGAAATTCCACTTACAGCATTGCATGTTCTTAGTTATGGGACACATCCTTAAGAAGACTTGAGAACCATAGGTAACAGTTTAAAGTTTTAAAGACATACGGTTTAGATTCCCAATATCTTTGGGTATGTTAAAATCCATGTTCACGTTGGTCAAGGTATAGAAATAGTTACATGAAACGTTGTGTTCAATAACGTTACATGTTACACGTTGAGCGTTTAAACGTAAGAGTTGAAATGTAGGATGGGTTTAATATTAACAGGAATATTATTTAGGCTAAGAATGAGAAAGTATTTAAACTTTGATGATAAACTAGTTCAAGGATTCCAGGATTTTTAAGACACAAAAGGATGGTTCCATTTGGTAACGCATTACCATTTGGAATCGTTGACACGTCAAGGTAAATTGACTCATTTGCCTTAGAGATTTGTGTATTTTGACCATAGTTTATCACTCATCCCAGAAATCCTCAGGTAAGCGTAACGGTTCCCTCAATGAGATTTATACGATACGCTTGCCTTAGCCCGAGGGCTTTTTTGCCAGGAAATCCAGAATACAGGTGTCTATGTGTCACACAATATTTCTTAGGTTTATGAAATCAAAACCTTGATGAGATTTTCACAGATTAGATATAGAGTCTAAGGAATTAAATCCACGATGATAAGTGTAGATTCCACATGTCGTTGAGAATAGGTTTAGGAAGTTCATTTGTCGGGGAGAGTCACAAGTCAAAGTTAAGTTTAAGGAGTCTAAGTTTTTAAGCATACATAAGGTAATCCTATGCTAAGGCATCAAATTGCACAAAAGGCATAGCATTATGTAGCATTTCAAACAATATGTGAGCACAAAAGTATAAAGATCTTTCTATGAGGTTCATGCAACTATAGTCTAGGTCACCATTTCTAATAACCTAAATCCCTATAGTTATGGGCTCTGATACCAATCTGTCACACCCCAACCTAGACGGCGGAATCGTCGAGGCGTGAGTAATACGATTGTTCACAGCCACATAACGCTATGTTTAAATGTAAATATTCAAATTAATAGTTTCAACAGGAATTACAACATAAGTCTCAATCATGAAATACATTCAAGCAAATATCAAACATAACATAACATTTCATTTATTTAACTAGGTCCACATCCTAGTTTTATTGCAAGCTTCAAAAGATCACTCTAAACTCGGGTGTTACCTGAAACATGATAAAAATAAAAGGTCAACTAAAAATAGTTGGTGAGTTTCCCAAGTTTTCATACATAATATGAAAAGATTATAAGTAGCAATTCATGTCATAGGTTATAAGCTAGTAAGGTTATAGAACACATATCTTCACAATCAAACCTCGACTTGATTACAAGTATATAAGATTGGCTAAGTGTATTTGGTTCCCTAGTGCACAAGCATACGGCTCCTAGGAGTCGGCAATACATCGACTTTAGCACCAAATAGGCTTGTCAGGCCCAAAGATCTAAGACGTCGCCAGGCTAGCAATAGTTAATGATTGTAACAAACTATGTATCTCATATAATCACTTACAACATACAAATAACCATGACAAGATATAAAGATGAATTGCAAGTGCTTTACAAGTCTCAAACGTTTATAAGTGTGTAATGTATAAGTATCATGTTTCACCCCAAAATGGTGTGAAATAAAGTAAAAGGGGGCAAGGAAAACTCACTTGTCAAATAAGTATATAATGACGATTAATAAGAATAATAGTAGGCGTCGTTCCAACGTGAATCGTTACAAGGCACCTAAATATGTAAATATATATTCACAAGGTTAAAGTCTTAATAATAAGCTTTAATGTTTTAACGTGAACTAGGGTTTCTATTTGGGTTTTTGAATGGTAGTTTAAATAACCAAATTTTATTTAGTTTGAACGTCTTAAAATAAATAAAATGACTTTAGTGAATGTGATTACGTTTAAATGTATCCGTACGCGTAAACATTTGATTTATTGTTAATACGTGGAAAATAAATAATTAATTTTTATTAATCAATCATATGACAATTAATTAATATATTTAATTATTTGATTTATAAAAAGAAAAGAACACGTTTTTGGCAGGATTTAAATATATAACTTTTATATCATGATTTAAACAATAATAAATATTATTTGAATAATTTACAAGTAATATGGCGTTAAATAATAATTTAATAGCTTAAATTATTAAAAGTTCATTTTTGTATAAAAATCTTGTATTATTTATGATTTTTATTTATTTAAAACATTTAATAAAGTAAATGAAATTTTAAAAATGACTTCCAGAAAACAGATAAGTTGTTTTAAAAATTTTAATGTTTATAAAACATTTTTTATAATTTTTTAGAATTTTCCTGGATTTTTAAAGTCTAAAAAAAGATTTAAAAAAAATTGGGAGGTGGCCCGGGGTCGAACCCGGGACCTCTCGGGTGGAAGGAGTTGTGCTTAACCGGTGAACCAAGGCTTATAGCCGCGGTAATGATCCGGTCTCAATTCTTATAAACCATCTTAACCAAAACTCCATTTCCCCAATTCGAGCCCTAGGTTCGAATCTCCCAAATTGAACACGAATTTGATATGGAATGCTTCCGAAATCATGGGGCTTTTAATCCCCATGTAAAAACGATCCTATAGGTATGTTTAATTACCTGATTTGAGATCAAATGGGCGAGCATAGATCAAGAACAGTCCGCGGCAGGGGGTTCGATCGAAAGAGAAGAATTAGGCAATGAAAATCAAATTAATCTCGTATGCAGCTTCGTATGGTGATGAGGAATGAAAGCCTTCAATCAAACTCGATTAAGGATGCTCGTACAGTGGGTTAGATTGAGTTGTAGGTTAGCGATGAGAATGATGATCGATGGAGTGTTTTGTGTGTTTTAAGATACAATTGAAATGGTTAAACGATTACATATAGATATACAAACATTCAGGTTTAATTAATTGGATTTTAACAGAGGTTAGTGCGATCGATTGGACTGTTAAAGGCTGACAAGAACGTGGATCGGTTAGATCGCACCAAAGTCTTCGATTTTTAAATTGTTTTTGAGGCATGAGTTCGAATTCACCACGTGAGTGTGTCGGGATGGTTGATTCGGTCAAAAATCGAGTTGTTTGGCTGTTGTGGGCTCGCCGGAGCCGTTCGCCGGCGACTGGAATCCGACGGGGAAAAAGGGGGGGCCGGTTGGGTATTTTGAAATAATTACAGAATGGTCCCTGGGGTTTTGTAATGTTATTATTTCATGTCATAACTTAGTTTTCAGGTTTCAACAATTACAAAACAGCCCCTGGATGTTTTTATTATTATTGTTATTATTATGATCATTATTATTGTTATTATTATTATCATTATTATTGTTATTATTATTATCATTATTATTGTTAATATTATTATTATTATTATTATTATTATTATTATTATTATTATTATTATTATTATTATTATATTATTATTATTTATTATATAATTATACTCATTATAATCTTTTAAAGGATTGAAAGAAAAATCAACGTAATATGTATGAGCCACCTATAAGTTTCGTATATGACCACAATGGCTCATAAGTTTAAGCGCCTTAAATTTTTATTTAACGTAAAAGACGACCCATCGAGTTTGAGGTGGGCGATTTGGTTTTGTTAAAGGTTTCCCCATGGAAGGGTATTATACGATTCCGGAAGCGGGGAAAGTTGAGTCCGAGGTTTATCGGGCCATTTAAAATCATCGCACGTGTGGGTAAAGTTGCGTACCGGTTGGAATTGCCGGAAGAGCTTCAAGGAATTCACAACACGTTCCATGTATCTTACTTGAGGAAGTGTTTGGCTGACGAGTCGGCCTATGTCCCGTACGAGGATTTGGAAGTTGATGACAGATTGAACTATATCGAGAAGCCGGTGGCTATCTTGGATAGAAAGGTCAAGCAACTGAGAAACAAGACACTTAATCAGGTGAAGGTGCAATGGAAGAATCGTAAGGGATCCGATGCCACTTGGGAATCGGAAGATGAAATGAGGAAGTCTTATCCTCATCTATTTGATTAGTATGTAAAGTTTCGGGGACGAAACTCTCTTTAGAGGGAGAGACTTGTAACGACCCGAATTTCGTATTATGTAATTAAAATACAATTAATGTATCATGTGTTAAAACCTAATATTGTAAAATATGTTAAAGGTTAAATATTTAAGACTTAACTAGAAAATTTGCTAGTTAGTTAATAGTGGTGGAAAAATGAAAAATGATACTAGAGGGGTGGATCTTGCCAATTGATGAAACCTAAACATGAATATGTATGGCTTGCCATACATTTGGTGAGTATTGTCTGCTCATTCACGTATACACACAAGAGAAGAGGAGAAGAAGAGTTTTGGTCATCTCATTGCTCAAATTGTTGGTGATTCAAGTGCAAGATCCGAAATTGAACCCTAGAAATCATTCTTCATCTTATCAAGAGCTACAAGTAAGTGTTATTTGATGTTCTTGAGGTGGTAAAAATCGTCACCCACATGATGGGTGTAGAAATTGGTGGTTTAAACATGAAACCCTAGTGTTATAGTGCTAGATGATCATGTGTATGTGTGTATTATGGTAACTAGATGTGTAATTGCTCCTTAATTGAAGATTTACATGAACCATGGAAATGGGTTTAGTTACTAGAAGGTTAAACTAAGGATTCTTCATGTAAACTAGTTGCTAGTTGTAGAATCCATGTTCATTCTTGTAGAAATGTGATTATGTGCATAACATTTGGTTGAAATTGATGAATCACATGTGTGATATGTGATTTAGGTGTAAAATTAGCTTGATGATGTTTAAAAGCTAGTAAATAACCAATATGTTAAGTTATGCACATAAGGTGTTTGATTAAATGCCCAAATTAGATGAAAAACATGAATGAACTACTTAATTGCAAGAAATGTGCAATGTGAAAGCCTAGATTGTAGGTTAAATGTGACAAATGGTCAAATAGACCATATGTGTGATTAAATGAATGTTATGTGTTAAATGGGTCCTTAAAATGGTAATAGGAAGTGGTGTGGCAAGCGGATCCAAGGGAACCGGCAAGGAACACGTTTGATTGACCACTTAAACCTTCCGGACTCAAGGTAAGACATTCTTTAAATTGAGCATAACAAAGTAAAGGCATGAGTCACAATGTGTGTGACCATGTGCTCATAAGCTCAAACAAAATGAAAACCACGTTTAAAAAGGATAAATAGTTGACTTGCACCGTATGTGAGCTTCTATGACAAATGATTCACGACGTGCGTGAACATAAAGGAAAATAACACTTTAGTGTTATACCACATGGTTGTGGAACAGAACGAGTCATGACGTGCGTGACCGTCCCATGGAAATGGGAAGAAAGGACAAACCCGGATTAAAGTGATTCACATCGTGTGTGAACACTAGGGTAAAGGGTTATCCCTACGATTTGCAACGTGTGTGGACGTTGGGTAACGCCAAGGAAAGCGGTCGTTCGCGAAAGAATGGCAAACCGCTCATTAAAAAGGGATTTGACCCTATAAGGGGCAAATTCGGTATGAAAAGGAAAATTTGCGTTATGATAGGCAAATGGGATGGGTTGGGTCTAAGAACTCACCAAACATATGTAATATGTTATAATAGACCGGTTCCATGGTTGTCGGGACGGTCGGAAGCTCTAAAGAACAAACGAACCATAAATGGGTTAAATAAGGAATTAAATACAAAAAAAAAATAGAAAAATTTTGGTATATTGCCAAGAGTCGGGTTAGACTCGTTGAAACTCCATGGGAATCACGTATATGATAAAATATGTTATTTCCGGGTGTTTGGAACAATCGGGATCGACAGGGGTGGCTCGGGAACGCGAAACGACCCTTAACGGGTCAAAAATAATGATTTTGCTGCAGGTCTACCGTAGCTTACGTCCATAAGGACGTAAGCTACGTCCTCTCCACCTGGGTACGTCCTGAGCTACTGCCTTACGTCCACAAATCAGGGGAGAAGGGTTAAGGACGTAAGCTACGTCCTCTAGGACGTAAGTTACGTCCCAGGCATAATGTTGCCTCTGAGCTTCTTTTGTTGTCTTCTCGTTTCCCAGATTTTGTCGATTATCGTTTTAACGCGTTCCGAGTCCGTTTAAACCCCCGTAAAGACCCTAAAATGAATGTTGGAATGTACTTACTTAGTTCCTATGAACTAATGGATGTCTAAACGTGTGTTTTCAGGTGTTACGGGACCGGAAGGCTAAAGTGATCGATAGGGCATACAAGGATCGAACGGGACTTGCATACGCGTTTCTCTTGTAGAATTAACGCGTTAACATTATTTTGAAACTTCTTATCACGTGTTTATGTAAATGGATTGTTAAACTTCATTTTTGAGTGTCGGTTGACACGAAACACATATTTTGGGAGTTAAATGTTAATGAAATTTTCTAGGACCAAATTCCACATGTTTATTTAACTTAAACGGACTCTTTGGAGGTCCGGGTGTTACAAGTTGGTATCATTTATATATTTTGAAACTTCTTATCACGTGTTTATATATATTTATACATAGTTCTTTTAATAGCTAAATCATTTATATTGATTATTTTACACAACATTATAATTGTTTAGTATATATATTTAGATGTATATTCAAACAATTAAATTGTTTGATTACTTATACCTATAAATATATATATATATTTGTATATAGTCCCTTATAATAGCTAAATCACTTATTATAATTATTATATACAATCCTTAAAAATCGGTTCAACGTACAATTTAATCAAGTTTTATTTATTATTTCTTTTACGCGCTAACAATTGATTATATCAAGTATAATCCATTCGTTCCATTTAACCGATCACGTTATTAACATGTAATAAATACGGATAATTATTAGACCTACAATTAATCATCAAACAAATTATAACGCGCTACTTTATTTCGTTTAGGTGCGTTGTGACGTTTGTGTTGGAAATCTTATTCGTGGTTATTCTTATTACATCTACAAGTCTCCTTTATTAAACATGTAAGTTCTTATGCCCCGCTTTATGATTATTTCACGTCTTTCGGGGTGAAACATGTTGCTTATACAAACTTACACATACACGCTTTGATACTTATTACACACGTGCAATTCTTTACATAGTCGTGGTTGTTTGGATATGTTAAGTATTATATGAGATGTGACATACGTGTGCAATCATTAACTATTGCTAGCCTAGCGAAGTCTTAGATCTTTGGGCCTGACAAGCCTATTTGGTGCTAAAGTCGATGTATTGCCGACTCCTAGGAGCCGTATGCTTGTGCACTAGGGAACCAAATACACTTAGCTAATCATGCTTATTCATATTATTCAGTCGAGGCTTGATTGTAACTATGCATGTTCTATATACTTGCTATCTTGTGACCATTGACTAGAATTGCCACATTTTGTATACTTATTGTATTTAAAACCATGAGAATTCACCAACTAGTTAGTTGACTTTATTTTCAACATGTTTCAGGTAATGTGCAAGCTTAGCAATGATTGAAGGAATGCATAAACCTAGATCATGGACCTAGGCTTAATAAAGACGATTGAATTCTTGTTTTTGTTTGATTTATTTTGAGACATTGATGTATGTGGTGATTGAAAACAATTGATAATGGCATTTATACTTTAACATAGCGTTATGTGGCTGTGAACAATCTTAATCCTCACACCTCGACGTTTCCGCCGTCAAGGTTGGGGTGTGACAGATTGGTATCAGAGCCCATAACTATAGGGATTTAGGTTATTAGAAATGGTGACCTAGGCTATAGTTATGCATGATCCTTATAGAATAGTATTCTTATGAATACATACTTATTGTTTGCATGCTGCCTAACGCTATGCCTTATTATGTGCAATGTGATGCCTTAGCATAGGTGCCTTTCTACATGATTACATATTGTTACCCGTCTCCCTAGACTTATCTTAAACGTTAATTCTCCCCGACAGTTACTATTTCTTAAACTTATTCTCGTCTCCAAGTAGAATCTATTGATAGGAATTCTTTAGACTTTATGTCTAATCTTGTAAATATCCCATCAAGATTTTTGATTTCATAAACCAAAGAACTAGTGTGGTACATAGACACCTGTATTCTGGATTTTCTGGCAAAAGGCCCTCGGGCTAAGGCAAGCGTATTCGTATAAATCTCATTGAGGGAACCGTTACGCTACCTGGGGATTTCCGGGATGAGTGATAAACTATGACCAACATACACGAGTTTCTGAGGTGAATGGGTCAATTCATCTTGACGTGTCAACGTTTCCAAATGGTGATGCGTCACCAAATGGAATCATTTCGTATAATTCATGATTCTTACCTTAATTGCCCACCCTTATTATCCTTTAACCGATCCTAACCCAATTTGTATTTTTCCAGCATGTCTCGTTACCACGGAAACCGAGGAAGATCCGGCCGTAAGCTTGCTGCCATGATTGCCCGGCAAATGGCTGCGGTCATCCCGACCATGGTGGCTGAACTCAGCAGCACTATGATCGCAAACGTCACGAACAATAGCAACGGTCAAGGGGAGAATAGTGCAAACCAACGGCGTAACAACCAGTCTTGCACCTTCAAGCATTTAGTTCATGCAAGCCTCCAAGTTATAGTGGCAAGGAAGGTGCCACCGGTCTCTTAGAGTGGTTTGAAGGGATGGAGAACACCTTCGTCAACTGTGAGTGCCCCGAAGCACTCAAAGTAAGGTATGCCACCAGTATGCTACAGCAACGGGCCTTAACATGGTGGAACAGTGAAAAGAGGAACCGAGGCCCCGATGCAATCTTGGCTTTAACTTGGGAGGAATTCAAAAACATAGCCATAGCCAAGTTTTGCCCGAGGAGCGAAATCCAGAAACTGGAGGAGGAATTCTGGAATTTGAAACAGGATGGCGGGAACCATCTGGCATATTCTACCCGTCATCATGAACTAAGCATACTGCTGCCACACATGGTGGATACTGTTCCCGAAACATGGAAAAAATTTATTAAGGGTGTACTACCTCAGATTCAGGATGCCGTTGTGGGTAGCCGACCCGCAACTTTGGAAGAAGCCATCACTATCACGGCACAGCTGACGGAGAACCACATCGAGCGGGCACTATGTCCGCAAAGGGTGCCAAGAAGACTGAGAAGACGACCTCCGAGGAGGTTAAGGAGGTCAAGCCTGATAACAAGAAACGGAAGTTTGTACCGACACGGAACTACGCCGTGGCTGCTCCTAAACCGCCCCAAAGACAGTGTACTACCGGGGCTACACCGGCCGCACAAGTGCCGTGGCAAGGGCTTATGCAGGCCCTCTACCTATGTGCAACACGTGTAGGTACCACCATCCGGGAAACCTTCCGTGTCGCATCTGCACACTATGTGGCAAGTACGGGCACCTTGTGGCAACGTGTCGCCGAGCATTGGGAAACGCAATGACGGAACCAAATCGGGTCTGCTACAACTGTGGAGAACCAGGTCACTACCGACCCCAGTGCCCTCGTCTTGTGGGCAATGTTCCACAAGCTCGTGGACGTGCTTTCAACATCAACGCGAACCAAGCGCAAGCGAACAACGAGGTGGTGAACGGTACGTAAAAAGAATTGCAACCCTATCTCCATAGAATTCTCTTAAAATTCCTTACTTGTGTCCTTAAGTGCCTTTAAAAACCTATACAGGTATGTTTCTTATTAATGACACCTATGCATACGTACTATTTGATTCGGGCGCCGATAGAAGTTTCGTTTCCTTAGAGTTCGAGCCGACACTTTCTAAACCTCGCTCAAATCTAGAGAGACCTCTCACCGTCGAAGTTGCTGATGGAGAACCCATCACCGTCGACGTGGTTATCCGCGATTGTCTATTGTGCCTCGACAACCATAAATTTCTTATCGACCTTATTCCAATGAAGCTTGGAAGTTTCGATGTTATTATTGGCATGGATTGGTTATCCAAGAACCATGCCGAGATCATCTGCTTCGAGAAGTGTATTCGCATGCCCTTACCCTCCGGTGACACGATGAAGGTGTTCGGTGAACAGTCCTCCAAAGGTCTCAAGCTTATGTCATGTACTAAGGCTCAGAAATGCCTAAGTAAGAGTTATCCGGCATTCTTGGCCTATGTAGTCAACACCAAAACCAAGGAGAAGGAACTCAAAGATGTTCCAGTTGTACGAGAATTCCCTGAGGTCTTTCCCGATAATCTTAGCGGGTTACCTCCCGTACGCGAAGCAGAATTTAAAATCGACTTGATTCCGGGAGCAAGCCCCGCGGCTAAATCACCTTACCGACTCGCACCATCGGAAATGCAAGAACTCTCTAGCCAACTCCAGGAATTATCCGAGAAGGGGTTTATCCGCCCTAGTTCTTCTCCTTGGGGTGCACCTGTCTTATTTGTGAAGAAGAAAGATGGGTCTTTCCGCATGTGTATCGATTACCGGGAGCTCAACAAGTTGACCATCAAGAACCGGTACCCTCTTCCTCGTATCGACGACCTTTTCGACCAACTTCAAGGAGCTGCAATCTTTTCAAAAATCGACTTGCGTTCGGGTTATCACCAACTGCGAGTCCACGACGACGATATCCCAAAGACTGCATTCCGCACTCGGTATGGGCATTACGAGTTCATGGTTATGCCTTTTGGCTTAACCAATGCTCCAGCGGTCTTCATGGATCTTATGAATCGGGTGTGCAAGCCATACCTAGACAAGTTCGTCATCGTTTTCATTGACGACATTCTTATTTATTCCAAGTCTCGCTCCGATCACGAACTTCATCTCCGTCAAATCCTCGAGCTGTTGAAGAAGGAACAACTGTATGCGAAATTTTCGAAATGTGAGTTTTGGCTTGAAGAAGTACAATTCTTAGGGCACGTTGTGAATAGTCAAGGAATTCACGTCGACCCTGCGAAGGTTGAAGCCGTGAAGAATTGGAATGCTCCCAAAACTCCCACGGAAGTTCGATCGTTTCTTGGACTAGCGGGTATTACCGGCGATTTATTGCCAACTTCTCAAAAATCGCAAAGCCACTCACGTCCTTGACTCAGAAGAACAAGCCTTTCGAGTGGAAAGCCGAGCAAGAAGAGGCGTTTGAGACATTGAAGCACAAGTTGTGCAATGCCCCTATTCTGACGCTACCGGATGGAAATGATGACTTCACGGTATACTGCGACGCGTCGAAACAAGGCCTTGGTTGTGTTCTCATGCAACGGGGAAAGGTCATTGCATATGCCTCGAGACAATTGAAGGTTCACGAGGTAAATTATACGACGCACGATCTCGAGCTCGGAGCGGTGGTCTTTGCTTTAAAAATCTGGAGACACTATCTATACGGCACGCAATGTATAGTCTACACGGACCACAAGAGCCTCCAACACGTTTTCAATCAGAAGGACCTCAATATGAGGCAACGTCGTTGGGTGGAACTAATTAGCGACTACGATTGTGATATCCGCTACCATCCCGGCAAGGCAAATGTCGTAGCCGATGCATTGAGTCGAAAGACGCATCAAAAGATGGTTTCCGTTCAAGAGATTCGCGACCGACACCAATGGTTCGATACATTGGGAGAGTTTGATACTGAAGTCCGACTCGATGTCAACAATGCTACGGTGTTATTGCAGAACTTAAGGATCGATTGTGACATCGAGGCGAGTATTCGAGAAGCACAGCAAGCGGTGCAAACCGAAGGGAGTATGAAGGAAGAGCTCGAGCCAAATCTCTTAGCCCAATTAGAAACAAGAGCCAATGGACTAATGTATTTCGCAAACCGAATCTGGATCCCCAAAAGCAATAACCTTCGGGCTTCTATCATGAACGAAGCACATCGGACTCGTTATTCTATTCACCCGGGCTCCGATAAGATGTACATGGACTTACGGAGTCAATATTGGTGGCCCGGAATGAAACGAGACATAGCAACCTATGTTGCTAAGTGCCTTACATGCACGAAGGTTAAAGCGGAGCATCAACGTCCAAGTGGATTACTTGAACAACCCGAAATTCCCATGTGGAAGTGGGAACATATATCCATCGACTTCATAACCAAGTTACCTCGGACATCTCGCGGGCACGATAGCATATGGGTAATCGTCGACCGATTGACTAAGTCGGCACATTTCATACCCATACGCGACACATATAAGACATCAAGGTTAGCCCGGATTTACATAGACGAGATCGTAAGCCGTCATGGTGTGCCTCTTCACATTATATCCGACCGAGACGCTCGATTCACTTCTCACTTTTGGTCTACTATGCAAGAACTTCTGGGTACACAATTGGATTTAAGCACGGCTTACCATCCCCAAACCGATGGCCAAACCGAGCGGACGATCCAAACCCTGGAAGACCTGTTACGTCTTTGTGTCCTTGATTTTGGGGGCGACTGGATACGCACCTACCGCTCGCAGAATTCTCCTACAAAACAGTTACCACTCAAGCATCCAAATGGCACCGTTCGAAGCACTTTACGGTCGTAAGTGTCGATCACCAATCTGCTGGACCGACGTTGGCGAGAATCTTATTACCGGACCCGAGCTCATACAAGAGACGACCGATAAAGTCGCTATCATCCGCAAGAACCTGGAAGTGGCAAGGAGTCGACAGAAAAGCTACGCTGATAAACGTCGCAAGCCACTGGAATTCCAAGTTGGGGAGATGGTCCTCCTCAAGGTCTCACCGTGGAAGGGTGTGGTTCGCTTTGGAAGGAAGGGCAAGTTAGCTCCAAGGTTTGTAGGGCCTTTCAAGGTTCAGAAAAGAATCGGGAAAGTGGCCTACAAACTAGAACTACCCTCCGACCTTAGTGGAATTCACCCTGTCTTCCACGTCTCGAATCTGAGGAAGTGTCTGGCCGACGATAATTTGCATGTGCCATTGGAAGACATTCAGATCGACGAGTCACTACACTTCGTTGAAAAACCGTCGAAATCATGGATCGCATTATGAAGAAGACTAGGACCTCTACGACCCCAATTGTAAAGGTTCGATGGGAGAACAAACGAGGAGCGGAATTCACTTGGGAGCGTGAAGAATATATGAAGAAAACTTACCCTTACTTATTCTTGTAACCCTTTTTGATTCTTAATTTCGGGACGAAATTCTTTTAAGTTGGGGAGACTGTAACATCTTGTATTTTTGTTCGGTTTATTTATGCCATTTTTATAGCATCATTAGTAAATTTTTATATATATATATATAAAATATATATATATATATATATATATATATATATATATATATATATATATATATATATATAATAACAATAATAATAATAGATAATATAATAATAATAATAATAATGATAATAATAATAATAATAATAATAAAATATAATAATATAAATAATAATAATAATAATAATAATAAAACTTAGAATTTAAAGTACAGGGGGTTGTTTTGCCATTTTGAAAACTTTAAACAAAAGTAATACATAAAATAATAAACTTTGGAAAGAGCAGGGGCCAATTGTGCAAATTCCCAAACCACCCCCTGTTACCCGTGTTCCCGGCTGCCGGCTCCGGCGAGCTCCGGCGAGCTCCGGCCGAGCTCCGGCAAGCCCCAAAACCCCATTTCAAACCGATTTGACCCAAATTAAACCCCCAAAACCCCTCGGCCCCATGATTCGAACCCGAACCCAATTCAATTGGTGTTAATCACGCGTTTAACCTTTCCAAATCGAACCTCGAACCAACCGAGTCAATCACCGCAATCAAACCTTGCCTAAACCTGCATTTCAATCAAATTAATCACCCTTAATCATAGTACGCGGCTTTACCAATCAATAATCAATTTGAATTGCCAATTAACTGTGCGAATATATTAACTATGGTAATTTTTCAAACGCGGATTCAAACCGAAAATGTTGAGCTCCAAACCGTGTAACCAAAACTATATATTGAAGGTTTCGGATTCGTTTTGAAGTTCCCCAACTCGCTGATCACTCAATTGCACAAGAACACTTCGCAATCGCGAAGCCCCAAACCCAAGAACACCCGAAACAAAACCGAACTCGAAATCACCTTTTATCTCATCAAAACAGGTAATTGAAACCTGTTTTCTATTCGTTTTTGATCAAGGATCAAAAGCCCTATGACGATTTAGGTGATTAACACCGAATCGAGGGTCAATTTTGATCCTGTTGAACCTAGGGTTCATTCGAAATTGGGGGAAACCGGGGAACAAAGCTTAAAAGCAAAGCAAACCAAAGTGAAACCAAGGCATTGGCCTGGTTCACTGGTTCCTGCGTCCCCCGGCCACAAGGGAGCCCGGGTTCGACCCCGGGCAGCCCCTTTTCCCTTTTTCTTTTATTTTCTGATTTTTTTCTTCTTTTCTTTATTTCTTTTTAATTATTAAACCTTTTTAAATTCTGAAAATTTCTAAAATTAATTTTATAAAATGTAGATTATTTTCTTTCTTTTGTTTATTTAATTATATGACTAAATTAAATTTTTATAAATTACTTTTGTATTTATAAATACATTTTTTGTATCTTTAAAAATACAAAGAAATGAGTAAATATAATACTTGAATATGTAAATTTATATTTTTAAATAATTAAATTATTTAAGTTACTTATATATATATATATATTTATATATATTTCTTTTAGTAATTAAATCACTTATTATGATTATACAATATTATAATTGTTTAGTATATATAAATATTTATATATACATTCAAACAATTTAATTGTTTAGTTACTTATATATATATATATATATATATATATTTATACATAGTTCTTTTAATAGTTAAATCATTTATATTGATTATTTTACACAACATTATAATTGTTTAGTATATATATTTAGATGTATATTCAAACAATTAAATTGTTTGATTACTTATACCTATAAATATATATATATTTGTATATAGTCCCTTATAATAGCTAAATCACTTATTATAATTATTATATACAATCCTTAAAAATCGGTTCAACGTACAATTTAATCAAGTTTTATTTATTATTTCTTTTACGCGCTAACAATTGATTATATCAAGTATAATCCATTCGTTCCATTTAACCGATCACGTTATTAACATGTAATAAATACGGATAATTATTAGACCTACAATTAATCATCAAACAAATTATAACGCGCTACTTATTTCGTTTAGGTGCGTTGTGACGTTTGTGTTGGAAATCTTATTCGTGGTTATTCTTATTACATCTACAAGTCTCCTTTATTAAACATGTGAGTTCTTATGCCCCGCTTTATGATTATTTCACGTCTTTCGGGGTGAAACATATTGCTTATACAAACTTACACATACACGCTTTGATACTTATTACACACGTGCAATTCTTTACATAGTCGTGGTTGTTTGGATATGTTAAGTATTATATGAGATGTGACATACGTGTGCAATCATTAACTATTGCTAGCCTAGTGAAGTCTTAGATCTTTGGGCCTGACAAGCCTATTTGGTGCTAAAGTCGATGTATTGCCGACTCCTAGGAGCCGTATGCTTGTGCACTAGGGAACCAAATACACTTAGCTAATCATGCTTATTCATATTATTCAGTCGAGGCTTGATTGTAACTATGCATGTTCTATATACTTGCTATCTTGTGACCATTGACTAGAATTGCTACATTTTGTATACTTATTGTATTTAAAACCATGAGAATTCACCAACTAGTTAGTTGACTTTATTTTCAACATAATCTGATGGACACATGCCTGAAAATATGGCTATGACTCATCCCACATCGGTTGGGCAGGTGAACGAAGGTCTCTTTATAAGGGGCTGGATACCTTCCCCATCGTGACGCGTTTTAAATCCGTGAGGCTGCGGCCAAAGCGGACAATATCACGTTGCGGCTCTCGTACACCTTCCTGCGGGGGGTGTCACAGTTGGTATCAGAGCCAGGGCCGGGCCGTTGTGCCAGCGAGGACGCTGGTCTCACTTCGGTGGGTGGATGGACACATGCCTGAAAATATGGCTATGACTCATCCCACATCGGTTGGGCAGGTGAACGAAGGTCTCTTTATAAGGGGCTGGATACCTTCCCCATCGTGACGCGTTTTAAATCCGTGAGGCTGCGGCCAAAGCGGACAATATCACGTTGCGGCTCTCGTACACCTTCCTGCGGGGGTGTCACACATTGTGTCACGTTAAATGTAATTGTGTATTTTGTTGTAGGTTATGTTTCGAAAGGAATATTTGACCATATCATGCAGTTGCAATAGGTTTGAAGAGTTTGGGTTAATATGTAGTCATATTTTGTATGTTCTTCGGCTTTGTGACATTAGAGATTATCCAAAAAAGTATGTTCTTAAGCGTTGGACAAGGGAAGCTGTGCCAAATACTTCTCTCAGATCTGATTTTATACTTCCTGGTTATGACAACAACTGGCATTTTATAGAAGATGTGGTTCGTGATATTAGGAGTGCCAATGATTATATTGTTAATAAATTGGTTACGAACAAAGATGAGTTGTGTTTTTATCGTGATTATTTGAATAGTTACAAGTCTAAGGCTGATGAAGTTGAAATGGTCGCCCCACCTCCAAGTAGGAGAGATAGGTTTGCAGAGTTAACTAGAGGGAGCGAAAGAAATGAAGCAAAATTCCGTGTACCGGTTAAGCAAAAGACAAAAGGTAGGCCGAAAAGAATGAAGTCTGCTCGTGAGTTAGCCATCGAACAAGCAGGAAAAAAGTTGCGACATTGTGGGTTTTGCAAACAACCTGGTCACATTAAACGCAATTGCAGTTTATATCTTCAAAGCATAAAAGATAAACAAGCTTCAAGCAGCTCAACAATTGATTCTATGCCTATTCAAGAATAGGATTCATTGTCATAAGATTCATTGTGTCAAATACTCATTGTGTCATTATATTCATTGTGTCATAATATTCATTGTGTCATCATATTCACTGTGTCATTATACTCATTGTGTCATATTTGAAGAGTTTTGTTTATGTTTGATTTTGACGATAAAAACATGTTACCAAAATAATATTGTTTGAAGACGTTTGACGATAAAAACATGTTACCAAGATTCATTGTGACGATAAAAACATGTTACCAAACTCATTGTGTCATTATATTCATTGTAATATTGTCATATTTGAATGTTCATTAGACATTGAAGACGTTTTCGACTGTACGGGATGCATGCTTACGTTTTAGGATTTCGTCGGAGATGGTTTTCGAGGTTGGCGAATTGAAAAGACGATGATGGAAGTTTTCGTCGGAGATGGTTTTCAATAGACTTTGAAGACGTTTTCGTCGGAGACGGTTTATTGTCAAATTACATTTTTGCCCCTCCACCTGTTAGCAGTTTTCCACTTATTTACAAGTTTGCCACCGCGTGTTTTTGAACCATTGATCTAATTTAATTAGTTGATCCAACGGCCAGAACCACTTCTCACACTTTTTAAGAATTATATGCTTTGTATCATATCCAACTCTTAGAACTTAAATAGTTAAATTTATATGCTTAAAAAATCAAAAAACATAAGGTACAATAATATATGCATAAAAAGTTGATAAATAAAAGTATTTCAACGACAAAATTGAAAACTTAGTAGATTATATCGAAGTAAACATTTATTCTAGAATAACTTAAATAAAGATGAATATGTAGTTCAGCACAAAGAAAATAAATACAAAACTATTGATTTAAAAACTATTTTTTTACGGAAATTTTAGGCGCACCGTAGGTAATTTGAAAAAAAAACCCGTTTCAAACCATGACATATTGGCCAAACCGTGACATATTGAAGCCTAAAGGTCACGGTTTGGTCAAACCGTGACATATTGGGCTTCAGAAAAAGTTCTGCACCTCGGGATTGAGTTAATTATTGGAAGTAGGTTTCTTGGTTTTGGTGGTGTATATGTCACGGTTTGGCCAAACCATGACATATTGGGTATATATTTAATTTTTTTATATTTTTATAATATAAATGTAAAATATTTTATTCAATTTGTAACTTTTAATATTTTTATAGGATTCAAAATTTCTTTTATTTAAATTTTTAGTATTACGTACATATATAACAAACAAACTAACACTTAAAAACTAACTTATAAACATCAATTTTTGTTAAGTATATATGACTCGTAGTGCTCAAAATTTGATTTATTCAATAACATAACGCATGATTTGTTTACCAAAGTTTAATTAAGTTATGTAAATATTAAGAATATAATATTTTAGTTTATTCTAGTTCATAAAAAAGTATGAATTAATGTATTTTAGCTTTCAAGAAGTAACTTTTAACGTATTTCAATTTTCAAGAAATATGAATTAATGTATTTTAGCTTTCAAGAATTAACTTTTAATGTATTTTAATTTTCAAGAAATATGAATTAATACATTTTAGCTTTCAAAAAGTAACTTTTAATGTATTTTAATTCTGAAAAATACCATTTAATTTATTTCACTACTCAAAAAATATCTTAAAAATATCTCAAACCGTGACCTTTTGGGCAAACCGTGACCTTTTGGGCAAACCGTGACCTTTTGATTCAAAAAATATCTCAAAATGTCACGGTTTAGCCAAACCATGACCTTTTGATCCGGTTTCTCCCCAAAGTGTCACGGTTTGATCAAACCGTGACCTTTTGATCCGGTTTCTTCTAAAAACAACTGCGGTGTCCCCAGCAGGACCGTTTTTTATTTATTTTTATTCTAAAAAGCAGGATCATTAAAATAAAGACACCACGGTTTGAATATCGCAATCACCGTTACAGGTGTCCCGTTTAGAATTAAAGCACGTGTATCTTATGTAACAACCACTCACACCATTTCAATTTTTCCATACGCCGTTTTGCCTCCCTCTATTATTATGTTCATTACGCTCGACTACCTTATAGTATGATAAAATGACACTCTGCACTCTAAATGTATTTTTTTATGTCAAATGTGGTTTATTATTTCTTAAATATATTTATCATTGTACTTTACATTTAAATGATTTCATGTTATTTTGTCAATGTTTTTATATATTATATAAATTTTTTATTATTTTATAATTGTGTATTGCCCAAAACACTCTGCTTTTAAAACTTATTGTGTACAAGATAACACAATGAGAGCAAAAAACATAATAATACATTTTATAGTTGTGATTTATGTTTTATATTATTTTGTGTTATTATGCATTAATTTGTTGTTAATTTATTGTTGTGTTTTACATATTGGAATTACAAAATAGCACTATTTGACTATTATATATTCTAGATTCCGTCATGTTAAAAATACAATATTGTTAGAAAAAACAATACCTAATAAAAAAGCACAATTAACTGCATCAAAAATATAATGATGAGTAGATTTCATATGAGCTGAAAAACATAAACAAAATTATTATATTCTTATACCAATATTGTACTCGTTTTAATTATAATAAACGCTCGTTTTTATGGTGTAAGATTTATAAAGAATAAAGTCATATATTTAAGTTATGAAAGTTTAAAAAAAAGAGAAACTTTGAAAAAAGATGATTGAAATAGTTATGCCTAAAATACCACTTTAAAAAATTCTTTTCTGCAATTCGATCTCAATTATTGATAAAAAAGATTAATTGTTAGAGTTTTTTTTAGGTTTATTCTTCTTTTCATTTGCATTATTTCCTAATTTACAAGGCACCTCTTATGAATTAAAAGGCATGTGTATTTGAGTTTATTACTTTAAAACAGACTCACACGTATTTGTTTTTTTACTTTTAAATTGTATCATGATTTGAATCTTGATTTTTTTAACTAATAGAAATAGTTATTAGATTGTTACAACCACAAATAATATAACTACTTCATAAATATATTTATAATGTGGGTTATTACAACTAACAAAAACTACCAAGTTTCATAACTTACTTCATCTTATAATGTCACGCTAAGACGTTATTACACATTTTGTTTTCTAATCAATCATAATCTATGGTCCAATCGACATCAAATCAATACCGATTACGACGTCCAATTGAATGTCGTCTTTATAAATTTATAACTAGATATCCAAACCTTAAAATACGACAAAGATAGAAGATTCTTCTTTCAAAATGCAACCACTTGATGCAAAAAGAGATTAGTTGATTTTGAAAGATAACCTTATGATTAGCCATAAAAGGACGTACAAAAAAAAAAGTAGCTTTGGGGATTAATTTCATATCTATAAGGGGCAAAACTGCCAACCCAAGTTAGTTAGAGCGTCATAGGGTAACTTTCTATATATGTCTATTTCCATTTAAATATTAATATACGTGTAAAATATTGAAACGCAAAATATTTATCACATTTATTTTAAGAATTAAAAACAATCTAAAAAAGTCATAGAAGTAACGGTGAAAAAACCGAGTTGATAACAAACCGGGTTTCAACCAGAACCCTAACAGCCCGATTGCTATTCGTCTTTTTTAGCACTAGACTGACATTCTGGTTTGATTGAAACCAGTTTGAACCTCACCAAACCGTATGGTTGAAATCGACTTGTAACTAGCTTCATTGAAACCGAATCGACTTGTAACTAGCTTCATTGAAACCGAATCGACTTGAAACTAAATCGGTCATTTTTCACTCAAAACCATATCTAAACCGGTTTGGCTTAGTGAAAACCTTATTGACCGGATTTACCGAATCTGAACCTGTTTGAGAAAAAAAAACAATTTCGCATCTATATTTAAAGGTGACAGTGACGGTGACGCCAACAAGTTCAGTCCACGTAATCAGATGCCACCTGTCATGGATTTAATCTCGTGTAGAAGTGGGCCAGATTTTGGGCCCTACTGCGGCCCACGTGTATTTACTAAACTTAAATTTTCACCCCTTGTATATATATCTGAAGAATCTTGGTATGACCAAGTAAATTGATATTTATAGAGTACTTTAGTATTATTATTTAATAAAAACATCAAAAGTTAATTTGTCGTAATATTTTTTTTTAATAAACTAAATGTTAAACAAATATGTTGTCATAATAAGTTAATTATAGGTTAATGACATCAAAATACGTTCCACCCCATATGGCCAAATGTAGAATTTCATAAATCACAAGGGCCAGAATTTCAATATCAAAATCTTACACATTCCACCCTATAAACCTGCAACTCCTACATCTCTCACACTCCTCATCATCATTCTCCTTCTCTCTCTCTACATTCATACACTTCTGAACTTCAATCTGACATATTCATATGAAAAGACTCGCACCCACTGTGTAACTTTTACTCATAAACCACACCCAACAACACAATCATCACCACCATCATAATCATCATCTTCTAGCGGTGATATCACCCTCAAATTCACTCGAATGTTCATATAATCCCATGGCGAAAAGCGGTGTCTTTGAAAGGGATCCGACCGTCGCTGTAGCGAAGGCGACGATGGAGCTGAAGAAGGAGTTACAAAGGCTCGTTAAATCGATTGTTGAAGATTCACCATCAGAAGATGAAACTGAATTGGGGTTGATCGATAGAGCTAATCATGCTTTGCAAGCGTTGAAGGAGTTGAAAGAGGGGGGGAGACATCGATCGATTAGGAAGTTGAATGATAATAATAATAATAATCGGAGTAGTAATGGAAGTTCGACTTCGATTTGGGCTTCGTGTCCTCTTGAATTTCGGTGCCCTATTTCGAAAGAACTCATGAGAGACCCTGTTATTATCTCCACTGGTCAGGTAGGTGTTATATTCAATTTCTGTCATTTCTGTTATTAATTGTTATTACTACATGAAGTTTTCATGATTTCGACGTATCGATTACTGTCTATTTTGGGAAATTATTTGTTACCTGCAATAAATTAGATTAATTTCATGATCTGTTATGGTAAAGAATCAAAGTTTAGGGTTTCTTGATGAGTTTTCAGTCTGGTTAATCCATTGCTTAATCTAATTCAACCAATTAGGCTAGAACATTAAAATATGCATATGGGATGATGTTCACTTTTGTTGAATTTGCCCCTGCTTCTTTGTTTGTTTAATGATGACCATCTTGCTAATGATGTAGAGTGTTGAGATTTGTGAATTTAGATCTTCTTATTTGTTTTCAATTTGCTTAATGATGATGGTTCTGCTGATAATTTGCAGACTTATGATAGACCATTTATCCAGAAATGGTTAAAAGCTGGGAACAGGATATGCCCCAAGACTCAACAAGTTCTTTCACACACCATTTTAACACCAAATAATTTGGTTAGAGATATGATAACACAATGGTGCAAGACTCGTGGAGTCCAGTTTCCTGGCCCGATTCAGTATGCAGATGAAGATGGGCTAACGGAAGCTGATCGCGATCTTTTCTTTTCACTTCTCAAGAAGATGCAATCCACACAATCTGAGCAAAAAGAGGCTGCAAGAACTTTGAGGTCATTGACTAAAAGAATGCCTTCTTTTCGTGCGTTATTTGGTGAATCTCTTGACTCCATACCTCAATTGCTAACCCCATTGAGCCAAACCAAGTCACCAACCGATACCCACCCTGATCTTCAAGAAGATCTGATTACAACCCTTTTGAATTTGTCGATCCATGATAATAATAAGAAACTCGTTGCAGAAACACCAATGGTTATTCCTCTGTTGCTAGATGCATTAAGATATGGGACAATTGCAACTAAAACTAATGCAGCTGCAACCCTTTTCACTCTATCAGCTCTTGACTCCAATAAATCTTTAATTGGGAAATCAGGTGCTTTGAAACCGTTGATTGATCTTTTGGAAGAGGGACATCCGTTGGCAATGAAAGATGTTGCTTCTGCTATCTTTAATCTGTGTATTGAACATGAGAATAAAGCTAGAGCTGTGAGGGATGGTGCTGTAAGAGCACTTCTGAACAAAATTAAAAGCAGAGTTCTTGTCGATGAATTTCTGGCTACTCTCGCAATGCTTTCGAGCAACCAAAAAGCTGTCGAGGAAATGGGAGATCTTGGGGCTGTTTCTTGTTTGCTTTCTTTAATCAAAGAAACAAATTGTGCCCGAAACAAGGAGAACTGCATTGCTGTTTTGTACACCATTTGTTATTATGATCGAACAAAATGGAAGGAAATGAGGGAGGATGAGAGCAAGTATGGTACTTTATCTCAAGTCGCGCAAAATGGTACTTCAAGGGCCAAACGAAAAGCAAATGGCATACTCGATAGACTGAATCGTGGGATCAACTTGACCCATACCGCGTGATCTTAAAGGGCTTCTGAAAAGATCTGTAAATTCAACATCTTCTATCCTATTTCAGGTTTGAGTTATAGTTGTTATAGCTTTGTTTGCTTTTCTTTTCAAACTCAATTTTGTAAATTCTTGTCCCCATGTTTGAGTTCATAGCCATTGTGAATAATTGTTAAATTATTATATATATAAAATATCTATTTATATGATTTATCTTCTCTCATTTAGTACTTTAATAATTTCTGTATTCTTTGTACGGTTTTAAATTATTCACTAACAATCAAGTCAACCAAGTTCATATTTGCTGTATTAGTTTTTGTCCATTAACTCTGCACATGGTTGTGTATTAGATAACTTGACCTTCACTTGAGGAATCACATGTTGTGTCTGATTTCAAGAAAATGGTTTTCTTGAATTATTATACAACACCCAATTGGTAATGAGTAGAAGTTGTTAATGAACAGAACCGAATGTGACTTTATTCATTTTTATTCGTTTAGTATTATCAGTCAAACCAAAGGGAATTTGTAGTTTATGTTTGTTTAGTTATTAAATGAACTTATGTAGATTGACATGCCGCTAAACAGTTCACAAATAATTGTTTTGGTTTGTTTACAACCCTAATGTAAACTTGTAGCTTTTAAGTTTTCTCTTTACATATAAGATGGGAACTACTTTGGATCAACATCTTTGGGGCCAGGGAATAAGAACCCAAAATTGCTTGTCATAACCACATGGAATATGATTCTTGGAATTATTGAAGAGTAAAAAGTGAAGTGAATGGATGAGAATAATAATAGGAAGAGTATGTGCCAATAAGCAATGGGGCAATGTGTTTTTTTTTTTTTTTTTTTTTTTTTTTTTTTTTTTTTTTTTTTGTGTGTGTGTGTGTGATGCATCTATCCATCAATCCGAGATGCCACCCATTTCCCTTTAGTGAAAGTATTTATTGCAAACCATTGGGAACCCATGACCCTTTATTCTGTCACCACCACATTTCCTTTTTCGGGAATATTATTCATTAATTAGCTACACTTTTAATGCTTTGAATTGAATCCATCTTTGGGTGAAGGGTTCTTTACATTTTTCTTAGAATTACTTTCTTGTTATTCTGAGAATAGTGTTTGTTATATTTTCTTGTTTTAACTTAATGGGTGGCATAGTGGTAAGTGATTGTCTATCTAGCAAATGTCTCATATTTATGTCTTAATTTCACTAGTTTTCTGACTTTAGCCCTCTTGAAGGCTACATGCTCGGTCCAAATTGTGTTTTATTTGGTCTCGTTGATTAATCGGGTGGTGGTAAAGTCGCCTGAGTTTTCTGGTACCAGGCTCTTACGTTAAAAAAATGTTTGTATATACTACGTGTTCCTTATTTTTTCGTTTATGTCGTTCAAATAAAATTTTAACCTTTTGACTTCATTTCTGGGTCTAAAAGTTCTTCATATTTTGGATATTTTCTTGATATTTTGTTGGTTATTGTATAATTCAAAGATTAATAATCTATGATTATATCGTCTAATTGATCATTCGTATCGAAGCAAGACGCAAGTGATGACACGTATTAATATTTCTCTCTTGTCTTTTTTACTATATTACCGTTTGCCATAATCACATTGTTAGGAGAATAATTAGACATAGACAGTTAAAAGATTTGATTAAATGAAATTACTATTTTAGCCATTTGACGTCATAATTATTAGAAGATAACGTTGACATTTCATTGCATTTCAAAGAACGATATTCCATGTAGGTACTATGTTATTTTGTCACTAGTTTGATAACCCCCACCATCAAAGAAGAAGAGGTTTTGCTTGATTTGGACACTTCAAAAATGGGTATCTTGCTTGAATAAGCAAAAAAAAAAAAAAAAAAAAAAAAAGGAAAACAATAATAAGTGGATGCGATATAAGGAAAAGAATCAAAATAGAAGTAGAAGGACATCTTTTACTAAATAAATATTGTGGTCCGAAACCTCATGAATCATAATGGAAGGACCAAAGTATAAAATAAACATTTAACCAAAGAAAAAGTTATTGCCAACTTAAAGCATAACACCCATATTTATTGGTCCAACCCATTTACCTTTTACCAATAAATTTATCATATTTTAACTTAAATATATATACTAAATTTATTACTTGTGTCATGTTCTTTGTTACAACAATATTAAAAACACAAACTTATAGTTTTAAGTACCCGTGCAATAAAATTATTTAGTTAAAAAAGTATTTAATATTATCGTTTTCTTTAACTCTTAATATAATAATTGATTAGAACAAACGCGAAATCAATTTGTATCTAACTTCTTATATTGAAAATCTTAATGTAAAATGCAGGTTTATATTTAGATATAAACTAATGGAATTTAATATATTTGTTTGATTTGGTGGCCAGGTTATATCTAAAAGTGAAGATTCTACTTGAAATATGTGGGTGGATTTATCTCCATTTGATGAGAGTTGTCATTATTTAATTCAACTATTAACCAGTAAAATATATTAAATAATCTACCCACTTTTTTATTTACCATTATCTCACCATCTTTGTTAGTGTGTCATCATTGCATGTTAAATATTCATCTAAACTCTTATAAGTTAACATATTTATTACAACTGTTACAATCCGTTTAAGTTGTTTATTACGATTTATGAAGCTGATTTAAGCTATTCAAAACTTGGTTTAACTCACCAACAACCCATCAACATTTTATAACCAACCAACCAATCTATCTAATCGTTTAAATGAATGAGTTTATGTTAATGTTTCCACTTTAGCGTAAATGTTTTTGAAAAAAAAAATAATATGCGAGTCATGTTTGGTTCATCAATTCAACTCGTTAACTTACATATTTAATTTTGTTTACTCACTAAGATGATTGACATATATACATATAAATTCATATAAACTAAAGAAAATTAATATTTATAACCATTGTCCACATAGATACAAGAATAAGGTGGTGGCATTGTTACTAATATTGGCAATGCATACAAAACTATAAAATGGCAGTCGATATGTTTCTTATTATTTGTGTAAGTAGTAGCATCTCTAGGAATACTCAAAATCCAAAATCATAATACCCAAAAGATGTCAGTAAAAGCTTGGGAATGTATGATTATCAAGAATCTACATTGTTTATGGTTACATAAATATTAATTAATTTAGGGTGTTATGTTTCGCACACCATTGATTAGACATTTTATAGTAAACGGTCGTTTACTATGATGTAAACGGGCGTTTTGTTGTCTGCAAACAGTCGTTTTCTCACCTGCAAACGGTCGTTTTCTTGACCTGCAAACGGTCGTTTATTCTCATGCATACTGCCGTTTACAGCGCTGTAAACGGTCGTTTGTTTTAAATGAAACGGTCGTTTACTTTTTAACAAACGATCGTTTACTTTTTAACAAACGGTCGTTTGCATTCAATTCCACAAACGGTCATATGCATACTACCATACGAACCCAACCCAGTCCACTCAATAAATTCAACCATTTTTCACATTCATCTTCATTTTTCACCACCATCATTCTTCTTCACCATCATCTTCATTTTTCATCATAATTTTCATTCATCACCTTCATCTTCTTCACCATCATCTTCCTTTTTTTATTTAAACAAAGGTTAGTTTATTAAGGTTGGTTTTCTTATTTTTCTTGTTATTATCATAATACAATTTAGTTTAATATATATTTTATTTTGTTACTAATTGTAATTATTTTAGGTAATGGCTTCAAGTTCACGGCAAGATACAGCGTCGGTTCGTGCTTCGAATCATCCGTGGCTTCAGTTTCGTCGAGGATCAGATGAATATAAAAGGCTTCAAAAACTTTTAGATAAAGAATTTGAGCCTTCACGTTCGATATCTTGGAGCTTGTTACGGGACGTGGGTGAATATACTCGTGCTCGTAACATGATGGACGAGCCGTGGAGTAGATTTTTTGCAATTAGTGGCCCGCAATATAAGGAGCTTTGTTTGGAGTTTTTCTCTACGTTTAATTTCGACTCGAATAACCATAACTATAGGTATCAATTTAGTTGGATTTTATATAATTTTGTGTCTACATTTAACTGAAATTATATTTTTTTAACAATGATAACGAGGCTATCAGTTTCGTGCTCGGAGGGGTGCCACGTAATTATTCTGTGGCCGAGTTTGGTGTTTTGATGGGTTTATATACAGTTCAAGAAACCCATCAATCTGATTTTTTGAACGGTCTTACGCAATTTCCAGAAGATTATAGTGATGAAATATTTTGGCAAGAAATTGGTGATGGCCAATATATGCCTAACAATAAAACGAAAGCTACAAGAATGAACGATCCGTTGTATAGATATCTCCATCGCGTTATTGGTCATACTATAGCTGGACGTAGGATGACCAGTGGCGGGGTGACTAAAAAGGATCTTTTCTTTTTATTTTGTTTGATTAAAGGGAGGTCTTGTAATCTGGCATATATGCTTGCTGATTATTTTACTACTTGCATGGGTAGCAAGAAAAGTGGGCATATTTGTGGTGGTACATATGTTACTCGACTGAGTGGGATAAATTTATGTATTACTGGAGATTTCTGCTTCAATCTCCAACAATTGAGGCCTACTATGAAAATCGAACGCGATTGCAGACAAAGTTGATGAACAAGCATCGAAGTATTTTCCTGATCTATTAAATTTATTGTTTTTATTTTAATGAAATTGAAACTAACATATTTGATTTCTCTTTGCAGCCGTGTTTAATTATTTGGATGTTAACTGGTTGCAAAATTATAAAGAGATGTTCGTGTCTGCGTGGATTGATCAACATTTAAATTTTAGAGAACGAACAACAAACAGAGTAGAAAGCCAACATGCTCTGTTAAAAAAAAACATTTGAATTCTGATAAGTCAAATTTAGATAAATTTATAACAATTTTAAATAACATAGTACGTTTACAGGAGACACAAATAAAGGCAAGTTTCGAGGAAAGTCGGATAAAAATAAAACATCAACATAAACATAATTTATTTGTTTCTTTGTTATCTAACGTATCTCATGAAGCTCTGGATATATTACTTGGAGAGCTGACAAGAGTTAATGAAATTCAAAACCAATCACAAACCTGTGGCTGCCATATTCGTACTAGTTGCGTTTTACCATGTGCTTGTGAAATCGCACAGTATTTAAAAGCAGGCAAACCTATTCCACTATATTCGATAGATATATTTTGGAGGAGGCTTGACTTTTCACCGCTATCGTTAAACGAAGATGAAGAAGACATTCAATGTGATGACGAAGTTGAGAAGTTCAAAGAAGCTTACCAGAAACAAAAAAATCCCACGCTGAAAAGGAATTGGTTAGAAAGGATAAAAAGCATAACAAATCCTATCAGCATAAATCTTAACGAGCCTACGGTGCAAAAAAATACTTGTGGAAGGCCAACACTCAAATCTCAAAAACAAAACAAACCAGACCCTTCACCTGCTGAACCTACTCGAGGTCATACCTACACGACAGATTATTTTGTTAGTTATGATTTTATGGGGTTGAGCCCCCCAAAACATACTTCAAACGTAGATAACACAACTCAATCTTCTCTATATCATCATCCTTTACTAATACAGATTCCAACACTTTTCCATCCGTATATAACACATATAGAGAACGTAAGCAGTGATGGTAACTGTGGGTTTCGTGCAGTTTCCTTCTCCTTAGGATACGGTGAAGAATATTGGCTGAACATGAGGTATTAGTTTTTAAACGAGTTACATAACAATTCTAATTTGTACAGAAATCTTTTCTCCAGCTCATATGATGAGACAGAACGTAGTTTATCATGGCTACAACCGGGTCCAGCTCCTCATCAACATTGGATGATAATGCCATACACAGGATTATTGATCGCCAACAGATTTAATGTGATTCTTCAATGCTTATCTCCCACTGAAAGTGCAACTTATTTTCCGCTATGGACAGGTCCGGATGAACTCATGTACCACCAATTCATTACTATTGCACATGTGTATGGTTGCCACTACGTCTCTGTGCGTTTGGAGGGTGAATATTCATTGCCTTTCATAACGCCGTTATGGAATTTTCACAAAAGTAATAATGCGGCTGCGTGGGAAAGAAAGTACGAGGAGAGACTTCAAAGATATAGTCGATATATACTTCGAAATAAAACTGTTACTCGTTTCAATATAGATTAGATTAGTATCACTTGTAACTGTTCATCTTATAAGGTTCATAAATTTTAAACTTATATATAAATTATTCGTTTAGTAAATTATAAATTTATTTGTAAAATTATCTATAACTTAAATTTATACGAACTATATAAGGTTCAAATATTTTAAACTTATATATAATTTTTATTTTATATTTATAAACTATATCTAAAAACTTAATAATATATAAATTATTAGTATAATATAATTATAAATAAAAAAAGTAAATTTATAAATATAATTAATAAAAATTGAATAGAAAAAATTCATATAATAAAAAATTTAATATAATTAATAAAAATTTAACATAATTAATAGAAAAACTTAATACTTATATTTATTCTTAAATTTAAAATAAAAATATAAAAAAAATACAAACGACCGTTTAGTTTAATGTAAACGACCGTTTACTATTAAACAAACGACCGTTTGCAGCTCTGCAAACTCCCGTTTATAACCATGCATACGACCGTTTGCTTCATCCTAAACGACCGTTTACTCCTTGACAAACGGTCGTTTGTCAAGGTGGTGTAAACTACCCAACCGGTGGTGTATGGATCAATGCTGCCTTAATTTAAACTTACAATTCCCAATAAGTGACTCTATCCAAGAATATGTGCTTTCAAGTTTCAACTGGTGTGTTTGGTGCAAGTCACAATAATTAAATAATATGTACATTCAGCTGGTGTGTGATAGAGGAAAGACTCGTCACCATCTAATTCTTCCAGATCCTGTTTTTAAATAGGATATATTGGGTATGTTTGTTTGTTTGTTTTAGATGGTGTGTGATGCTTATGGTACAAGTTGCAATTCATTGGTTGGAATGGTACTGCATCACCTACCAAACACCAACGACAATATATGATTCAAGTTTTTATTAGTACTTTATATCTATCTTTTTGTTAGATTTTTTAATATCTTTTCTTTATTGGCTGTTTAAAAAAATATGATTCAAGTGAACGTACAAAACGAATGACTTTTAGGAGTTTTTGCTACTAATAACATGTCCAGGTTTGAAAGTGCTCATTTTTACGGTGGATGAAGTTGATCGGGTCATGTTCTTTAAGTAGGATTCTTCTATTGTTCTATTGAATATGTTCGTTTTAAAAAAGAAAAAAACACAAAGGTTTATTTGATGTGATAGTAGAAACAAACCTTTAACAGTTGATTACTTGATACTTTCCGTTAGCATCTTTTGGTGTCGTTCATATAGATTTTTACTTGGAACTTAAAATGTGGTCCTTATAGTTTATGAATATTTTAGCAATATCTTTTAAAACGACCATGGGCCATAACAACTTAAATACGGGGTGGCAATCATGTTGAGTTTGCGGGTTAGCACGTTGAAATTAATGAGTTTGATTAAAACTTGTACATTTATTTGTGTCAAAGACATCAACTTTAAAAGTCTAATCCAGACATGCTTAAAACCATGCAACCAAACAAGGTCCATGTATTCTGGTTAACTAAATGATTAAACGGTTAACAACTAAAATAGGTTGTAACTTTTGTCATAAAGTTGTAAACGAGGTAAACATGTTATAAATAAGATGATGAGGTCCTATTTTATTTCAGTACAACCTTGACCCGAGCGTTTTTTGAAACGTGTTAGACATGTTGACCCATAACAAGTTGGATATTAAACAGGTATTAGACAAACCTTAATCCGGATTATTTTCATATTGGGCTGGTGTCATATTTCAAGTAATTTCAATGTTCAGAAGCCACTATCCCTCTAGGTTAAAGGAGTTAAAAATGGAGATATATGAAGAAGTTTAAGACTTTAAGATAACATAGATGGTCCTTGCTAGAACAACAATATTACTATCACAGTGAGCTCAAGGATGCATCTGAATAGGTGCATCAATCATCGATATAGACAATAGTAGCCTTGATAGTTTGGACCAGTCACCGGACCTCAGATCTGCGAGCTGCTCAACCGAATTGAGCCTTTGATTGTTTAAGGTCTCTAATTTATTTAGCCCGATAGCTGATAAGTCGATTACATTAAACATAAGTATGTTACCGTATAGGCGTATACTCACCGTTACACCAATATATTTATTGGATCATGGTAAAGAAGCAAAGAACATATGGTGGAAAGGTAAACTGTAAAAGATACTAAATTAACCACCAAAGGTAAAAACATTTAATGAAGAATAAGATTCTTAACTGTCAACATAGGCTGAACCAACTGTCAAAACCCAAATGGGAATCCAGAAAAAAACACACAGCAAAGTCTCTCCAATTTGTACAATCAATCAATCAAACTTGAAAGAAAATATAAAATATAAAAAGCAAACAAAGTTTGGATAAAATTACAAACATGAGAGTGGGACCCAACTAGCTTCCAATGAGAGTGGTTCCATGATCTTTGTTATCTTCAAACCCATCCACAAATGATAAGTTTTGTCTAATATTATTAACAAGATGCAAGGCTTCCTGATCTAGCTTTAAGGGGTGCCTCTTCAGGCTCTGTTAAATAAAAAAATTAAACAATTAATTGATAGATAACACTAATGTATCAACCACATTAAACCATACTTGAATGTTTGATGACTAAGAAGTTGTTTGGATTTTTGGTTTGAAAATATTTGATTATTACAACTTCAAGTCAAGTTATGCAGTCAAAAGTGGTAATGAATCCTTATACAATAAGTCATAAAGAACTTTGATTCCCTGTTTCCTACTTGGTATTGGAGTTTGAATAAGATTTTCCTCGGAAAAAAGGTTATATAACAAGCAACGTTAAATAGATACGAATAAAGAGTTCTAATGTTTTGGATACAAACTCTGATTCTGTTGGTATGTTTATCAGTTTCATTATTATCTAATTTTGAAGACTCCTATTTCCATTACACAAATTGTCTACTTTTAACACAAAAAAGTCATCTTATCTATTAATATCTTAGATAATCAGAAATTGCCAAACATTCAATCATCTTTATGTCCTGTTAGCAGAACTACAAACGACAAATCCAAACACTATTTTCTACGGTTCATTATGTTACAATTGGCTGGTTCATTTTGTTTATTTAACTATAGATAATTACTTTCTAAGCACATATCTAAACACACTTAAAGAATTGTATAGCATACCTCAGAAGCCCATAGGCAGTCTCGGGGACTACGAGGAATTATATGAATGTGTGTCTGAACAAAGCAGAATGATAACAAGATAACCAGTTAATTTATATGAAATAATAATTCAAGTCTTTTGAGAGTAATCGGGAAACATAATGTAATATCTTGGTTATTGATACTTACATGAAATATAACTTGTCCTGCATCCACTCCATTGTTTACTAACAAATTGAATGAATCTGAAATTTGCATTTGTAATGTAACAAAAACATAAGTATTCAGAGAATGATTTTGAAGTATTAAGGAAAAAGATTAGCAAAAGACACACAAGATTAACCAAATCACCATATAAACATCAGAAAAACATTACCGGAACCCGTGGCTTTCATGACCGCCTTGCTAATATAGGGTACCTTCGAGCACATGGCAGCCACCACCTGCAAAATTACTTCATTGCTGTTAAATTGATCATAAAATTCTCAAGGCAAATATATATATTTTTTTTCTTAGAAGTTTCAATGGTACAGAAATTGATTAGCGGTTATAAAGTTAATAAGAACTTACGGATGGGGGAGTTGCTACCAGAGACGGAAAGTGGCATCTAGGAATGATAAGGCAATGTCTGACAAAATGGTAAGCAATATTATTTAGTGCACAATTTAATGCAAGCCCCAAAATGTTCTAGTGTTAAAACCTAGGTAGTCAAAGGCGCTAGGTGCACTCAAGGCATAAAGGGTGAGCCTTGGGCCAAGACATAAGGCGCTTAGGAAGCGAGGGATTTTTTAGGCAAGACACATATTACAAATAGACCATCTTTAGGGGTTTTATATATGTTTTAGGCTAGTTTAGACATGTTCCAGGCAATGTTTAGAAGTTATAGACTATTTTTAGATGTTTCACATCATTTGCGCCTAGGCGAGCGCCTTTGACTACATAGGCTAAGACATTTAAAGATATAATAGAATTGTGATCATATAAAGCATGATCCTGTTGCAAGTTGCTTATTACTCCTTGTAGCCAACTTTCAAGATTGAATGTCTTTAATATCAAATGGTGGCATATGATAGCTCAGTTAATCTTTTTCAGGTTTTATCATTAGAAAGAAAATTCAACAAACAGATCTACATATAATGGGAGAAATTTATAATTGCATCTTAGACATATGATACCTTACCCAGGACTCACAGGATTGTTATCCAAAAAGCACAGGCATTCATCATCTTCATATAGCTGTATGCAGATGAAATTCAATGAACTATTATAACAAATCAAGATTGGGATCAAATACAATAAATTTCATATGCATTTACTTGTTAATCTACATACACAAACTGTTTTCAAAACATCATAACTTCATGCTTAGTGTACAGGCAGATTAAATGTGTAAACATAAAATCAGTGAAGCATGAACCACAGAACCAAGAGCGAAACTTTAATTACACAATCACGCGAAAAACCATCTTTTTAACGAAAACACTTTCGATTAAGCCGATTTCCATCAACTTCTCTTAGCATTTACACATATGTAATGTTACAAAATATCTAAATCAAAAGAATTTATAAACACGGAGATAATTGATGATGAGATACTTGATTGCTTATGAATCCACCTGAGCTTCAAATTTGGGGATACAAACACACTAAATCAAACAAAGAAATAACACAAATTCATCAAATTGACACAATCAAGCATACATAATGCACAAATTCAAAGCATCCAATTAACCCAATTCAAATCAAAACCAAACACAAAAATCAAAACCCAAATCAGATATACCTTCAAAGCAGGTGCTTCACCTCGAACAATCTTACAAAACACACAATCACCCTCCAAATCACTCCGCTTCTCAGAATCAGAACAAGAATCACAATACGAACTCGAAACAATCGATGATGAGCCACTATCCGATGTGGGTGTGATTGCAATCGGACGAAGATGAGAGGCGATGACGGACAAACGACGTCGTTGTGCGGCTTCCATTATGAATCAATATCAATGGCGATTATGATGAAGTATTTGATCAGCATCACTGTTATCATTGACTGTAACTTCTTGAAGATTCAAGGGGTCAAGTGAAGAAGATGAAATAGGGGTTTTGTGGTGCAGAGAAAAAGGGTGTTTGTTGGCTATGGATAATCCACAATGTGTGGGATCTTTGTGAACGATGAGTCAATTGTCGATTGGTGGCTAGTGGATTACATCTCTATTTATTTGATAAAAATGATTGATAAGTATTACTTAAAAAATTGATTTAATTATACGTACATTTATCTAATTGAAAATTGATATGTGTGTTTTTTTGTTTTTAATTTCTTATTTTAAGATCATACTTTAAAAGATTAACTGCGTTTGGTTGAAAGAATGGAATGAAATGAAATAAAATTGAGAAACTAGTATAATTTTCAAGTAAAATTATGTTTGAGTGGGTAATGAAATGTAAAACTCAAGAAAATGTTTCACCTCAAATTCTCTTGGTTGTGGGATTTTCAAAATCCTTCCACCTAGAGAGGGAATTTGAAATCACACAACCAAGGAAATTTGAGGTGAAACATTCCCTTGGGTTTTACATTTCATTATTCATTCAAATTTAATTTTATTTGAAAATTAACTAGTTTCTTAATTCCATTCCATTCTTCCAACTAAACGCAACCTAAGGGTTGGTAATTGGTTCCCGCAGATTAAGAGTTTAAATTATGTAAGATACACTTTGCGATGTGTTATATAGAAAAGCGAGAAATTATTGTCTAAGAAAATGTGTTTATGTAATCTAAAAGATTTAAAATTTGACAAAGAATATATATAAAAACATGTCACAAGCATTAAAAAGATAACAAAAGTCTTTGAATTATATAAATTTTGTTTTTTTATGTATTTTAGAGTAAGAAACTTGAAAGTGACTAATTAATACTTCTATGCAATACACACACATACATAGAGTACTATTTTGATCTAAACTAGTATTAAGTCTCTCGCGTTATCGTGGGGACGTAAAACCATGCCAAGTAGCATAAAAAACATATCATTGTTAATGACCACCAACACCGAACAACTCATATAAAAAAACAAAAAAAAACCCTGATCTTGGACGAAACTTAGCACTAAAGACACACCACCGTTAAACAAAACGTAAAACATATTAAACAATAAGTCAATCTTGGATCAGCGTGTTGCACGGGGCCACTAAACGGGAAAAGATAAATGTAAAAACGCTAAACCACGCACGCACGCTGCAACTTTTTAACTCGCAAATTGTATACCAAAACGTAAAACGAATTTTTTTTTAAAAATATATAAAAGGTAAAGGGACCAAAGTTAAAAGTAAAAAAATATTTAGGCTAAATTATAAAGAGTAAATTTCAGTTTTGGTCCATGTGGTTAACCATTTTAACCATTTCAGTCTAAAAGAATCTTTGATCATATCATGCCCTGTGGTTTTATTTTTGTAACGGTTTTGGTCCCTGACACTAACTCTATTAGTTTTTACAGTTAAATGTGAGGGTAGTTTGATCATTTTGTATTTGAAAGACTAGTTATGTAAATTATATTAGTAAGGATAATTGTTTTAATTTTTTAAACAATAAAGAATAACTTAAATCTAACCCAACGCTAGCGCCACCTCCACCGCAGCGCCACCCCCACCGCCACCGCCTGTGCCTGCGCCACCGGCACCGCCCCCACTATACCCCATCAACCCGTCTTCATACGTTTCAAACTCTCCCCCACAGTGGCAAATAGCTATCATCTTTTTCGATGGCATAATCGCCATCTCTGCAAACAAAAACTCAAACTTTTACATAAATCTCACAAACAGAACAAAACACACAACAAATTAACCCACACGCACCGATTAACAATTCAAACATTCATCATTTCATCTCCCATTCACGAATTAACAGATTCAAACAGACAAACCTCAAAAATCATCAAAATGAAGAAAACGTCAAAACCGACTAATTTGTGATGCGAAAACAAAACCCAGACAAGAAACATAATTAATCGATGGAAATCGAATAGTGTTCGAGCTAATTTTGAGTTTTATTACAGTTTCCAACAACCAAAAAACCAGCAAAATCAAGAAAACGTCATGTTGGATCATGACAAGGCTGGTGCAACCAAAACCACTTTACATAGTCATTTTTGGTACTACATTCAAGGGCTTCCGAAGCTGAGCAAGAGATCTTCCGAAAGTCTGAAGAACAACAGCTGAAGCCAACAGCTGAAGACTATCTTCCGAAGACAAAGTCTGATGAAAGAGCTGAAGACAAAGTCTGATGAAAGAGCTGAAGACAAAGTCTGCTTCCGAAGACAAAGAAGACTCCAAGCCTCGGAAGAAGCAGTCTTCCGAAGTATAAGTGGCTTCAGAAGAAGTTATTCTTCCGAAGTACTTTATCCTTCGGAAGATATTGCTATGTCCAGTAGATATAAGTATGGTCCCTGACAGTCCGCTGCAGACCTATGATACAGCATGGCATCTTCCTAAAGAGCCATGTTATTGACCATACTTTATTCTACTGTTCACCTTTTTATGATAGTACATGTTACCAACTTTAGTTGGTGACAAAAGGTAAGTCAGGGACATGTCCTGACTACCAACCCTCAGGCAAAATGTTTGAAAGACCTCACCTAGAGTCTTGTAATATAGATGTAAGGTTAGAGGTGTCCACCTGGTATCAAAGTATATCCGGCTGTAGGTAGTATTATATATATCTTCTCCTTGTAACTCTTTAAAAAAAGCGATTTGAGTCCAAGAGTCTTGTAATCCTTTGAGTTGACAGACAATATATAAAAGTACCTTGAAAATTTACTTGCTGTGTTTATTTTCTTACTGCTTGCTACTTGGTATATTGTGATCAACTCTTCATAGACTACTTGCTGAGTGTTATTCGCAGTGAGTTGAGAGAAAAACCACCCATAATCGATCCTGCAATTGGTATCAGAGCTCCAGGCTCTTGATTGTGAGACTTACCATCCAAATCAACCTGTTTTTCACTCCTCACTTCAAACCACTCACTCAAATAGTCGCTCTCTCCAAGGCTGATATGGAAACCGGTACCATGACCAAGTCCTCACAGATCACCCCTGAAGACTTTGACACATGGTGTATCAGAATGGAAGGCTTCATCAAGTGTCAAGATTCAAGGATGTGGGACTCCATTGTCAATGGTCCTTTCATACCAAGCACCACTTCTGCCACTGGTAATCGCATCATTCCAAAAGATGTTGATGATTACTCAGAAGAAGATAGGAAGAGAATAGAGCTAGATCAAAGGGCTATGACTTCTCTCCAAACTGCTCTCCCCAACTCCGTCTACAGACGCTTCAAGAAGTGTAAAACTGCTAAAGATTTATGGAAGCTTTGAAGCTAATGTATGAAGGATCCAAGGAAACCCAAGAGAACAAGAAGGGTCTCTTGAAGCAGCAGTTTGAGAACTTTACTTTCAAGGCCGGTGAGACCTTGACTCAACAATACTTAAGGTATGTTGAGCTAGTAGATACTCTGGAGGATATTGGAGTAGCTCTTGAGAATAGAGACATAGTTAGGAAGTTCATGTCTTCGCTTCCTAAACTATGGATACATTACTACGTTGTAATCAAGAGAACTTCGGACCTTAAGACTCTTACTCTGACAGAGTTGTATGGTATTCTAAGTGCATTCCAGATGGAGATGAACATGTAGAACTCCTCTGGTCACTCCAATAACTAACTGAGTTCAGCTCTTCATGTGGTTGAAAGGGAAACCATAGAACCACAACATCAGTTGCTATGTTACCCCGACAACTCACATAGTGGACCCTACATTACTCTACCTGAGACTCCACAGTCTCAAAAGGTTCAACACAACTCCTTTCAGGATAGTTGTGCCTTTGTCTCTGGAAGTGGACACTCTGGTGATTTTCAATACTGCTTTGATGATCTTGAGTGCTTCAGTCCAGATGATGTGGAGTATGTGGACATTGTCCAACAGATGGCTCTTTTAACTTACAGAGCGAAGAAGTTCTTCAAGAGAACTGGAAGGCAATTCCCTCAAAACCCAGTCAACAGCAAGTTTGGGTTTGATAAGAGCAAAGCAAAGTGTTACAACTGCAACCAACTTGGTCACTTTGCTAGGGAATGCAAGACTCCCAAGAACAACCCGGGAACCCCACAGGCCTCCACACATCCCACTGCTTCAAAACATGAAGAGAAGTCAACTGAAACAGCTGCTGTTGCTCAAGAAGTTGACTGGAGCTTTATGGTACAGGATGTGACTCCCGCTCAAGCACTCATGGCCGGAACAGATGATGATCAGGTATATGAACATCTTTGTACTGCTGCCTGTATTGCTAAAGTTAAACTCTATAAGGATTACATTTCGGAAATCAGATCTGAGGTTGAGTCTTTAAATGTGCTAAAATCTGATTTTAAGAGAGTTGAATCTGACTATCAAAAGAAAATTGAGGAGTTAGAGAAAACTGTGTCTCTTTTAAAACATGAAAAGACTAATTATAAGACTCAAATTAAAGATCTGATATCCAAACTATCTGAGGTTCAAGCCCAGTTGGTCACAGCTGAGGCTCAGGCCAGGAAGCAAGCTATTGCTGAGCAAAGCTTCCAAACTATTCTTGCATCAACCTCTCATTCCAAAATGTTTTATTAAAACAAATAAGGGTTGGGAACTAATGAAATAGCTCCACCACACTCTTATGAGTCTATTAGACTACCTAGATGTGGTACTGAAGAGCAAGAGGTTCCAACTACTGACCCTTCTCCATTGGAACTAAAGGATGAGGCAAAAATAGTGGCCACCACAGGTGAGAAACAGGAGAATACACTCATCTTCACCTGTGAAGACCAAATCCTAACCACCAAGGCAAGAATAAGCAGAGCTAAAGCTGCTAGAAGGACTGCCAAGAAGGTTGCAGAGTCCAAGCTTAAGATCGACCCAAAGCAAAAGGGTGTCTTCATTTCTGCCGGATTTCAAGTGGTAGGTACTTCTGATTCAGGAAAGGAGTGTAATACCAGCACTCTGTCCTACTGAAGGATCAGAAGTTGAAAGGGAAAGTTGCTGATGAAGAGAAGAAACCTAAGAAACAGCAACCTGCAAGTTCCCAGAAAACTAACATTGCATGCATAATGTGTGGTCTGCACAACCACATGGCTAAAGATTGTTACTACAATCCAGCAAGCACACATTATGCAAATAATGTTAGAAAAGAAGGAGTCAGAGAAGGTTTCTCAGTTGGACCACTTTAAAAGGTCCAAATGATGAAAAAGGGAAAGTTGGTCTCGGAAGCCAAGTTGCTTTCGGAAGAAACTACTTCTTCCGAAGGGAAAATGGCTTCGGAAGCCAAACCTTCTAAGGTTTGGAAGAACAAGAAGGCTCCCTTGAAACCATCTCAGAAGAAGACTACTTCGGAAGAAAAGGTGGTGAAGGCTTCTTCCGAAAAGAAAGAAGCTTCGGAAGAAGACCATGCTGCACAAACTTCAACAAGCTCATCTTCAAAGATCAACCAAGGGATGGATTGGAAGATCAAAGAAGATGCTGTAGCCCAAACCTCTTCTTCAACAACGACCTCTATTGAACCCCAATGCATATCTTTTGGTTCAATTATGTCACTATCGTTGGAAGAGCCCAAGACCAGCAAGGCTTGGGCTTCCAAACAAAACTAACCATCTCATCTTATGTGCAGGGACATCCATTTGACAAGAACAACAATGTCTGGATTGTAGATAGTGGATGCTCCAGGCACATGACAGGGAACATATCTCTCCTTCAACAATTCCAAAACTTTGATGGAGGGCCTGTCCAATTTGGAGGTGAGGCCGGAGGATATATTTCGGGCAGAGGAAGTATATCCAATGGCAGAATAAACATTGACAAAGTTCACTTTGTCAAACAGCTTGAACACAATCTGTTAAGTGTTTCTCAATTCTGTGACTAGAAGTATCAGATGCTTTTCATAGAACATGAGTGCATTATCCTCAAACCAGGGATGACAATTCCTCCGGAATTGGTGCTTCTTAGATCTCCCAGGAAATGGGATATGTACAAGCTGGATATGAACAATGCTTCTCTTATGGGTGAAGTATCATACTTTCTTTCCAATGCTGATAGTGATGAGTCAACACTATGGCATAAACGCATGTGTCATGTGAATTTTAAACAATGAATAAATTGGCTAAAAATAACTTGGTACATGGTTTGCCTAAAAAGGAATTTTTCTACAAAGATAACTGTGTTGCATGCCTGAAAGGGAAACAACACAGATCATCTCATCAATCCAAATGTGTTAACTCTATCACTACTCCATTACACTTATTGCACATGGATCTCTTTGGACCCACAAGTATAATGAGCATTGGAAGGAAATCATACTGCCTTGTGATAGTTGATGATTTTACAAGATTTACATGGGTATTCTTTTTAAAAAGTAAAGATGAAACTGCTGAAACTTTAAAATCTTTTATTCTTAAAATAGAAAATCAAATTGATCACAAGGTTAAGATCATTAGAAGTAATCAAGGGACTGAGTTTAAGAACTTTGTTCTTGACTCATTCTGTGACTCAAAAGGGATTGCCAGACAATATAGTTGTAACATCTCGTATTTCGCAAATAATAATAATAATAATAAAAATAATAATAATAATAATAATAAATAATAATAATAATGATAATAATGATAATAGTAATAATAATAATAATATTAATAATAATAATAATAATAACATTAATAATAATAATAATAATAACAATAATAAAAATCTTATAATAATTTATAAACTTAAAGAGTGTTTAAAAACTTAAAGTAATTAAGTTGAGGGGTTGTTTGTCAAAATTATAAACTTCAAAGAAAGTTTAAAGCATAAAATGTTAACAATCAAACCACAGGGACCGATTGTGTCAATTCCCAAACCATTCCCCCTTTTTCCCTCGCTTTTCCGGCCAGCCACCGGCCACCGCCGGCCGCGGCTCCGGCCACCTTAATCACCCGATTTCTGGCCATTTTTCAATGTAAAAACCGGTCCCAACCTCTTCTGGAACAAGAATCGAACCACGTGGGGACTTTAATTTGAAAAATCAAGTGGATTAGTGCGATCTGCTCCCTTCTCCGCGTGTGTCGGCCGCTTTACAGGCCTCAAATCGCACCAAACCCCGATAATAATTAAATTAACTTCACATAAACAACCATATATCCATCTCCAATCGATTACAACTTCCATTTACATCTGAAACGAACCCAAACACCCCATTCGATCCTCTCCTCGGTCGCGGACCTGCATCTTGGTCGAACACCATCATCGGAGCTGTATACACTTAAATTTATTGAGGGCATTCATTAATCATCACCATACGAAGCTACCTACAAGTTTAATTCGATTAACAACAACAAATGTAACCCGAATCGATTCAGTTCTAGTCGCGGCTATCCTTATCACCATCTTTATCGAATCGAACTCAATAACGTAAGTTTCGCACATCATTGTACTCGTTTTAACATGGGGAACAATAGCCCTAAACTTGATTTTGTTGATATCAACGATTCGGGGTTCAATTTGGGAATGATTGCTTCTAGGGTTCATATGGATTGAGGATTTCTTTGTAACTTTGCATAAAAGGTATTCGAAACCAAGTTTCTCGCGGCTGTATGCCATGGTCTGCTGGTTCCCCGTCTCATTGCTAAGTTGGAGGTCCCGGGTTCGAACCCGGGCACCCCCATTTATTTTTTTTATGGTTTTTCAGCCTTAAATAAACTATAGAAAATTCCTAATAAATATAAAAAATAATTTTGTAAACTTTAAATATTTTTAAAAACATTAAATTATTTTCTGGAATTTATTTTAAAATTTCTTTATTTATTTAGTTATTTATTTTGTTTAATTAGTTCATTTTTTATATAAAAGAGATTTAAGTAATGTTTATTTTGTTAAAACCTTACATGTTCAATAAGACAATTAGATTGTTTTCCTATTTTAACTCATTAATTATCGTTTGTTTCAAATAATAAATAATAAATCTTTTGTTTCAAATATTACTCTCTAAAAACATACTTATTATTTTTATGTTCATTTAACTTGTATGTATAAATAGATTTCTTTTAAAATAATTAATCGGTTATTGGACTTGAAACAATAAATCTTTATAATATTAACGGACACTATATTAATTAAAGATTTATCATGATAATCGTAGAAATTATTTATATTTTATAATTACACAAAGTATTTAAGAATATTATTTCTTATAAGTTACATTTTAAACTAATGGTTTAGACTAATAATTTATTACTAATCAATACGTTATTTTAATCTGAAATACTTATAAAGATTTATTTCTAAAATTTATTTACTGGACAAATCCCTTTAAATCTATCAAAACCCTAATAGAACGTTGATCTTATTATTAACCTTAAACTCGTAATATATGTTAGGTGCCTTGTAAAGGAATACATTGGATTATCTTTTGATCTTTTATATCATCTTTAATGCATACATCAATGTGAGTTTTCCTTGCCCCTTTTTACTTTATTTCACATCATTTTGGGGTGAAATATGATACTTATACATCATACACTTATAAACGTTTGAGACTTGTAAAGCACTTGCAATTCATCTTTATATCTTGTCATGGTTATTTGTGTGTTGTAAGTGATTATATGAGATACATAGTTTGTTACAATCATTAACTATTGCTAGCCTGGCGACGTCTTAGATCTTTGGGCCTGACAAGCCTATTTGGTTCTAAAGTCGATGAACTGCCGACTCCTAGGAGCCGTATGCTTGTGCACTAGGGAACCAAATACACTTAGCCAATCTTATATACTTGTAATCAAGTCGAGGTTTGATTGTAAAGATATGTGTTCTATAACCTTACTAGCTTATAACCTATGACATGAATTGCTACTTATAATCTTTTCATATTATGTATGAAAACCTTGGAAACTCACCAACTATTTTTAGTTGACCTTTTATTTTTATCATGTTTCAGGTAACCCCCAAGTTTAAAGTGGTCTTTCGAAGCTTGCAATAAAACTAGGACGTGGACCTAGTTAAATAAATGAAATGTTATGTCATGTTTTGATATTTGCTTGAATGTATTTCATGGTTGAGACTTATGTTTATAATTCCTGTTGAAACTATTAATTTGAATATTTACATTTAAACATAGCGTTATGTGGCTGTGAACAATCGTAACTCTCACACCTCGACGATTCCGCCGTCAAGGTTGGGGTGTGACAATAGTGCTCCCAGAACTCCTCAACAAAACGGTGTTGCTGAGAGGAGGTCCAGGACACTTATTGAGGCTGCTCGAATGTTCACATCTCATTGTGATGTCGAATCATTTTTGTCCTTGATTTCGTCTTCCCAACTTAAAACATCCAAGATTTGAACATCATCATAACAAATCCTGTTACCTTGAACTTTGACCTTAAATTTTGTAAGCATGATTTTCCTTTTGGTTACATTGATGTAACTTGAAATTTCCTGAATTTCTAAGTAATATTTTCTTTTCCTTTCGTTGTTAAGTCAAACCTTGAACTGTCTGCACCGTGGAAGATGCAAGAGTTTGTAAGTCAATATATGACTAAGAACGCTCGTACCTCCTAAACAATTCTAACTCATCAAAGCATGGGTGATTCCCTTACTTTGATGATTCTCTATTCGTTTCGATAAATGGTTTCCAATTGTGTATTTTATGAAATTTCATCCTCTGGATTGGAGTGATTACCTTATCTTGAGGATTGACTCCAAGTATTCTCTTTGGAATGGCTTTTCACAAATGACATGATCTCACCAAATAGGATTGAAACCTGTACTTTGGTGACAAATGTTAATCTTTGATGTTTCCTTGTTATTATGAAGCTCAATCATCAAGATAGGCGTGAATTCCATACCTTGATGATAATTTCATTTTTATGGATTGTATTCTCTCAAATGAAACGATCTCATTAAAGTAGGAGTGAATTCTGGATTTTGATGAAGAAGTTCATCCTGTTATATTTGTTTTTGTAAAACTTCATCGTTAAGATAGGAGTGATTTCCCTTATCTTAATGGTGAGTTACCTCGTCTTATTTCTGTGGATCCTCAACAATGAGTTGGGATCGAACTTTTGATTGGTAAGTTAATGGTCATATCTTGGGAATACACCATCAAGTTAGGAGTGAAAACCACACCTTGATGACTATTCTTATTTCTTGATCTTCAACTTACCATGGTTGTAATCAAGTAACGAGAAGTATGTAGTAACTTGACGGGTGGAACAATGTTAGTGTTTCGACCTATCAAGCCAAAGCATGATCTCTGAACTAGACCCGATCGCTTTACGTTGATTTTGATTCCAAGCTTGGAGCACTTAAATTCTTAAATCGATTTCCTTTCCCTTTATCTTCATGTTTTGACTCGATCTAGCTACATCGAACCATTTATTCCTTACTTATCAACTTTCATTTTGAGATATCATCAACACCTGAATACGTGATGGTAGTCTTCCTAAACAATCTTTTATCAAATAAAGATATTATCAACTTGTGATTATGTCTTTCTAGTCATACGAATGTTCTCGTCTATACCTATGGGTATGATTAATTACGTATGCAATTTATCTATGGAAATTTGTTACCTTGCAAAACATGGTTACAAATACCTTTCTTATTGTGTGCGTCATTTCTTGAATCGCTTTTGAATCTTTAACCTTGAAAATCATTGAAATTCTATCTTGGTATTGAACAACAAGACTTGTTATCATCCTCATTGCGATGTGGATATAATGGTTCATAAAATTTCGTAAATTGTAGTCATGGGTTTGGCATAAAAGAAAAGACATGACTTGGCAAGTGTCCAAGTGTCTTACCCTCATATATGACAAAACCTAACATCCGCGTTCCTTGAATCTCCTGTTTAAACTTTTCATTCACTAAATGCTTCTTACTTTAAATGTCATGATGACAAATGGTGCATTATAGACCGACTGGCTAAAAAATTCAATACGACCCATTATCTCACAACGTCGAGAAATTGACCTGTATCTGTTTCAACTATTCATATACCGTGGTATGATGTTAAAACATCGAACGTTATTTTGAATGATTGATTCATTTATGTTTTTATAATATTCTTAACCATCGTCGTGAACTCATTCCAAGATCTTCGCATAGCGTATTATTCTTAGACCGATGGTTGGTCAAAGGAGAAATACATAATTACAAGATATGCGTTAAAGTCGTTTCAAATGATGACGTTTGGGATTCTTAAATCCCGACAGTTAACCTTTCTTATCATTGTTGGTCTTTTATTCAAAGAGGGAACATTGGAATAAGTAAATTGCCATAACATCTCTTAAAACGTCTCGTAGAGTCAAGTTGGCATATATGATGTCAAGAGACTTGAAGGATTTGCTAAAGTGAAACATCTCATCTGTAATCAAACGTCTATCACTGTCCGTTCGTACACTTACCCATTTAAACCCGCTTGTTCGTTTAAGTTTCATTCTTAATTTCGGGACGAAATTTGTAACAACCCGAGCGGTTGAGTCATATGAACTTCGCATTTCATATATTGTTAAACGAGTAAGTAATGAATAAATTGTCTATTTAAAGTTTGAAGTTTTTAGATGAAATTTTTATGTTACAAGAGACCGTTTAAATATAATAATAATATATTATATTCGAACCTGCTCCGTTTTTTACGAAACTTAGGTTGACTCGTAGAGAAAAATAAGCTCGTCACAACGACATATTTGAAATTTTATAATACGATATATATTAAAAGTTATAAGATAAAAACGAGTTAAGCAGCTAAATTAATTATAATAATATAATAATATATAAATAAAATAATAATATATGAACTTCAATTGCAAAGAATTTGCAATTCTATGTACTCTCAGACGCATCATATGCTATCCCACATCGCTTTGTTTTCCTTTCCATATTCCTTCTGCTCTCTTATAAATAGAAGCCTTAAGGTTGAAATTAGAACATAAGTTTTTGGGAACGCTCTAATATAAAGAGAATCCCGAGTTCTCAATACCCCGTTGGGTGTTGCTAGTAGTCGTTTTGGTACTCGAGTAGGAGCGCGACTAGGAGCGCGAGTAGGGGAGACTCTACATCAAATTGCCGTAGATAGTTTTCAGGTACGCTCTTGTTTAAGTTTATGTTTAATTATTATTATAGTCGTTATTATTATTATTATTATTATCATTATAGGTATTAGTATTAATATAGTTATTATTAATATTATTATTATCATCGTTATAGTTATTATTATTATTATAGTTGTTATTTTTATAGTTAGTATTATTATTATTTGTTATTTTTAGTGTTGTAGTTGTTATTATTATCATTAGACTTTAGGGTTATCATTAGGGAAGGTATTGGGTAACCCCGAGGGTTGGCTCGGGTATGATGAAAACGCCCGAGTTATGCCAACTAGTAAGGGTTGTACCAAAGGGTTGGCATAGGATAAAAGAAAGTGTCCAAATAAAAAACAAATAGGAAAAGACAATGAATCATCCCTAAAGTTGTTACTAGCTAGAATATAGTTTAAATAATGTTATTTTGCCTATAGGATAATACCTGATAGCAGTGAACCTGAGCAGACGATATCACTGACGTAATTGATTGAGGTGAGTTCCTCTGAACTGTTTTTCTAAAACGGGATGTGATGTTCTGATAACAGGTAATAATTGAAGAATTGACTATCAATAGCATCTGTGATATGTGGCAATGCTTGATAGGATGCTTGAGGGCTGCTTGTATGATTCTGCTTTAGCCAGTGGAGTTTGTATACATAGCCTGGTTATGTGAATTTATACTGTGCTTACTCTATTCCTATCTGTTTGCCATGGCTGTATCTGCTTGATGCAATAGTCAATGATAACATGTTTTGAATTTTTTTTAAGAATGCCATGTTTATGAACTCACAAGCTTTATGCTGAGTCCCAAATGTTTTTATTTTTATGGACACACATCCTAGGTGCCAAGTGATTGCAGGGATTGAAGATTACGAGCTAGTTTATGAGAAAAATAAAGTTCTAGAATGTTGTTGAAGATTTGGATCTTTAGTTTAGTTAAACTGATGTAATGATATATCTATTATAATAGATGTATTATACGCTTTTGATGTATAATTAAAGTTAGACTTCCGCTGTGTATTCTCTGATTACTATGTGTTCTGTATATCCGATGCGTAACGCTCCCCACGGTGAGCCCTGGGAGGCGGGTGTTACAAGTTGGTATCAGAGCCATAGTTTAAGTGAACTAGGTACAAAGATAGTATCTAGACTTAAACTAGGAAAGATGCTTTAAGATAAATTGATTAATTGCATAGGTATTGGGTAATGTGTTTTGGTGAACCCTGGAGGATAATGGCTAGAACATTATAATTGCAATAGATAAGCAATAACACCTGGCCACTGTTATTTCTTGTCTATTAATACTATCATGTTCTGGATCATAATCCATCGTGTGAATACTAAATCCCTGCTCCCTCATGTAGGCTTTGACTATGCCAAGAGGAGGAAATACTCATGGTAGGGGTCGTGGTAGGCCTCCTGGTAGTAGAAGGCAAATCATGTCATCTACGAACGATGATCATGAAAATCTTCATCATGCTGAACATGAGTCACAACAATTTGTTGGACCACAATTCCAAGCAGCTGTAGCTGGCATAATTAGAGATGCTTTGCCAACTATTATAGCTGAGGTTATGAACGCCTATGGAGGGTATGTGAGCAATAGTGGTAATGGGCAGGATGATCATATAAATAACACCAATGGTAATGGTGATGCTGCTATGGAAACTGAACCTAAGCAGGGTTATTCCTACAAAGCTTTCAAGGTATGTGAACCTCCAATATTTGATGGCAAAAGAGATGCCATGGCCACTTTTCAGTGGATCCATGAGATGGAAGCTGTTATTGAAATCAGTGGATGCACAGCCACGCAAGCTGTCATGTATGCCACTCACTCATTCAGGTCTGAGGCATTGTTTTGGTGGGACAATGTTAAGCAGGCTAAAGGACTTGGAGTTGTTGCTACTTTAACCTGGAATGAACTGAAGGAGCTGGTGATGGAAAAATTTTGTCCTGAAGTTGAAAGGGACAAAATTGAAAGAGAATTCTTACAACTACAAGCCGGAGCCATGACACATCGTCAGTACACGACCAAGTTTGATGAGATGGCTCGACTGCTTCCTGAGCATGTAACACCTGAAGCAAAGCGCATAAAAAGATACGTGCAGGGGTTACCCCCTCATATTCGACAGTTAGTTAAGATGTCTGCCCCCAAAACTTATGAGTCTGCAATTGCATTAAGTGCCATTGCATATGAAGAAGAAAGCATAATGACTGATAACAACAAAAGAAAGAAAAATGACGATGGAAACCAGATGCCAAGAAAGGACAGAAAGATCACACGAAACGAAGGGAACCGTGTCAACAAACCATGGAGGAACGATAAAAATGAATCTTGGAGAAAGTATCAAGATTCCAAATGTCTTAAATGTCCAACAGGTGATCATTCACGAAAGAACTGCCCGAAAATTAAATGCTTTAACTGTTGGGAGTATGGACATTTCCGAAGTGAATGCAAGAACCCTCCACAAGCACAACCTACGGAGAATCAGAACAGGTCCAAGGGTCGAGTGTATGTGTTAAAAGAAGCTGGAGATGAAACCATAGCTGGTACGTTTCTCATTAACAACATATATGCTAGAGTTTTATTTGACACTGGTGCAAATAGAAGTTTCATTTCAACTGCCTTAGTACCTTATTTGAACTTAGTACCACAAACTCTAGAATGTGCATATATTGTAGAAACTGCCAGCGGTGAGCGGGATAAGATAAGTCAAATCTTTAAGGATTGTGTTATCACCTTAGTTAACACTGAATTCTCTGTAAAATTAATGCCGACCATTTTAAGTGAATATGATGTTATTCTTGGGATGGACTGGTTGAATAAGAATTGTGCTCGGCTCGACTGTGAACATAAGACGATGACTGTACGTAAGCCAGATGGGGAAAAGCTACTAATTCATGGTAGTAATGGAAACCCTAAGACCAGTATCATATCAGCAATGAAGGCAGTGAAGTGTATTCAGAAAGGATGCATAGCCTTTCTCTTATGCATGGTAGATGCTAAAAAGGAAATACAGATAAATGAAATACCTGTAGTGTGTGAATTCCCAGACGTGTTTCCGGAAGATTTACCAGGACTTTTACCTGATCGTCAGATAGAATTTCGTATTGATTTAGTACCTGGTGCTAAACCAATCGCGAAGACTCCTTATCGTCTAGCCCCTTCAGAGATGAAAGAACTTATGAAGCAAATTGACGAACTCTTAGATAAAAGGTTTATTAGACCAAGTTCCTCACCTTGGGAGCGCCAGTATTGTTCGTCAAAAAGAAAGATGGTTCAATGCGTATGTGCATTGATTATCGAGAATTAAACAAGTTAACTGTTAAGAACAAGTATCCTTTACCAAGAATAGATGATTTATTTGATCAACTTCAAGGAGCCAACTACTTTTTAAAATTGATCTTCGATCAGGTTATCATCAGTTGAAAGTACGCGAGGAAGACATTCCTAAGACCGCATTTAGGACGCGTTATGGGATTATGAATTTTTGGTTACGTCTTTTGGACTAACCAATGCTCCTGCAGCATTCATGGATCTGATGAATAGAGTTTGCAAGCCATACTTGGATAAGTTTGTCATTGTTTTTATAGACGGCATACTTATTTATTCTAAGGACCAAGATGATCACGCTAGACATCTGAAAATGGTTCTAGAAACCCTTCGACAAGAAAAGCTTTATGAAAATTCTCAAAATGTGACTTTTGGAAAAGAGAAGTTCAATTCCTTGGTCACGTAATAAATGGGAAGGGAATACAAGTAGATCCAGCTAAGATAGAAGCTGTGATGAAATGGGAATCACCGAAGAATCCCAGTGAGATTAGGAGCTTTTGGGGATTAGCAGGATACTATAGAAGGTTTATTCAAGACTTCTCCAGGATCGCTACCCCTTTAACATCTTTGACTCGAAAGAATGAAAGTTTGACTGGGGACCAAAGCAAGAAGAAGCTTTCAACCTTCTAAAACAAAAGCTTAGTAGTGCTCCTATACTTTCATTACCAGATGGTAATGAAGACTTTGCAATATACTATGATGCCTCATATAATGGTTTAGGTTGTGTGTTGATGCAACGTGACAAGGTTATAGCCTATGCATCACGACAACTAAAAGTTCATGAAAAGAACTATACCACGCACGACCTTGAATTGGGTGCCATAGTGTTTGCCTTAAAGATTTGGCGACACTACTTGTGTGGTACTAAGTGTGTAATCTACTCAGACCATAAGAGCTTACAACACATCTTTAATCAAAAGATGTTAAACATGAGGCAAAGAAGGTGGATGGAACTTCTCAATGACTATGATTGTGAAATCAAATACCATCCAGGAAAGGCTAACGTAGTCGCTGATGCTCTCAGTCAGAAAGAAAGAGTTAAACCGATTAGGGTAAAAGCATTAAAGATAGATGTCAAGCTTGATTGGAAAGACCAAATCAAGAATGCTCAAACTGAAGCGTTAAAAGATGAGAATATTCAGGCTGAAAGAATGATGGGTAACCAGAAATTATGACTCAAGGATGGATGGAGTCCTACTATTTGGTCAAAGAATTTGGATCCCAAATTTGGAGGTATTCAGGGTAAAGTATTAGATGAAGCCCATAAATCTAAATACACAATGCATCCTGGAGCAAACAAAATGTATAATGATATTCGAAATCACTACTGGTGGCCTAATATGAAAAGATCCATAGCCCAGTACGTTGAGAAATGCTTAACATGTCTGCAAGTTAAGATTGAACACCAAAAGCCAGCTGGTCAGTTACAACAGTTGGAGTTGCCAGTATGGAAATGGGATAGAGTGACCATGGATTTTGTCACAAAACTTCCAAGAACACGAAAAGGATATAATGCTATATGGGTCATGGTTGACAGGCTAACCAAGTCAGCACATTTTCTACCCATAAGTGAGAGCTATCCAATAGAAAAACTAGCTAAGATATATATTGATGAAATAGTAAGTAAGCACGGAGTGCCTTTATCCATTATCTCCGATAGAGATAGCCGATTCACTTCCAGATTCTGGACAAGTTTCCAAAAGGAACTTGGAACCAAAATCAGTTTAAGCACTGCATATCATCCTCAGACAGATGGTCAGAGTGAGCGAACAATTCAAACTCTAGAAGACATGTTACGTGCTTGCGTGATTGATTTTGGAGGTAGCTGGGATGATCATTTGCCTTTGATTGAATTTCTTATAACAACAGCTACCATTCCAGCATTAAGGCTGTACCATTTGAAGCCTTATATGGTAGGAAATGCAGAACTCCCATCTGTTGGATAGAAGTAGGGGATGATCAGCTGACCAAAACCGAAATTATTCTCGAGACAACTGAGAAAATCCAACAAATCAGACAACGACTAAAGGCTTCTCAGGATAGACAGAAGAGTTATGCAGATAACAGAAGGAGACCTTTAGAGTTTCAAGAAGGAGACTATGTGATGTTGAAAGTCTCACCATGGAAAGGAGTAATGCGATTCGGTAAACGCGGGAAGTTAAGTCCCAGGTATATTGGACCGTTCAAAATAATCGCAAGAATTGGTCCAGTAGCATACAAGCTAGAATTACCTGAAACTTTGAAAGGTATTCACGATACTTTTCATATATCAAACCTAAGGAAATGTTTTGGTAGATCTGACTCAAGTGATGCCATTGGAGGACGTGCAAATAGACGAGAAATTAAACTTTACTGAAAAACCAATAAAGATTCTTGATTCTCAAGAACGAAAATTAAGAAAGAAAATAATTCCACTAGTATTGGTCCAGTGGTAAGGTCAGAAAGGACCCGAGAAGACTTGGGAATTAGCAGAAGAAATGAAAGTCAAATATCCTCAACTGTTCAAGTAACATTCGAATTTCGAGGACGAAATTCTTTTAAGGGGAGGAGAATGTAACAACCCGAACGGTTGAGTCATATGAACTTCGCATTTCATATATTGTCAAACGAGTAAGTAATGAATAAATTGTCTATTTAAAGTTTGAAGTTTTTAGATGAAATTTTTATGTTACAAGAGACCGTTTAAATATATAATAATATATTATATTCGAACCCGCTCCGTTTTTACGAAACTTAGGTTGACTCGTAGAGAAAAATAAGCTCGTCACATCGACATATTTGAAATTTTATAATACGATATATATTAAAAGTTATAAGAGAAAAACGAATAAGCAGCTAAATTAATTATAATAATATAATAATATATAAAATAAAATAATATATGAACTTCAATTGCAAAGAATTTCCAATTCTATGTACTCCCAGACGCATCATATGCTATCCCACATCGCTTTGTTTTTCTTTCCATATTCCTTCTGCTCTCTTATAAATAGAAGCCTTAAGGTTGAAATTAGAACATAAGTTTTTGGGAACGCTCTAATATAAGGAGAATCCTGAGTTCTCAATACCCCGTTAGGTGTTGCTAGTAGTCGTTTTGGTACTCGAGTAGGAGCGCGACTAGGAGCGCGAGTAGGGGAGACTCTACATCAAATTGCCGTAGGTAGTTTTCAGGTACGCTCTTGTTTAAGTTTATGTTTAATTATTATTATAGTCGTATTATTATTATTATTATTTATTATAGTATTAGTGATTAATATAGTGATAATATTTTCATCGTTATAGTTATTATTATTATTATAGTTGTTATTTTTATAGTTAGTATTATTATTATTTTTACTGTTGTATTATTATTATTATTAGATTTAGGGTTATCATATTGGGTAACCCCGAGGGTTGGCTCGGGTATGATGAAAACGCCCGAGTTATGCCAACTAGTAAAAAAGGATTGGCATAGGATAAAAGAAAGTGTCCAAATAAAACCAAAAATAAAAAGACAATGAATCATCCCTAAAGTTGTTACTAGCTAGAATATAGTTTAAATATGTTATTTTGCCTATAGGATAATACCTGATAGCAGTGAACCTGAGCAGACGATATCACTGACGTAATTGATTGAGGTGAGTTCCTCTGAACTGTTTTTCTAAAACGGGATGTGATGTTCTGATAACTGGTAATAATTGAAGAATTGACTATCAATAGCATCTGTGATATATGGCAATGCTTGATAGGATGCTTGAGGGCTGCTTGTATGATTCTGCTTTAGCCAGTGAAGTTTGTATACATAGCCTGGTTATGTGAATTTATACTGTGCTTACTCTGTTCCTATCTGTTTGCCATGGCTGTATCTGCTTGATGCAATAGTCAATGATAACATGTTTTGAATTTTTTTTAAGAATGCCATGTTTATGAACTCACAAGCTTTATGCTGAGTCCCAAATGTTTTTATTTTTATGGACACACATCCTAGGTGCCAAGTGATTGCAGGGATTGAAGATTACGAGCTAGTTTATAAGAAAAATAAAGTTCTAGAATGTTGTTGAAGATTTGGATCTTTAGTTTAGTTAAACTGATGTAATGATATTATCTATTATAATAGATGTATTATACGCTTTTGATGTATAATTAAAGTTAGACTTCCGCTGTGTATTCTCTGATTACTATGTGTTCTGTATATCCGATGCGTAACGCTCCCCACGGTGAGCCCTGGGAGGCGGGTGTTACAAAATTTCCTAAAGCAGGGGAGACTGTAACATCTCGTATTTCGCAAATAATAATAATAATAATAATAATAATAATAATAATAATAAAAAAAATAATAATAATAATGATAATAATGATAATAGTAATAATAATATAATATTAATAATAATAATAATAATAACATTAATAATAATAATAATAATAATAATAATAATAACAATAATAAAAATCTTATAATAATTTATAAACTTAAAGAGTGTTAAAAACTTAAAGTAATTAAGTTGAGGGGGTTGTTTGTCAAAATTATAAACTTCAAAAGAAAGTTTAAAGCATAAAATGTTAACAATCAAACCACAGGGACCGATTGTGTCAATTCCCAACCATTCCCCCTTTTTCCCTCGCTTTTCCGGCCAGCCACCGGCCACCACCGGCCGCGGCTCCGGCCACCTTAATCACCCGATTTCTGGCCATTTTTCAATGTAAAAACCGGTCCCAACCTCTTCTGGAACAAGAATCAAACCACGTGGGGACTTTAATTTGAAAAATCAAGTGGATTAGTGCGATCTGCTCCCTTCTCCGCGTGTGTCGGCCGCTTTACAGGCCTCAAATCGCACCAAACCCCGATAATAATTAAATTAACTTCACATAAACAACCATATATCCATCTCCAATCGATTACAACTTCCATTTACATCTGAAACGAACCCAAACACCCCATTCGATCCTCTCCTCGGTCGCGGACCTGCATCTTGGTCGAACACCATCTTCGGAGCTGTATACACTTAAATTTATTGAGGGCTTTCATTAATCATCACCATACGAAGCTACCTACAAGTTTAATTCGATTAACAACAACAAATGTAACCCGAATCGATTCAGTTCTAGTCGCGGCTATCCTTATCACCATCTTCATCGAATCGAACTCAATAACGTAAGTTTCGCACATCATTGTACTCGTTTTAACATGGGGAACAATAGCCCTAAACTTGATTTTGTTGATATCAACGATTCGGGGTTCAATTTGGGAATGATTGCTTCTAGGGTTCATATGGATTGGGGATTTCTTTGTAACTTTGCATAAAAGGTATTCGAAACCAAGTTTCTCGCGGCTGTATGCCATGGTCTGCCGGTTCCCCGTCTCATTGCTAAGTTGGAGGTCCCGGGTTCGAACCCGGGCACCCCCATTTATTTTTTATGGTTTTTCAGCCTTAAATAAACTATAGAAAATTCCTAATAAATATAAAAAAATAATTTTGTAAACTTTAAATATTTTTAAAAACATTAAATTATTTTTTGGAATTTATTTTAAAATTTATTTATTTATTTAGTTATTTATTTTGTTTAATTAGTTCATTTTTTATATAAAATAGATTTAAGTAATGTTTATTTTGTTAAAACCTTACATGTTCAAAAAGACAATGAGATTGTTTTCCTATTTTAACTCATTAATTATCGTTTGTTTCAAATAATAAATAATAAATCTTTTGTTTGAAATATTACTCTCTAAAAACATACTTATTATTTTATGTTCATTTAACTTGTATGTATAAATAGGTTTCTTTTAAAATAATTAATCGGTTATTGGACTTGAAACAATAAATCTTTATAATATTAACGGACACTATATTAATTAAAGATTTATCATGATAATCGTAGAAATTATTTATATTTATAATTACATAAAGTATTAAGAATATTATTTCTTATAAGTTACATTTTAAACTAATGGTTTAGACTAATAATTTGTTACTAATCAATACGTTATTTTAATCTGAAATACTTATAAAGATTTATTTCTAAAATTTATTTACTGGACAAATCCCTTTAAATCTATCAAAACCCTAATAGAACGTTGATCTTATTATTAACCTTAAACTCGTAATATATGTTAGGTGCCTTGTAAAGGAATACATTGGATTATCTTTTGATCTTTTATATCATCTTTAATGCATACATCAATGTGAGTTTCCTTGCCCCTTTTTACTTTATTTCACATCATTTTGGGGTGAAATATGATACTTATACATCATACACTTATAAAGTTTGAGACTTGTAAAGCACTTGCAATTCATCTTTATATCTTGTCATGGTTATTGTGTGTTGTAAGTGATTATATGAGATACATAGTTTGTTACAATCATTAACTATTGCTAGCCTGGCGACGTCTTAGATCTTTGGGCCTGACAAGCCTATTTGGTGCTAAAGTCGATGAACTGCCGACTCCTAGGAGCCGTATGCTTGTGCACTAGGGAACCAAATACACTTAGCCAATCTATATACTTGTAATCAAGTCGAGGTTTGATTGTAAAGATATGTGTTCTATAACCTTACTAGCTTATAACCTATGACATGAATTGCTACTTATAATCTTTTCATTTTATGTATGAAAACCTTGGAAACTCACCAACTATTTTAGTTGACCTTTTTATTTTTATCATGTTTCAGGTAACCCCCAAGTTTAAAGTGGTCTTTCGAAGCTTGCAATAAAACTAGGACGTGGACCTAGTTAAATAAATGAAATGTTATGTCATTTTTGATATTTGCTTGAATGTATTTCATGGTTGAGACTTATGTTTGTAATTCCTGTTGAAACTATTAATTTGAATATTTACATTTAAACATAGCGTTATGTGGCTGTGAACAATCGTAACTCTCACACCTCGACGATTCCGCCGTCAAGGTTGGGGTGTGACAATAGTGCTCCCAGAACTCCTCAACAAAACGGTGTTGCTGAGAGGAGGTCCAGGACACTTATTGAGGCTGCTCGGACCATGTTAGCTGATTCAAAGCTGCCTCTAACATTCTGGGCAGAGGCAGTCAGCACTGCATGCTATGTGCAGAACAGGGTTCTTGTAGTTAAGCCCCATGGAAAAACCCCTTATGAGTTATGGAACAAGAGGCCACAGTTCATTGGCTTTCTAAGGTCCTTTGGCTGCAGGTGTACCATACTTAACACAAAGGACAACTTAGCAAAGTTTGCTGAGAAGTCGGATGATGCTATCTTTGTTAGATACTCTTCTAGCTCCAAAGCTTATAGAGTATACAACATCAAGAATCAACAATTTGAGGAGTCCTCCAATATAGTTGTTAATGAGCACACTCCTTGTGTTAGGGGGAATGGAACTGAGTATATCTTTGATTTAGAATTGTTTTCAAACTATTCTAAACCATCTTGTGAGAATGTTTCAGCTGGAACAGGTGCTCAAGGTGATGCTGATGATGATGCAGGTCAACTATTTGAGCTTCCCATACCTCTTCCAAATTCTCCAAGAGCTGAAAGGCAACAAGCTTCAACCATTCAAAGATCTGATAGTGTAACTATCTCCAGGAATGGTGAAGCTTCAACAAGTGAATCACTTGAACAACCTCAAAGTTCTTCAGGTGATCCATTACAACACCAGGTTGAGGGAAGTAGTATTTTGAAGGAACAAGCAACTGTTAATCCTACTTCACAACCAACCATTGATGATGTTTCTCAATCATTCAATCAGTCCTCATTGAATGACTTTGAAACAGCAGTGGACAGAGTAATCCAGTTCCTGATCAGAATATGTCTAACTAGACTTATCTCTGCAACTGGAAGTGATTCCTCGTCTTAGGATTCACAACACTCATCCAACTGAGAACATCATAGGGAATGTCTCTGAGGGTGTGAGAAACAAGAGGACAAACTCATCATGGGAATGTCTGCTTATACTCATGCTTCTTGTCTCAGATGGAACCAAAGAAGGTAGAAGATGCCTTAAAGGATAGTAGTTGGGTTTGAATCGATGCAGGAGGAGCTGCTTCAATTCAGAAGACAAAAGGTCTGGAATCTATGCCCACTACCATCTGGTCAAGTACCCATAGGCACTAAATGGGTATTCAGAAACAAGAAAGATGATAGAGGCTTGATTATCAAGAACAAGGCAAGACTAGTAGTTCAAGGATACACCAGGAGGAAGGAATCGATTATACTGATGTCTTTGCACCTGTTGCAAGACTTAAGGCAGTTAGGATCTTCCTTGCTTATGCTGCATCCAAGAACTTCACAGTCTACCAACTTGATGTCAAGTGTGCTTTTCTATATGGGGATATAGATAGGGAAATCTATGTATGTCAACCTCCAGGATTTGAAGACCCACAGCACCCAACTATGTGTGCAAACTGGATAAAGCTCTATATGGCTGCACCAAGCACCTAGGCTGTGGTATGAGACCTTGTCTCAGTTTCCCCTGAAGAATGGATACACTAGAGGTACCATTGACAAGACTCTTTTCGTCAGAAAGAGTGGAGAAGACATTTTGCTTGTACAAGTCTATGTTGATGACATCATATTTGGTTCTTCAAACGACCAAATATGCAAGGACTTTGAAAGCATTATGAAAGCAGAAGTTTGAGATGAGTTCCATGGGAAAAATGGACTTTTTCCTTGGAATTCAGGTGAACAGATGAAGGAAGGGTTCTTTATAAGTCAATCTAAGTATGTCTCAGACATCTTAGAAAGATTTGAAATGAAGGATTGTAAACCAGCCAAGACACCCATACCCAGAAACCATAATCTTTGCCCTGACCTTGAGGGGGAGGATACTGATCAACATCAGTATAGAGCAATCATTGGTTCTCTGATGTATCTCACTGCTAGTAGACCAGATATCATGTTTGCCACATGCATTTGTGCAAGATATCAGGCTGCTCCAAAGGTGTCTCGCTTAGCTGCTGCAAAGAGGATCCTAAGATACCTCAAAGGAGCACCTAAACTAGGTCTCTGGTATCCAAGAAATAGTGATTTCAATCTCTATGGATACTCTGACAGTGACTATGGTGGCTGCAACATTGACAAGAAATCAACATCAGGAGGATGTCAATTTCTTGATGGAAGGATTATCTCATGGCAATGCAAGAAACAATCCTGTGTCTCTACATCAACTGCTGAAGCTGAATACATTGCTACTGCTAGCTGCTGTGCTCAACTGCTATGGATTCAAAATCAGATGTTAGACTATGGATTCAACTTCATGACTACTCCTATCCATATTGACAACAATAGTGCTATCTCCATTACTGAGAATCCGGTGAAGCACTCCAAGACAAAGCACATTGATATCAGGTATCATTTCATTAGAGATATTCATGAGAAACATCTGATCAAGTTAATCAAAGTTGACTCAAATGAACAATATGCTGATTTGTTCACAAAGGCATTTGATGAACAAAGATTTAAGTATCTCATATCAGCTATTGGGATGATAAATATGATTAACTACCTCTTTTGAAAAGCTTTTTAAATGTGTAATGTCTTGGGTCAATACAATTTAAGCCCTGTTACAAAGATCTTTAAATTATTCTAAGTGTAAATTCCTTCCAAAGAGGAATTAACTCTCGGAAGATATTCTTGAATATCTTCCGAAGCCAAAATTCCTCAATGGAAATTGTCTTCTCGGAAGAGTTTTTGGTCTCGGAAGAAGCGATTTATTTTACATCAGATCTACTTCCGAAGCTTATAAAACTCTCCATTCGGAAAGATAACTTACCTTCGGAAGCAATGTTTTGCTTCGGAAGAGAAAGTATCTTTAAAAGACCATTTTACCTTCGGAAACAATGCCTTGCTTCGGAAGAGAAATTGACTTTGGAAGACAATTTCCTTTGGAAATGTTTTACATTCGGAAGTAAAGGTTTTTATATGTAACGGATATCTTTTGGGCCCCACTCTGTAAAAAGTAAAGATTTTTTCCATGATGATCAGATTATTTAAAATTATCCTTGCCGCCACTATCATTTCTCCGCCGTAAACCACCATACCACCCACAGTAACCCCAAACAGTTACCCTATTACCGCCACTACCACAATTCATCCCTTTAAATAATCTTGACTGATCAATTTCATCTTCTTTTACCAATTTACTGTCCTAACTATTCCCTTCACTGTCAAACCTGCAATTTCACCCAAATTTCAAGCTTACCTTTTCTTCAATGGCGCTAAACCCTCAGCACAACCAAGTCGCATTACTTGATTCGTCAAGGGATGCCGACTTCACCCAAATCATCACCTTTCTTACCGAATCCACATACCTCACTGCACTTACAGTTAACCCCACCGTATACTCCAACCATATGTCCGAATTCTGGAGCAACGGTCAAACTGCAATTTTGAATGGGGTTCGAGTCCTGAGAACCCGCATTTGTGGCCAAGAGTTGGTCATCACTGAACAGCTCATCAAGGAGCATCTCGAGCTCCATGATGATGGGGCTCCTACTGAGTTCCCCAAAGAAGACTTGGAAGGCACCTATATCCTCATGGGATATGGAGGGGATGTAAGCAGGTCTACCGTCTACAAGTTTAACTTCTCTTACCATTGAAAGTTCCTGCTGCACATTATCCTGCACTGCCTCTCCAACAAATCAGGGGGTTGGGATCACATCCCATATGAACTAGGATGCCTAGTTCATGGGTTGGTGAGAGGTCTCCGATTCAACTACTCACGATTTGTGTTGACCAACCTTATCAGCAATCTGAGCAGGGATACATTCTTCATGTATCCCAGATTTATTCAACACATAATCAACTGTGAGCTGGAACCAAGCAAGCTTGTCTGCGCAGCTGCTCTTACTGTTCCATAAATGAGGCCTACCATCTTCAAAATACTGAAGAAGGTTTCTATCAACTTCACTGGAAGGTACACTCCATTACCTCCAGAGATGACTGAGCGCATAGCTCCTGGTGACATCCCTGTTATCCCCACAGGTGATGAACCCACACCAGCAACCTCCACACAATGCCAAAATCTTCTTTACCCATCAAAGCTACATACCAGAGACGACCCAAACGAACCCTTGTTCAATCTACTCTGATTGAACAAGCTCTTTCAGTTCAAACCAAAAGGGCTAGAGTAGAATCATGGGCTCCCACTCAGTCCGAGGTCACACCATCCTTCATATTCGACCTCAATGTGGGTTTTGAGCCTCCTCAGTCTCAAACCCCTGAGCCCGAACCCCAAGCCTTAAGCCCACAGGGTGAGTCTCTACACTCCCCTGTGCAGCCTTCTAGGGACACCCCACCAAAGGCTCAATGCCTGTAGACATTAATCTAGGTCCCGGGTCAGTAGTTTAACTTCCCTATCTTTCACTGACCTTTTACTCCGCACTGATGAAGAGATTACATCTCTCCATGGCCATGAAGTTGATCTACAACACCCTCTGAAAGATCAACAGAGCCAAGAGGGATCCCTTGTCTCTAGCCCCCATCAGCAGCCAATTACTGAGGTGAGTCCCACTGATGTGGATGGGACTCATGTAGGCTCAGCTGCCACTACTCAGAGTCTCTCATTGAGCTCTCAGGACAGTGGTAACATAATTAGGACTGAGTCTACGGCAACTTTGCCCATTGACATCTCTGAAAGAGATGACTCTGAGCAAAGGAAACCAGGGTGCCAAGAAGCCACATCTGGTGGTGAGACTGAGCATACTAGGTATGTTATCTCATCTCCCCGTGATTCTTCTCATGAAGATGAGGGAAGTATGCAACTAACACTTTAGTACTTGCTTTCTAAGGTCTCTAACCTGGAATCACAGGTGAGGATCTTAGAATCAAGGACTACCACTCAGCAACTTGAGATTAACACTCTCAAGGCCAAACTAGCTGAGAAACAGATGGAGAGGTCTGTTAGGCATGTACCAATTCAGGTCTCACTGACTTCTTCCTCTAGCTCATCTAGCTCTTAAGATGATACTACCAAAAAGGGGGAGAAAGTTCAGAGACAAACAATTAAGGAACCACAGACCCAATCCCTTACTTCCAACTCATCACACTACTGAGTCATCTCAATCTTTTCTAGAGATTGACTCAAAGATGCTTCAAGATCTCTACAGACTTTTCACAAACTTTGTATTGAGATCCTCCCTAGAACAGCCCAGCCCGACACCACACTCATATATTTTGGGGTTGAGGAGCTTCAAAGACTGACTGCACCTTCTACCACTGTGGAAGAAGTTGGTCAACCTAAGGTCCACATGGAACCTGAGATTAGCTTAAGGGGAAATGGGGACTGATGGCCCAGCAACTGAAACAGTTAGGACAGAACTTGCAGCTGTCTTATCTTCCGAAGCTCAAGCTGAAGCTTCCGAAGCTGACATGGAAGCCTCGAAAGAACAAGAAAAGTCTTCTGAGGCCGAAATAGAAGCTGCGGCAGGCTTATTCCAGATGTCCGAGCAACTGACCATCACAGATGTTATTGCTGAAATAGCATCTGAGGTGAGCAGGGAGGACATTTCTGACATTCCTCTAACCCAAACACCAGCTGAACCTCTCTTTCAATCACAACCCTCCATCCAAGAACCACCACAGTCAAGCACTGCCAAAGACAAAGGAAAAAGAAAGTTGACTGTAGAAGAGCTTCAGGAGGAGGAGAGGATTGAGAAACTCAAAAAGAAAGGTAGGTTTCCTACTGAAAAGCTGCTAGCTGCTAGTTCTAAGGCAGCTGCAGTCAATCAGGAAGAGATCAACCAAAAGAGAATGACAGCACTCATTGACCAGCTCATCAGCCTAGGAGCTGCCAATGAGGAGATACTCCTGCTACCACTAGAGGAGTTGGTGACTTTGGAGAGGTCAACCAGGCTAAAACAACAAGAAGAAGCCAGGTTGGCCTTGGAGAGGGAAGAAGAAGATAGAAGGGAGGCAGCCCTGAAGCTGAGAGAGGATAGGATCAAATTCCTACTCTCAAAAGGCTTCAGTCTTCCTGAACTGTCTCCACATGATGATGACATGATCCTGCTGCTCCACAACAAAAAGCAGGATCAAATGGAGAAGGAAAGGAAGAAGGCTGCTAGGGAGAAGTTGAGGGAGAAGAAGAGGAGGGAAGAAGAGAAGGGGATCACTGCCACCAAGAAGTCCAATGACAAAGCCTGGATGAAAGACTATCTCCGGGCTCATGGCTTCTCTGGTAGGCAGGTGGGACCCATGTCCGAGGGGACACTCCAGCGGATTGTCAGCGAAATAAAAGCTGACATCCGTTTAGGGAAAAGGAGGGAGATGTACAGGAGGGGACAGGGAACGGTCTTCACCCCAGCCACTCAACCACAGCCAACCCCTAAACCACAACCCATACCAGAACCAACCCTTTTCCCATCAAAACCGAACCCACTGATGAAACCTTCACCCCTCAACCCACAACTCTACCCAAACCTACCACATCACCTCAACCATCCATACTCCCCATCCTAAAACCCAAGACACAACTCAAAACCACTAAACCTAAGCCTACCCAACAAAAACCAAGATCATCCCCTCAGCCTCCTCAACATCTCTCCTTTGAGGAAATAAAGGAGTTCAAGACAAGGCTCATTAACTGCACCACCTTGAGCAGCATCTCCTGTGAGGGAGACCTTATCAACATCACCTATGTTGATAACTCTTCAAACTCCCTCACCCTAGGACAATTTCTTGAGTTGCCTAGAGACACGTTGGGCCAGGCTGCAAGACTTCTTGGTCTCAACTCCGATACCCTCAATGCTGAGGAGAAGAGACTAAGAAGGAGACTGGTGACTCTGCTGGATACCAGGAAAGAGGACATGATTTCTAGTCAATCTCCTGGACCTAGGAATGCTATAATCCAGTGGAGGTTCGATGAACCTTCTCATAACTTTGTTGTGGAAAGGGAGAATGGTGAAACCAACAGGCTTAATGCCACATCTCTATTGCATCTCAGCAGATTCGACCTTGCTGAGCTTGCAAAGAAGCCATTCTCCAATCCCTCCAACTCTGAGACTACTGCACACATCAGAAATCATATCAGCGGTCTCCACTTGGCTGAACTAAGTAGAAGAGCCAAGATTGAAGAAGAGTTAAAGTTGAAAAGAGCGGAAGACAAGGAAAGACCAACCACCAAAGGCACAGCCTTTCTACAGATGGTGGAAGGTCCTGAATTGGAACCAATAGTTAGATGGGAATATGACTATAGTTCCCATCAACTAACTCTTTTCAGAGGGCCACAATAAAGAGTACACATAATCCAAGGAGACAGAGTGGAGGTTCTGTCTACCAAGGATCTGTACAAGATTCTCAGCACCACATCAGGAAAGAATGAAGACACGATAAACACCTACTTTCCATGGTGCTGAGAGCTTTGAGAAGAAGAGGGAAATGAGGTTTTGGTAGCATCAGCCTAGGGGGAGTTTGTTGGATCATGACAAGGCTGGTGCAACCAAAACCACTTCACATAGTCATTTTGGTACTACATTCAAGGGCATTCGAAGCTGAGCAAGAGATCTTCCGAAGTCTGAAGAACAACAGCTGAAGCCAACAGCTGAAGACTATCTTCCGAAGACAAAGTCTGATGAAAGAGCTGAAGACAAAGTCTGCTTCCGAAGACAAAGAAGACTCCAAGCCTCGGAAGAAGCAGTCTTCCGAAGTATAAGTGGCTTCGGAAGAAGTTATTCTTCCGAAGTACTTTATCCTTCGGAAGACATTGCTATGTCCAGTAGATATAAGTATGGTCCCTGACAGTCCGCTGCAGACCTCTGATACAGCATGGCATCTTCCTAAAGAGCCATGTTGTTGACCATACTTTATTCTACTGTTCACCTTTTTATGATAGTACATGTTACCAACTTTAATTGGTGACAAAAGGTAAGTCAGGGACATGTCCTGACTACCAACTCTCAGGCAAAATGTCTGAAAGACCTCACCTAGAGTCTTATAGTATAGATGTAAGGTTAGAGGTGTCCAGCTGGTATCAAAGTATATCCGGCTGTAGGTAGTATTATATATATCTTCTCCTTGTAACTCTTTAAAAAAAGCGATTTGAGTCCAAGAGTCTTGTAATCTTTTGAGTTGAGAGACAATATATAAAAGTACCTTGAAAATTTACTTGCTGTGTTTATTTCTTACTGCTTGCTACTTGGTATATTGTGATCAACTCTTCATAGACTACTTGCTGAGTGTTATTCGCAGTGAGTTGAGAGAAAAACCACCCATAATCGATCCTGCACGTCAAAACCGATGAATCTTTTATGCGAAAACAAAACTCAGATGGGAAACAACATTAATCGATGAAAATCGAATAGGGTTCGAGCTAAATCGATGAAAACCGATGGTGAACTCGACGCCGGTGTTGGCGAAAGCTTTGAGGACTTTTGGGTCGGTGTCATAGAGCTTGACTCTGGTGGCACCGATGGCTTTGACCAGCGGAACCACATGCTCTGGAAGGGTTGGTAGAGTTTTCCCGGTAGTGGTTGGGGTTTTGATGAGGGCATGGTGGCGACGGAGATGGGTTTCCAGTGGAGTTGGTGGTGGTGGTGGTGCGGTGGGAGTTGAGGGGGGAGGGGGGATGAGAGGAATGGTGAGTGGAGGATGGTAGAGTTTAGGTTTTTTATTTTATTATAATTTATTTTTATTTTATTAATTTTATTATAGGTTGTAAAAGGACCAAAATACTCTTAAATTTAACCAAAAAAACTAAAAGAGTTAGTGTCAGGTACCAAAACCGTTACAAAAATGAAACCATAGGGCATGATATGATCAAATATTCCTTTTTGAACTGAAAATGATTAAAATGGTTAAACAACAGAAACCAAAACTGAAATTTACTCAATTATAAAGATGTAAATGTATTGGATTAAAAAAAGTAGAGGTTAAAAAACAATAAGACAAAAAGTGGTACAACCCTTAAAGCATGTTGTACAACCTAATACATATAAAGTTGGTAAATAGTATGTATCTATTATAAGATTTGCATTCAATGCATTCTTGACTTCATGTGTCTTGTTATGCGTTGTTTTCGAGACCGGATAGGACCGATCGAGAATCGAAGGGGCCCAAACCGGTTCGCATCAACTTGTTTTGGAGGGGTTCGACGGGCCGGTTCGTCCTGAACCGATGATCGGACCAGGAACTGGACCGGGTGTCAAACTAGATTTTGCGTTTCTTTGGATTTTAATGGGTAAAAAACGGCACGTTGAACAATAAATTAGTGTGTTAGACATAATATTATTGTTAAGTTTTATATATAACTATAAAATACACACATAAATTACTTATTTTGAGTTATATGTATAACTATATCTATATCTATACTATATAATAAAAGAGTAATTAGGATTCCACATGGCACTATCATGTTACTCCTTAAAAAATTTTTTGCCCAAACTAATATATTATATTAGTCAATTTTTTTATTTTAAGAAACTCAATCAATAGTAATAATTCATTTTATTTTAAATTTAATTTTTATATTATCAACTTAATTATGTAATAATATTGTTTGAACTATACATATTTTTATAGCTAAATAAGATTCAATTAAAAAAAAACTAAAACAAAAAATATTTATTGATATATTTATTTATTTTAGATTAGTGTGATTTTAACACAACTGTTTTTAATTTTAAATGGGTCAATTATATATATATTATTCAAAAAAGTATTTGAAAATTTATAATTTATAAATGTAACTTTTATTTTTCATTGTTATAGTAATACGTAACTTAATCATACGAAATAATTATGCATTTATGAATTATGTTGTTTTTATATATTCAACCCGTGTATTACACGGGTTTGCTAAAACTGGTATATAATATAATATATTATATATAATTATGATGCCATCGGTTTTTAAATCCGGTCCGACCACCAAACCAGTAAGTTGTTCGGTTGAACGTCCTATCCGGTTCTGAACACATTGTTTTTATGTGTATACCAGTACGCATTTCTAAATTCTAACTATGAATCTAGTTCGCCTTGTGTTCTTCAACAGTGTTGGTAAACATTAAAAATTAATTGTACTTTTAATATATTTTTCCTCTTTGTGCATATAAACTTAGTGCATACTACATGGTCTATAAACATGTATGAAGTGTATATGCACGAACATATAGTGTGGTGTGTTCGGGGAGCATGTTAGCAAAAAAAAAAAACGCATGAAGATATATGGAATGAGTGAAATTTAGGTATAAGAAGAAAAAGAGAGAAGTTGATTTAAACTTATTTCATTATGCATACATAACGAGCAGTATGTGCTTATAAAGAAATCAATAAAATTTCTAAATTCATATTAAAATACTAGGGGGATGATGCACAATGTGGTGGGAACATTAGCCTAGCTTAAACTAGACGCATTTACAAACCGAGCCGAACCGGGTCGACTCGTTTACAATCGAGTCAACCTCGAACTGGTTTTTTTTTTCAAGCAAGCTTCGAACCTTGATTAAGTTTCAAACATTTTTGCACTAAAAAATAATATATTTCTATTAACCACAAATGTTAATTGTTTGTCCAATTTAGCTAAATAGGGCATGAAGGGAATGCGTGGTTGAGTTTTCTCAAAGCAAGAAGACTTATTTATCTAGAGCGGTTTGGCCTATGATTTATGTCCAACCATCGCTGTAAGACAAGTTAAAAGTCAAAAAATAGTAATAGTAATAATAACAATAATAATAATAAGGGATGAGAGGGCACTCCGATGGAGTACTTTGGATTACCCTATAATCCACCAATCACACACTGACACATCACAAGTACCCTGAACTATCCTGAAACATCCAAAAAGCTGAAAATATTACCCTGAACTACATGAATTTTTATTTTAATATTAAATAATTTAAAAGATAATTAAATTTTATTAAAAAATAAAAATTACAATAATTCAAATAATAAAAAAAAAAATACGAATACAATTTAAAAATAGAAATACCCTCAGACGCGCCACCACCACCTTGGGAACTCGAACCACCACTCGGGAACTCGAATCAGCACCTCGGGATTTTTTGCTACTAGTTTTTTGACCTTCGGGGATCCATGACAATATATTGTGATTGTGTTTGTGTTTGTGTTTGTATATGTGTGTCTGGGTAGATTAATATTGTGTATGTGTGTGAGTATTTATAGTGTAATTTTTTTTCTTGGCCTCCAACGGTAGTAATTAACGGCTATATAACCGTTAGAATCGGGCAGGTAGGGTACCCGGGGGCCTACCCAAGAGGGTGACGGTACCGCCCGGGTAACCCCTACCCGAGACCCCCTTGGGGCAACACCCCCTCTCCCCTAATAAACTTTTGGTTTAGTTTTAAAAGATAATACATTGTGCTTTTAATATTTGTAATTACTTAAAGTATTATATTTTACCTTTTTATATGTATTATAAAATAGTATGGAATATATGAAATAGAATTAAATAAGTACAAAATAAAAAATAGAATAGTGATTATTGACGATTTTGTATGTTTTTGTAGAAGTGAAAGTATTGCGTAAGCCCATTTATTTTTGGGTTGGATTGAACCTTCATGGCTTCACCTGTACAAAGCCCAGTTTTTCTTATTTTAAAGACTTTTTGGTAATTAATTCTACTTCATATAATCCATAACTAGACGTGCAAAGAAGAAACCGGGTTCAAAACCTGAATTGGGTTTTTAATGGTTTCAGCCTGAGTCCACTCTCTCGGTTTCTATCCGATCAAAACGACTCTCGTTAAATGATAATGATAAATTGTACGATTGCATTTAATTTATTTGGATTTACTCACACCTAGGACGGTTTCTTTTATTTTTAGATATTACTGATCCAAACTAATAACTACTACAAAAATTGAAGTACCCTCTGATAGTGCTTCAGATAATACCAAGATGATTAAAGATTAAAATTAAAATGTCAACTGATTTATAAAATGTGTTTCCCAATCATTGCGTTGTACATATTATTAGCTTGATTGTGCAAGATGTACTTAATGTTCCTCAAATAAATCTGACATCAGACATCATATAGGAAGTATCCAAAAGCAGAAGATGATGAGGAATGCTAAAGACGGCTACATGTTTTAAGGGATAGACAACATCAAAAAGACAAGATCATCAATACGTTACCTTTGCGACTAGACTAGCTTATCTAGACCCTTCAACAATGGCGGGCTATGCTTAATTTACTAGAAACCGTTAGGTGTATTTAGTCCATGATTAGACGGCCAAATATCCATGGACCGTGAAAGTGGAGGTCAAATGCAATAGTAATAGATGGTAGTAATAAATTACACGTCATGAGAATGAAGTAAACACACATAGATGACATTATAACTATATCCCGTACCCATTATAGTAACATGACCAGCAAAATAGAGTCAGTCATTGTCTAAACGATGCATGAACAATAAGCACCACGATATGAACTATTACTTATAAAATCTCTCCCATATCATTGAAACCATTTGTTGCATTAACACTCTTCTCTCTCCGCTACTTTCTTACTACCAAATAGTTACTCTTACATTAAATTCATATCACATGTTCACAATCCCTGGCAACGAGATAACATCGTCTTTATTTTCAACATAATAGAACCACACTATCACCAGCATTCAACACTTAACTAAATATGCTTGTACCACTAGCAAGTACAACTTTTTTCAAGTCATTCATGATTAATTCTGGTACAGAGGACAAATTAAACACATAAAGGTTGCTGTGTGTGTGAGCGTGCGAAGGGTGGGGAGGTAGGAATGGAGATGGGAGGCTGATGCGGCCATTTAGCCGCCCCGAAACACCGCCCCTCCATCAGCTTAGCTTGGGAAAACGAACCAACATCTTCAACTCGGTACCACTCCGCCCGCCTGACAAGTCAAGTCTAGACTTCTGGCTGATAAAAGTTTTACTCAAAATCTTACTAAAACTTTCAAACAATAAATATGATATTAAAGTAACGTCATACATGTAAATATAAATAAAACATTTATGAAACTCTAACTCAAGTTTACCTAAACTCGTGATACAAAGTTCCTTCTAGAACCACATAAACCTTTTTTCACACTTTTAAATTCAACTCACGTGTCGTCGATAAGCAATATTTTCTTTCCATCTGCCTTTCCCACAAACGGAGATCGACGAAACAACTCAAACGACGAGATGACCAAGTCTATACAACAGCCAGTCCATGGTGTATGTGCTGTTTGCGGATGATATTGTCTTAATATCTGAATCTAGGACGGTGCTTAACGAGAGATTAGAACAGTGAGAGAGCAGCAATAGAACGCAGGGGCTTAAGGATAAGTCGCGCTAAGACAGAATACATGCATTGTAACTTTAGTGGTGAGGCCGGAGAGGACATCCAAATCAGTATCCAAGGCATGGCGGTCCCCCGGACGTCTAGGTTCAAATACCTTGGCTCGTACGTACAGGAAGATGGAGAGATACACAGCGATGTAGCACATCGTATACAATCAGGATGGTGCAAGTGGGAGAGCCGCATCAGGGATCTTGTGTGATAAGAGGTTCCCGGCAAAACTAAAGGGAAAATTCTACAGAGTGGCAGTACGTCCAGCTATGTTATACGGCACAGACGTTGGGCCATAAAGAAATCGCACGAGAGGCAAATAGAGGTCGCAGAAATGCGAATGCTGAGGTGGATGTGTGGACACACAAGATTGGATCGGATAAGAAACGACGTCTTTCGTCAGAGGCTAGAGGTGGGGTATCACAAAAAAATAAGAGAGGAAGATTAAGATGGTTGGGCACGTGAAGAGGAGAACGATGACAGCACCAGTCCGAGCAGTAGAGAATATCAACTTAGAGGGTAGGAGGAGCAGAGGTAGACCTAGGTTGACTTGGGACGAGGTTATTAGGAGAGATATGAGGACTTGCATCTCTCTGAGAACATGATCGAGGATAGAAGGAGTGGAGGCGTAGAATAAAATAAGGACTTTTAGTGGGTTTTGTGGGGGGGAGGGTATACGGTGACATATGCCGTACCCCACACGTTAGGTATAGTTTTCCTCATCTATCTTTTTTGGGTGTTACATGCGCAATCTAATTCTTCTTGTGATATTTCATTGTGTTATATGCTTCGTATTATGATGGTTATTGCCGTTGTTAGCTTTGTTATATGCTTTGTTATGCTTTGTTATATGCTTGTTTGCTTTGTATATGCTTTGTTATAGCTTTGTTATATTTTTTATATGCTGGTTGTATGCTTTGTTATATGCTTTGTATATGCGTTGTATTATGATTGTTATTGTTATTGCCTGTGTTAACGAGCGGGGGTCTCTTCGGAAGCGGTCTCTCTATCTTTCTAGATAGAGGAAAGACTTGCCACCATATACCCCCAGACCCTGCTCTTCAGCGGGAGACACTGGGTATGTTTGTTGTTTGTTTGCTCTTTCCCACACACCAAGTGTGTTCTTATACTTGCTCATCAAGTAACACTGATTCTCCCTTCCTCACGTAACCAATTGAATCAATCAACCTCAAAACCCTAATTATTCACAAATCGAAGAACTCACACTACAAGTAATCATACCTGCAACCGCCATGGCCGGAGATCAAGTTCCGACGTTAGACCTCCGGCGACTGAAGGTGTTATCAGCGTTAGGTCGAGGAGGTAGAGGCGTCGTGTTTCTTGTTAGAGACGAAACCTCCGGTGGCGAATTGTTGGCGTTGAAGACGATGTTGAGAGCAGACAGCAATGGTGGTGACTGTAAGCAGATTATGTTTGAGCAGGAGGTGTTGCGATTGTTGCGATTATCGCAACATCCGTTGCTTCCGAAGCTCCGTGGTGTGGTATCCACTGAGAAAATCGTTGGTTACGCCATTGATTATTGTTCTGGACGTGATCTCAATCATCTCCGGAAGAAACAAACGGAGAAAATGTTCTCTGATAGTGTTATCAGGTGAAATCTGTGTTTCATATGCTTCAATTGCAGATCGGAGATGCTAATTGAAGATTTGAAGCTACTTCAATCTTATCAAACTGATTGTGTTATGATTCATTTGTAATTTTAGGTTTTATGCAGCGGAAATGGTGATTGCATTGGAGCATCTTCACAATTTAGGGATCGTTTACAGAGATCTAAAGCCAAAAAAACGTAATGATTCAAGCAAACGGTCATTTGATGCTCGTCGATTTCGATCTATCAACAAAACTATCGCTAAAACCTTCATCGGAATCTCAATCAACACACACCACTCCGTCCACTCATTACCGAAATTCGAACAATCAACAACCAACACAATCGATTCACACTCTTCTTCAACTGTTGTCGACCTGCAATTCGTTCAGAAGACTCCGTACACCCTGAGTCAATTCACAACTCAGAACCGAGTCACGAGACTCACTCGTATTCAAATCGAACTCATTCGTCGGAACGGAGGAGTACATCTCACCGGAGATGATAAACGCACCGGCCACGGTTTTCCGGTGGACTGGTGGTGTCTCGGCGTCGTTCTGCACGAAATGCTGTACGGTAAGACTCCGTTCAAAGGATCAAACAGAAGGAGACGTTTCGCCGGATTCTGACGACGTCGCCGGAGCTCGCCGGAGAGCCGACGGCGTTGAGGGACTTGATTCGGCGGTTGCTGGTGAAGGATCCGACGGAGAGGATTCGGTGCCGGAGGTTAAGGTCATGAGTTTTTCCGGGGGTTGAGTGGGAGAGAGTGGTGGAGATCTGTAGACCACCGTACGTACCTCCACCGTATGATGAGGAGGGTATGGGTGTAAATAAGATAGATGTTGAGGGGTTTGTTCGAGGGGTGTTTGAAGTTGACGATGACGTGGGAGAGGTTGAAGAGTTTAAGGTGTTTTGATGGCGGGTAAAATTGAAGTAACGTGTGTTTATTTAGTTCATAAAGTATAAGAAAATTGAAGCAAATAACAAACTAAGTCATATTTATTATTATTATTACTATATTAGGGTATTTGGAGTGTAGCTTGGGTACTTGCATTGGTTGCTCGGGTAGTTAGGGTACACTGGCTCTGGTATATTGAGGAGTGTAATCGGGTATGGTTTTGGGGTTTACGAGCATGCTTCTGAACTTACACGTGTGTGTTAATTTATTTATTTTATTTTAAGTGTTTAAGATGGTTTTGGGTTGCGAAAGAAGTGTCTCGTCTGTAGAGTATTTTAAAGTAATTCAAGTAAAAAAAGTTGTTATGTTGTGACTAATGAGTTTTAAGATACTTCATAGCAAAATTTGAAGCACTCCTGAGTCTTAACACCCTTAGTGTGCTATATTTGTTGTAATTTTATATACATAAAATAGTCGTAATATGAGTGAATCATATCTCATTTTACTTGTAAACCCTTATTGTTTTCATTATGCACATGAATAGTGATATATAGGTGAATTCATATTTCATATTCTTACATGTCATATTGATTTATTATTGATAGAAAAAAGCTTGTAGTAGTAAAACAAAATAAAGGACTAAAGATATTCTAATTTTGACATGTTTGCATTATGGTGTTTACAATTGATATTTTTGGGAGATCTACGTGATTGTCATTTGTCATCCTTACAACTGGGAGCATACATTCTTTGTGGTCTCATATATATGTGGTGAAGGATGAACAAAAACGATAGGAGTGGAACTACCTTTGTAAATCTTAATTTTTTAAAGTCGGTATAGTAAGTTAAAAAACTTTATATTAATTTGTAAGACTTTAGTAAATAGGTTTATGGAAAAATTTCAAATTTGTATAAATATTTTCAAAAACTAAATAGTTTATTAAAAGTTTGCAAATTCTTATTACTATTTTATTATATTAAATCATGTACGAAAAAGTTATATAGAATAAATGATGATGCAACCAATGATCATTAGCTCAAATGAATAAGGTGAGATACCAAAGGTATGTAAATATAGAGAAGTCTTAAGATAAATGAGTCTGCTTAAAATGACACTTATCATCTGAAGCAGGTCGTACGTTTAACGTTCAAATATAATAAATAAATAAACGATGATGCGGAATATAGGTTTGGTTAAAAAAATTGACCTCTAGGGAGGATTTGGTGTTTTTAAAGGTTGGATAAATTTTTAATGTTAGGGTTGAGATTACTTTTTAGATTTTATTTATCATCTCCAATTAAAGATGATTTTTAAGTATACCACATAATTAGAAATAAAGGAAAATTACACACTACACGTTTATCGGTTGATTGTTATGCAACTCGTCAAGCAATATTAGTTGGTTTCAAAGGATGTGTGAAATGTGCAATGTTCTTCCATATTTGTACCATAGTTTTATAAAGCTTTTACTTTAGCTAACTACTTTAAAACAGAAAACTATAATTATTTTTTGTTAAAAATGATCTAACAATTATTTTCATCACCCAAGCATGTGACGGGGGACTACAACCATTATGAGTTAACCTTTCATAGTATTAACAATTAAGAAGACAAAGACAAGGAAAATGACATAACACAAGAATGTACCGTCATCTCGTGATTTTATTCATATATTTATCTTCCTTAAAACATATAACTAGAATTTCATATATTATCTTCCTTAAACATATAACAAAATTTCATGATTATACTAAATAAAAAAGATCAAGAATTCGAAATTCTTGTATGGCTACATTCTATTTGTTTTTTCTATCTTCCCTTTGTTTCAAACTTATACCAACGACAGTGTATGTACGCATATAATATTGACATAAAAGCTGATTCAAAACAAATCTAAATTGCAAATTCAATACATCTTATACCAACATCATCGAATGTGTATTCAAGATTAAGATTGAGAAGTTATGGTTAACCGCCTCATAATTGCTTAAGCCTGGTCCCTCTTTCACTCTAGAATCATGCAAACTAATCCACTAGCGGGTCCATGCAAGTTTCCAATTGGATGATAATAATAAAATGTAGCATGATTAATAAATACAAATTTTAAATAAAAAAACTTATAAACATTTACATGTAGAGTAATACTTTTTACAATCTTTACTGTTTGTCTTATATATAAGAATCCATACTACTTTACTTTTATTCTAATAGCCGTCCCTAGAGTTTTTATTAATATAACAATAAATGAATAATTTGATTTTTAATCTAAAACACAAAAGAAAATTGAAATTAAAAAAAAAATGACGAGACAAATAAAAAAACCCTCTCCTATCGTGCCCAACCCACCCTAGAGGTGTGCACGCTGCGGTTCGGTGCGGGACTGTGTTGTGCCAGAAGGGCTTGCGTATAATATATATAGAAAGATTCGGAAAATAGTTGGGTTAATACGATTTTTGAAACCGAAACCGCGAGTTCGGTTAATACAATTTTTTTAACCGCAACTGCAACCGAAACTTCGGTTAATCACCAGTTATGGTTAATTTACAGTTAATTTCGGTAATTAACTAATATTTAACATATGTTTTTAAACCAAAATATTAACTAATAAATTGTTGTTAGGATAGGTTTGGACCAATTTATAAGTGTGTGCATGATATGGTTCGTTTTAAGGTCTTGCCAAAGCCGAAACCGAAGTCGGGGTGTGCATACAACAATGTGCGTGTGTATTTTGCATTGCTTCTGTTTGTTTATGATGTTTCTTCAATACAAACGGAATCCATTATGTAAATATATTTTCATAAATGTGAACTAAAAAGGATGAATATATGATATTCTAATAAAATCATGAGAAGTATTGTATATCTATATATATAATTAACATTCGGTTCGGTGCGGTTAATTTGCAAATCAAAACCGAAACCGAACCGCAATGTGCAATGACACCCACCTTTCTTTCGTTGTCATCTTGAATTACTTCACTGTATTCTCATTGATCACCATTTGATTATGATTCTCAAATTCATCTTGTAGTCAAGTCGATTAAAGTTAGTAAAAAGTTCATTAAGCGTTTCACGCAATTATTTATCTATATAATTTGCAAATGTTAGCTACAGTAAGATTGTGACTCTTTTGTTTTGACCACCTTTGTTTGGTCTTTTTCATGTGGTCCTTGTTTGTCTTTTATATTTTCTCTTTCTTTCATAGAATTACCAACATGAAGTCCAATAATAGTAAACAGTGTTAGATACAGTTATACAAAGCTTTGTGAATCCAAGTGAGTGTGAGGGAGACAAAGATCGGTAAACTAGTAAAAGAATGATGCAACGAAGATGATGGTGTTGGTTAGGGAAGTAATTGTTTTTAGGGTTACTAAGAGGAAGAAGGGAAGTCGGTGATGGTTCTGAGGCGGTTTCTGGTGGTTGTCGGCCTCAATAAAAACGTAGGGGAGATGGTTAAATGGTGGTGAGGATTGAGGGGTTACGTTGGTTTGTGGGTTGTGACGTACGGGTCTAAAAGAAAACATAATCTCATTTAATTTGAAATTTACTATAAGATATGTAAAATACTAGTTAAGTAATTATACCCAACAGTTAAATCTGTATATAATACGATTTCAGTTTTTTTTTTTTTGTAAAGTTTTAGTCGTTTAGCATTAACTTATTTGAAAACAATTATATTATATTACCAGCGGTGAGTGTAACCGCTGGTTGAAACAATCTGAATCATTGGATGAAGCTAAATTAAATCATGTCTGTATAAACTCGACGGTTACAAGTTGGTTTCTGGCGGTTATCAGCGGTTCTCTTCTTCCTATTTTTTCTACCCACGTCTTCTTGGGAAGCAGTTTTCTCCTGGATTAGACACGATTTCCTCTACCACGTTGCTGTAACCATGCCTATAAAAACCCCTCGCTCAACAATTTCCTTTTGTTTTTCATCTGGTTTGTACAGGAGAATAAAAGAGGTCCGATGAGGCTATCCTATTTCCGATTCGATCTCCACACCGCCACCAGAGAAAGAGATATTCAGGTATGATTTATTGCTTTCACCATCTCTATTTCTTGAGCTCTGTGGTCTCTCTCTATCAAATTTATTTTGACCAATGGATTTGGGCTACAACATTAGGTTAATCGAAGCAATAACATAATCTTAATCGGTTCTACCATTGGATTCGGCTATCTTACATAAAAGCAACAACAAAAAGGTTAATTGCAAAGGTAATCATCACTCTCCATTTTCATTTTCTAGAAGTACCCCTAATCAGTCCATCTAACCAGTTTAAACCAATCGATTGGTACTTTAAAAAATACTTTTAAAGCTTCTTGGGGGCCTTGGGCTACAATGATGATGATGATGGGGGTGGTGTTTTGAAACAAATGTCATCAAAAGTTAGGCTGAGAATCTGGTATCCATCTTTCCTTTAATTGTATAGTACAAAATCAGTGAGAATCAATTTGGTTTTTGTTGTTGATCTTAAATTCTTAATGTTCATTGTTTAAACTGGGTTATGTAGTTTGTGGATCTTTGAACGAATCTAGCACCAACAAAGACAAGGGATGAGCTATGGTTTAAAAAAATTCTCTATCATTTCTCCCCTCTCAGATGAGTTCTTATTTTATAATATTGGTTATGGTTATTTTTGTGTTTTGGTTGCTTCCAATAATGATGAAGTTTTATTAGGAGCTTATAAAAGATGGCATTATGTGTAATATGATTCATGGATTCTCAATTGTTATCTCTGATTTTGGTCAAACAGATGAGAATTAAAGACTAATGGGGTTTTTTGTGTTTGTCTCAAATTCGCATATTTAAGGTTATTTGAGTTTTGTTTATGCGGAGCTAACATCAATCTTATTTCTACAAAGAAAATGAGATTTTTTAAATGTATGATTTATAAGGTGGTTTGGGATTGCATTACTCTCCATACTGCTGCAAATGATTTATTAATCTCTTACACTGTTCTCTTTTACCTTATATTTGTTTAATAAAATAACCATAATCTGACATTGATTATCCTAATTTAGATCTTGAGTGCATCTTCGCCATTAGCTATGACGTTTTGAAGAAACCTGAAAACCTTGATGAATTGTTATAGACAACAAATTTTCATCTTTAAAATTTGCAGATCAAGCCTGCAGTGCGATTTTAAATGTAAGGTTCCATCATTATTCATTCTCAATAGCATCTTAAAGATTTTCTGCTGTTTCTTTTCTCGTTTACATAAGAGGACAATCTACGTAACTATTGAAGATTCATGACGAAGTTTGCAAGTGGATATACCCATAAAGGATAACAAGTGTGTCACACCCTCAAATTCCGGGTCTGGAATCTATCACGGAGGGGTGTGAGCAAACCAGGATCACAGTCAATAGTTACTTGAAACGACTCTATATGCAACGTTTAACATAACAAATCAAAGTTTAAACTTTATAATTCATGCGGAAGCGTTTAAACAAATAAAACAAACCCAAAATATAAAGATAAACAAATGTATCATTGTTTAAGCGTTAGGATGCATGCTTGACCCGTGTAGTGCTCCTAACAGCAGTCCAGATTTAATGACCTGAGAATAGCATACTAAAGTCAACACATGGTTGGTGAGTTCAAGAGTTTATGTTTAAACAAAACAGTTTAATAAAAGTATGTATCAACCCAATGGTTGGTAAGTTCAAGAGTTTGAGTTTAATCATAACAGTTTAACAAAAGTGCAATCAACCCAATGGTTGATTAGTTCGAGAGCTTGCGTTTAAACATCCCAGTTTAACAATAGCGTGTATCAACCCAACGGTTGATCAGTTTAAGAGTGTGCAGTTAAACATCCCAGTTTAACAATAGCGTGTATCAACCCAACGGTTGATCAGTTCAAGAGTTTACAGTTAAACGTCACAGTTTAACAATAGCGTATATTTAAGCATGTGCATTGTAATGGCTAGCTAGCCCATTCACAATCGATATTAAATAGTGATTTCGACATTGAAGCTGACTGTGTTATGTTTGCCTCCAGCCACGATGTCAGATCGTGACTAATGTTCATAGGACAAATTGCACCCGACTGACCTCGAGTCATACAGGTGGGTCGTCACTCCCAGTAGTACTATCCAACTTTCCCCCGCTATCCAATATTAACAATTCGAAAGTGTGAGGACTTTTATAATGATCAACAGCACTATCTTTAATATCATACACATCTTAAATATATAATGAAAACGTTTGTAACATTACCAGTATGCTATCTCCCCCAAAAGAGTTTTAATAAATGAACTTACCCAAAAGAGATTTGGTAAAATAGTGGGGCTTGAACTCACCCAAAAGAGACTTAGTAAAACAGTGGGGCTTGAACTCACCTTGATTTGTTGTAATGAAATGAACAAGAACTTCAAAGAATAAGGCAATGCACGATCAAACACGATCTACACCTATTATTAATTGTAATTAAGTTTTTAAAACATGTTCAACGCGAATAAATATATTTGGTCGGATTCGGGTCGGTTCGGTTTGACGTACACGATTTGGTATACAACACCACCATGTCTTAATAATATTACCAATATTGATATTAATAATAACAATGGCGTGATCATAATTATAATGATAATATTTGTATTTGTAAATAATTTATGAAATTTATTAAATATAATTCCTTCATTTATCATAATAAATTCATAATTAAAATAATATAATTCTTATTAATAACTTGATGATTTAAATCATCATTTAAAATCCATTTTATAAAAGTAACCATTTATAACATTTGTAATAAGTATATAAATAAATAATTAAATAAGGAATTTAAAGAAATAAATTCCCACAATTATTATAATTTATCCATAATTAAAAATTAATATGGTGTCCAATCAATAGATTAATACTTTAAATCATCATTTAAAGTCTATTTTATAAAAATGGTTATTTATAATATTTTTAAATATTATTTTATAAATTTATTTTAAGGTGTTTTTAAATAAATAAATTACAGAAAATCATTTAAAGGTATTTAAAATAAAAGAAGTTCTTAAAAATTATTTCTATAATTTTTGGTAATTTTTCTGCATTTTTAAAAGACTTAAAAAGGCTTTAAAAAAAATGTGTTGGGGGCAGGGTTCGAACCCCTGACCTCCGGTTCTCAAGCACAACACACAAACCAGTAAACCAAGGCTCTAAGCCGCGGTTAAACTCCTCTTTTAATTCTTTTAACTTAAACCCCAGTAATTCCAATTCACCAAGAACCCCAGGTTCGATCCGAACCCAATTGATCCCCAAACCGATTTTGATTGCGTCTGATTTCATGGGGTTATTGTTCCCCTTGTAAAAACGAGTAAAATGGTGTGTTCTTTTACCTGTTTCGAAGCTTTACAGAGGGCGTTCGACTAATTGCAGGTCCGCGGCAATGGAGGATCGAATTGATTCGTTTTCCAGTGTTTAAGAGATGTGTGAATGTTTCATTAGTTTAGGAATGCTTATATAGCCATTCCTGTTCCATTAATTTGATTAAAATAAACCGATGGTGCGTTTTTGATAAGTGGGTCGGCCGAACTTTCGGTCGAAGTGGGAAACACACCTAACCGCCTCTTATTTTCAAATTGAAATGGTCCCCGAGTTCGGTTCATCCTCTAGAAGATGTCGGGATAGTTGGTTTTCATTAACATCGCGATAAACTTGGCTTTTGAGGCTGCCGGAGAGCCGCCGAGAGCGGCCGGAAAATCGAAGGGGACGGGCCGGCGGGTTGGGTTTTTAAAACAAATTTACAGAATAACCCCCTGTACTTTAGAATGTTTATTATTTCATATGTAAAGTTTTTAAAATAGGTTTTAAGAATTACAAAATCAGTCCCTGGACTTATTTAATCAATTAAATTAATTTTGTAAATAATAATATTTTCATTATTATTATTATTTTCATTATTAACATTATTAGTTTTAATGATAATATTATTATTATTATCATTGTCATTACTTTTATTATTACTAAATAATAATAAAAATATAAAAATAAATTGTAATTCATATAAAATTTATATTAATTCACAAAAAAAAAAAAAAAATTCGGGTTGTCACATCATCCCCCTGTTAGAGGAATTTTCGTCCCGAAAATTAAGACGTACGAGCAACATCCTTGAACAGGTTAGGATACCTGCGCATCATTTCGTCTTCTCGTTCCCAAGTGAACTCAGGACCACGTCGGGAGTTCCACCGAACTCTGATAATCGGAATCTTGCTAGGTTTTAGTTGTTTAGCTTCTCGATCCATAATTTCCAGAATATAATTTCGTGTAAGGTGATGTCTAGAAATTAGGATAAGACCAACAATGATAAGAAAGGTTATCCGTCGGAATTTAAGAATCCCAAACGTCACCATATGAAACGATCTTAACGCATATCTTGTGAATATGTATTTCTCCTTGACCAACCATCGGTCTAAAGAAATAATAAACTATGCGAAGATCTTGGAATGAGTTCACGAAAATGGTTAAGAATATTATTAAAACAGAAAATGAATCAACCATTCAGAATAACGATTGATTGTTTTAACGTCATACCACGGTGTACGAATATTTGAAACGGATGCAGGTTAATTTCTCGACGTTGTGAGATAATGGGTTTGCTTTTACATAAAGATTACTCTGAACCTTTCCTTGGTGGTTAAACTCGATAGCATTGCTGATCAAGTGGGTGAGAATTTGTCTAATCCGTAAAACATCACCATTAACTTCCACTGGGACATCACCTCTTCTTGGCCTAAATTTTGTGGCCTCCAACCTCAGAACTCCTGACTCAACTTAGGAAAAGTCGAGGATGTCACTAATAAGTTGCAGGACTAGATCATCAGAAGACAACATGACACTCAAAAGTTGTTTCTGATCTTTATCAAGTTTTGTTGTTGATAGAATTTCTACTATGCTTAACGACCCCTGATAATGGAGATCTTATCTCGTGTGACATGGTTGATAGCATTTGTTTAGGAAGGCTACCATCACACAATCACGTTTTAATGATAGCTCAAAATGAGAGTGGATAGATAAGGAATAAATGGTTCCATATAGCTAGGTCAAATAAGGATAAAGGGAGATAAATCAATTTACGAAGTTAAGTGCTCCAAGCTTAGAATAAAAATCAACCTAAAACGATTGGGTCTCCTTTCAGGTTCAGGGATCATGCTTTGGTTTGATAGGTTGAACCACCTTCTCCTGGCGGACTATCTTGATTTCATGCTTCGATAACCAATTCCTACAGTACTAAGTCTATGTCAAAGACATGACCTTCTTGTACTAATTTCTACCATTGGTTATTTCTACTAAGTAAAATGATTTCTAAGCAACTAGGGTTAATGCTAAGTTAAAGAATAATTCTAGAAGAATCAAAGCTATTATCAACCCTGGTATCAAATAGATGCGTAGCTATTGATGATAAGGTACATACATGTAACAACACTTAGTCTTGTCAAATGTGGCTTGCTTCAGTCGTAAATGTATGACCGCGTGATGTATTACTTTGACTTATATGACCTTTATTTCCATAATTTAACTGTTCTTACTTTCTAGCTATAGCCATTTCCTAATTCTGATTGTTTCTAACTTGTCCTGGGTCCTAATCGACCTAGGGCACACTTATAGTAATGGTCGGAACTCCAACCTTCTTAATGTCCCCGTTTAACACACGTTAGCTTAATCATATTAACCAACATAGCTAGGTTCACAACATTGGCATTCTTGTCTACCTTACCGCTAGATTGCTTGTTTGACCCTCCAACTTCTTTCTACTACTCACTAGATTTTTTTTTTCTCAGTGTCCTTAACTCTATTTGGTCTAATGTCATAAGGTATGACATCAGCTTTGTCAATTTATGGAGTTTGTCAGTATAAAAAGCACAACCTAACCTACCATTGCATGATTTTAGAATTACAATTCTAACTTTTGCATTTCATTCCTTAAGTAATAGCACCCAATCACCAAGGCTTTGAACTTACCTCACTAACCCTATATATAAGCATCACCGGTATACTAAGAATGTGCTTTAACCGGTTACACGACATCCTAATTTTCCTTAGCATCATCCCAAAGAATATGAGTTTCATCACTCTTCTATATTTCCTGTAGTCCACTTCCATTCTAAATATTCAACCAGTTCCTTAGTTACCGAAATACTAAGTGGAGGAATGTCTCTTAAAATGATTGGAAGTACCATGAAAGCTCTAAGTAGGACAGGACTTAAGTAAAAGCAAGTGTCAGTAATGTTTTATTACCCTTAACAAGGTCTTACTAGAATTATGATCCTAGCACTCTAGGGTATAGAATAGAAACTTGTAATACTCATGATTGTTATTTCTCCCTACGTCCACGTTCTCTTCCAGACATTCTTTAAATTACCAAATATCAAAAGCTATCAGTCGTATGAAAATAGACCTTTTGTCTTGAAATGAAAAAGGAAGAGAAATTCAAGGATTTAAAGAAACAGACAAGCTAGAGAATCAGTTCGAATCCGCGGGATTAACACAAATGTCATGGTTTGAATTTCGTCCAAATTCAAGGTAAGGTGAGCATTCCTACAAGTAGAACTGATAGATAGTTTCCACATCAGTAGCTATGTTCTATGAAGACCGAGACTTTCTTGCTCAAGGTGTAGGAATGATGACTTATACTGACTACAATGTTACCACCCGACCAGATTCACCGGACTTAGCATGCACGACAAGTTACAATTACGTGTGCACCCTAATGGTAACTTGCTTTGCATGATCACCCCGGTTCCTCCTAACAGGTTAACATATCTTGTCAAGTATAGTGGTCATCAATGGTTGAAGTACCAAATATGTATGTATTGTATCGGGGTCGATCAATCAAGGTATACGAAAAGATCAGTAAAGTTTGGGAATCATTGACACGCCAAGGTAATTTGACCCATTTGCCTTAGAGACCTGTGTATTGACCATAGTTTATCACTCATCCCAGAAATCCCCAGGTAAGCATACCAGGTCTCGCAATGAGATATATGCGATATGCTAGCCTTAGCCCGAGGGTCTTTTGCCAGGAAATCCAGAATACAGGTGTCTATGTGTCACACAAGTTCATTTGGTTTATGGAATTCAAAACCTCGATAAGATTTTCATAGGTTAGACATAAAGTCTAAGGATTTGAACCTACGATGATAAGTTAAGTTTAGGAAGACTAGGAACAAGTAACTAACTAACTGTGTGCGGTTATAGTCTAGTGTGTATGCAACCTAGTTCTCTATAACCAATGGCTCTGATACCAATCTGACACACCCTCAAATTCCGGGTCTGGAATCTATCACGGAGGGGTGTGAGCAAACCAGGATCACAATCAATAGTTACTTGGAACGACTCTATATGCAACGTTTAACATAACAAATCAAAGTTTAAACTTTATAATTCATGCGGAAGCGTTTAAACAAATAAAACAAACCCAAAATATAAAGATAAACAAATGTATCATTGTTTAAGCGTTAGGATGCATGCTTGACCCGTGTAGTGCTCCTAACAGCAGTCCAGATTTAATGACCTGAGAATAGCATACTAAAAGTCAACACATGGTTGGTGAGTTCAAGAGTTTATGTTTAAACAAAACAGTTTAATAAAGTATGTATCAACCCAATGGTTGGTAAGTTCAAGAGTTTGAGTTTAATCATAACAGTTTAACAAAAGTGCAATCAACCCAATGGTTGATTAGTTCGAGAGCTTGCGTTTAAACATCCCAGTTTAACAATAGCGTGTATCAACCCCACGGTTGATCAGTTTAAGAGTGTGCAGTTAAACATCCCAGTTTAACAAGCGTGTATCAACCCAACGGTTGATCAGTTCTAGAGTTTACAGTTAAACGTCACAGTTTAACAATAGCGTATATTTAAGCATGTGCATTGTAATGGCTAGCTAGCCCATTCACAATCGATATTAAATAGTGATTTCGACATTGAAGCTGACTGTGTTATGTTTGCCTCCAGCCACGATGTCAGATCGTGACTAATGTTCATAGGACAAATTGCACCCGACTGACCTCGAGTCATACAGGTGGGGGTCGTCACTCCCAGTAGTACTACCCAACTTTCCCCGCTATCCAATATTAACAATTCGAAAGTGTGAGGACTTTTATAATGATCACAGCACTATCTTTAATATCATACACATCTTAAATATATAATGAAACGTTTGTAACATTACCAGTATGCTATCTCCCCCAAAAGAGTTTTAATAAAATGAACTTACCCAAAAGAGATTTGGTAAAATAGTGGGGCTTGAACTCACCCAAAGAGACTTAGTAAACAGTGGGGCTTGAACTCACCTTGATTTGTTGTAATGAAATGAACAAGAACTTCAAAGAATAAGGCAATGCACGATCAAACACGATCTACACCTATTATTAATTGTAATTAAGTTTTTAAAACATGTTCAACGCGAATAAATATATTTGGTCGGATTCGGGTCGGTTCGGTTTGACGTACACGATTTGGTATACAAACACCATGTCTTAATAATATTACCAATATTGATATTAATAATAACAATGGCGTGATCATAATTATAATGATAATATTTGTATTTGTAAATAATTTATGAAATTTATTAAATATAATTCCTTCATTTATCATAATAAATTCATAATTAAAATAATATAATTCTTATTAATAACTTGATGATTTAAATCATCATTTAAAATCCATTTTTATAAAAGTAACCATTTATAACATTTGTAATAAGTATAAATAAATAATTAAATAAGGAATTTAAAGAAATAAATTCCCACATTATTATAATTTATCCATAATTAAAAATTAATATGGTGTCCAATCAATAGATTAATACTTTAAATCATCATTTAAAGTCTATTTTATAAAAATGGTTATTTATAATATTTTTAAATATTATTTTATAAATTTATTTTAAGGTGTTTTTTAAATAATAAATTACAGAAAATCATTTAAAGGTATTTAAAATAAAAGAAGTTCTTAAAATTATTTCTATAATTTTTGGTAATTTTTCTGCATTTTTAAAAGACTTAAAAAGGCTTTAAAAAAATGTGTTGGGGGCAGGGTTCGAACCCCTGACCTCCGTTCTCAAGCACAACACACAAACCAGTAAACCAAGGCTCTAAGCCGCGGTTAAACTCCTCTTTTAATTCTTTTAACTTAAACCCCATAATTCCAATTCACCAAGAACCCCAGGTTCGATCCGAACCAATTGATCCCCAAACCGATTTTGATTGCGTCTGATTTCATGGGGTTATTGTTCCCCTTGTAAAAACGAGTAAAATGGTGTGTTCTTTTACCTGTTTCGAAGCTTTACAGAGGGCGTTCGACTAATTGCAGGTCCGCGGCAATGGAGGATCGAATTGATTCGTTTTCCAGTGTTTAAGAGATGTGTGAATGTTTCATTAGTTTAGGAATGCTTATATAGCCATTCCTGTTCCATTAATTTGATTAAAATAAACCGATGGTGCGTTTTTGATAAGTGGGTCGGCCGAACTTTCGGTCGAAGTGGGAAACACACCTAACCGCCTCTTATTTTCAAATTGAAATGGTCCCCGAGTTCGGTTCATCCTCTAGAAGATGTCGGGATAGTTGGTTTTCATTAACATCGCGATAAACTTGGCTTTTGAGGCTGCCGAGAGCCGCCGGAGAGCGGCCGGAAAATCGAAGGGGACGGCCGGCGGGTTGGGTTTTAAAACAAATTTACAGAATAACCCCCTGTACTTTAGAATGTTTATTATTTCATATGTAAAGTTTTTAAATAGGTTTTAAGAATTACAAATCAGTCCCTGGACTTATTTAATCAATTAAATTAATTTTGTAAATAATAATATTTTCATTATTATTATTATTTTCATTATAACATTATTAGTTTTAATGATAATATTATTATTATTATCATTGTCATTACTTTTATTATTACTAAATAATAAAAAATATAAAAATAAATTGTAAATTCATATAAAATTTATATTAATTCACAAAAAAAAAAAAAATTTCGGGTTGTCACAAAGTGTGATTTAGGTGCTGTTTGTTTTTTTTGCAGGAAAACGTCTGCAGTATGCGGACCATCTGCAGACATCTGCAGCAGAAAAATAGTTTTTATATTATTAAACTATTTGTTATAAAATAGTAGATTATATTGTTCCAATTCTTTCCAAAATTAGATTAATAATTTCCAAATTAAATTTAAGTATTAACATAATTTTTTATTTTAATTTAATGGAATAATAGTATTTTTTTGTGATTTAATTTATAAAAGAAAGATTAAAAAAATGATTTAAGGGAGCCCGGGTTTCGAACCCGGGTCTCTCTGCATGCGGACATGATGTTAACCGGTGGGCTATTGGCCCGAATCTGATTTAGGTCCATTAGTAATATACATAAATGTTCATTATGAAAAACCCCAAATATCCAAGAACCCTAGAGTCGATTTTGTTTCAATTGGACATCAATTCGATAATGATAAAGAAATCAAACTTAGGGCTTTTGTTCTCTAGATGAAATCGAGTGTATGGATGTGTGTAATTACCATAATGATGATCGAATCAACGAGGCAATATGAAAGAACAGTCGCGGTTGTATGGAATCCCAAATGTTGATCAAATCTTGATGAAACTCGAATTAACTACATAGAAAGCTTCGAATGGTGCTAAGGGTTGAAAGACCTCTATTAATTTCAGGTTTAGAAGTGTAGAAGGTGGTGTTCGATAGAGTTGCAGGTCGATGATGAAGACGATGATCGAATTGGATGTTTGGATGTGTTTCAGATGTAATTGTAAGTGTAGACTGATTAGTTACATTTATAGCATTGTTTGTGTGTTTAATTCGATTATAGTAGTGTGTTTAATGCGATTCAAGTCTGTAAAAGTTGCCGACAATCACGTGGGTGTTAGATCGCACTTTCAGATCGAATTTTTCAAATTGTTGTGGGGTTTGAGTTCGAATCTTGCATGTGAGGGTGTCGGGACGGTTTGATTGGTTTAAAACCGTGTAGAATCGGTGTTTTTGGCCTCGCCGGAGGCTCGCCGGCGGGTGGCCGGAGCTTGGCAGGATTCACGGGGGCGGTGAGGGCTGTTTGTGTAATTTTTATAATTACACTTTCAGTCCCTGCGGTTTGAATTTATTTATTTTTAGTTTTTAAACTTCTTTTAAAGTTTCGAAAATTACAATCTTAACCCCCTAGACTTTATTATTACTATTATTATTATTATCCTTATTATTATTATTATTCTTATTATTATTATTATTACTATTGTTATAATTATTATTAGTATCTTTATTATTATAATTATTATGATTATTGAAATTTAAATTAAATTTAATTTTTAATAAATAATAATAAATCAATAAATAAATAAATAAATGAATAAATGAATAAGTAAATAATTAAATAAATAGATAAATAAATAGATAATTATATAAATACAAATAAAATTTATACGAGATGTTACAATATCAATTTCTACACTCATTCTCACGGTAATTGTTAACCATTGATCGTTGAACTGATTTGTTATGTTATGTTGTTCGTGTTTGTTAACCGGTGGAATTGCTAACGCAGGTAGGGCTCGCGATAGGACCACGGAGGCTGCTAGGCTCGCGACAGGTTCACTATAGGGCTGCTAGGGCTCGAGACAGGTTCACCAGAGGATTGCTAGGCCTCGTGACTGGACCACCGAGGGCTCCTAGGGCTCGCGGTGGCCGGAGGTGGCTGCGGTGGCCGGAGGTGGCTGCGTGGTCCGGCAGGAGGGTGCGGTGGGGGGGGCGGAGGGGGAGGTGGGGCGGCCGGTGGGGGAGGTGGGGGAGGTGGGGAGGTGGGGGAGGTGGGGGAGGTGGGGGAGGTGGGGGAGGTGGGGGAGGTGGGGGAGGTGGGGGAGGTGAGAAGAGGTTAGAAGATCTCAGAAGTGGTAAGTCCACCTCTTCTCCACGCAGACGTCAGGAAAACGTTTTTTAATGAAACGTCTACCAAAAATCAAACAGTCTGCGCACTCAAAACCTCTTCCCGCGTCTGCGTACGCGCAGATGAAGAGGTAGGGAAGAGCTTTTGAAGAAAACAAACAGCACCTTACTCTTATGTATCTATTTGAGTATGCTACATTTAAATAATGTTTTTTCTTTCTCTCGTGTGTGAGTATCTTACATTAGTTACGTGTAAATGTTTATACTGTTTTCATAATCTAACATGCCCTTTTTGTATGTAGATATGAAAATTATTTAAAGCTATCCGCGGTCTTATATGTAATATATTCTTTGACTTTTGTAACACCATAAATACTATTTGTGGCGTATTTATTTTACCTTTGATATAAATTTTATTTAAACCGAGTCATTTAATGTACGGTAACCAAATACTCCTCCATAGTTTACATCATATTTGATGACTTTAAATGACAATTTTTAGAAAATTTTGCATGATGAAAATTTAATTCAGGATGTGTTCATTACAAAGAACATAATCTTTTCGAAATAAATATATTATTGAACATGTATTTTCGTATACTCTGTTCTCATATATAAAATTAGTATTTTAGTGTTTTGTATAAGGGCCATCACTTGATTTTACAAATAACCACACTGAATTAGCCTAGCCCACCACAAGTGGTCAAGAGATGCAGGCTACAAGTCTATAACCAATAGCCATTAACTCAACTATTTAATACGTATAAATTCCAATAATATTTTATATAATAGATTTAAAATATCAATTTACCTTTAAAATTTTTATAAATTGTTTCACTTTAGTCCAAAAGTTTATTATTGTTTCAACTTTAATCCAAAATAATAAAACTTTTAGACTGAAATTGAAACAAAATATAAAACTTTTATAGGTAAATTAATGTTTTTTTAATATCTTAAAGAAAAATAGTTATTTTTATCAAACCTTAAGAAGTAAATTTAAATTGACTCTATATAATATATATAGACACTGACACACAAGTGCACATGTAGGAGAAAGAGTGTAGTGGCAAATGTTCTTACCGCAACTGAAGGCTATGGGCTCGATTCTTAAGAGAATATACAGTGGATGATCCAGACGTTAATCATTAGTGTAGTTTAATAGTGTGAATAGATATAATGTGTAGTTGAACGAACTATGGAGGAGCTAAGGAGGTGAAAGATAGAAGAACAAAGCAAACTCAAGGCACAGCACAACGGTGGTGATGAAGAGTGGATAAGAGTCATAAACAAGAAGAAAAGATACAAGGAGGAAGCGAAATACAGAAACAAAGCAAACTTTTTTGTATCAAATTGCCCAACGGATGTGTCAGGGACGAGTTATGGAGGGCCTTTCAACACCACCATAATCTCGTGGATGTGTTCATTCCCCAGAAGAAGGACAAAGGAGGAAATACTTTCGGGTTCCTGAGGTTCGTGAATGTAGAAGACGCACAGAAATTCATGAAGAAGCTTGAGAACACAAGGGTGGATGGCAAGAAGATTTGGATTACAGTGGCTAAGTTCGAAAGACCAAAGATGGACCACAAGCAAAACAAAAATGGGTTAACTGGAGAACGAAGAAAGTTGACAAGTAGGGTTACGGAAAAACAACCAGTGCTAACTTTCGGACTGAGGGACCGAAATAGGTATAGTAGTAAAACTTACAGAGACGTGGTTGCACCTAGGCGTCACGGAATAGATGATGTGATCGTGATTAGGGGCATGGCTAAGGAGCACCCACTCAAAGGGGTATCCCTAGTCGGTGTCACACACAACATTACCATTCTTAACGATTTGCATTGTTACCTTAAGGCAAGGAAAGGGGTGCCTGATTGTACAGTGAGATATTTAGGTGGCATGAAGGTGCTACTGTCTTTTTCAGATGAATCTAAAGCAAGACAATACAAGGAGGAATTGACCCGGGAATGGAGTACAATATTTTCCTCCCTGGAAGCATGGGATGGTCATGGAGCTGCGTACGAAAGAGTTGCGTGGTTAACGATTAGAGGAATACCTCCACATCTGTTCGATAGTACTACTGTTAACAAAATTGTGACAACGTTCGGGGAAATTCTAATTCCTTCGGATGTCACCATGCATGATGGGAATTTAGCTTTTGAAAGGGTGCTGGTTCTCACAAAGTATGCAAACAGAATCCAGAAGGAATGCATACTATCCCAAGATCTGCATAAGTTTGTATGTCGAGTGTGTGAAGATGACGAACTTTGGATCCCGGGATTCATGAAGGAACAATCTCTACAACCAAACATGGATTACAAACACAAGCAACGATGGCAGATGCTCATCCAGGTACTCATCCCAAAAGAATTTGGAATTCCAGGAGTTTCAGGGAGAATTCGAAAGGTCAATGGCAGGAAGACAAACAGACACTGTAGCTATCCCATGATCTGCATAAGTTTGTATGTCGAGTGTGTGAAGATGACGAACTTTGGATCCCGGGATTCATGAAGGAACAATCTCTACAACCAAACATGGATTACAACACAAGCAACGATGGCAGATGCTCATCCAGGTACTCATCCCAAAAGAATTGGAGTTCTAGGAGTTTCAGGGAGAATTCGAAAGGTCAATGGCAGGAAGACAAACAGACACTGTAGAGGAAGGCGAAATGGTGTCCTCGGCATGGGTGATACATGGGGTACAGGAAAACCCATGCATACAAGAAAATAGGGCTGAAAAGCTGATCAAAACGGTGGCTGGGCCAGAGGAGTCTCGTGGGCGAGATAGAGAGGAGCAAGCCCATAGAGAGGATCAAGCCCACACAAGAAATAATAGAAAGGAACAAGCCCATACAAGAAGTAATAGCCTCCATCAAGTAAACATGCAGGGCCCAACATTGGACCCGTTTAATTTGGGCCCTATAATTGAAAGCATAATGGGCCATCCCATTAACAATGATGTTATAAGAAAAAATAAGGATGACAAGGTAAACAAAAAGGAGGCGGCCGGGCAGAAAAGAAAGAAACCCTGGATACCAGATTTAAACAAAGATCTAAATGATGTTGGAAGGTTTCGACTAAGTCGATATCTGTTAAAGAGGAAGCACAAAGCTCCGAAGAAGAAAAGAGGGGGATCAACAATAACTTCCACTAGCACCATGGATGAAGAAGATGACATGGCTAGAGGTGAAGGAGATGTGAGAGAAAGTACGTAAAATCAAGAAGAAGTCAATGAAGAGGATCGAATAAGGGAGGCGGTTTCAAAGAATCATGAATTAGAGACGAATGAGCAGGAGAATTCAGTCACAAGCGGGGAAACCCCTCTCGGAATTCCCGTTCAGAAGAATGGGACCTGGACCAAGAGGTTAGTGACATAATTCGAGTCAATTCACTCGTTAATATTAACTTAGATGGTTATCGAAGTATACTGAAGGAACTGCTAAGGGAGGAGGGGGAGAAATCTGTTCAGTCATGAATTGTCTGTCCATTAATTTAAGAGGCGTAGGGGATCAGGGCAAAGCCCAATGGGTGAGTAACCTAAAAGAAATCATGGGGTACAATTCATAGCAATCCAGGAGACTCAGAAGGTGGATTCGTCCAAAATAAAGGCTCATACTTTTTGGGGAAGATCAAGCCTAGAGGAAGAAATGTAACATCTTGAATTTTTATTGATAAAAAGTTAATTTTGTAAAAAAAATTAAATTCAATATGTTAATGTAAATTGCAATAATCATAATAATAATAAAATTTACAATATTAATAATAATAATATGGTAATAATAATATTAATAATAATAGTCTAAGATTTACAACTCTAGTTTGTAATTAATAAAATTTACATGAAATAATAACAATACAAACTGCAAGGGCTAAATTGTAATTCACTTAAACTGAAAAAGGATTTTAAAATTCATTTGCAAACTACTACAAACCACGGGGACCATTCTTGTAAAATTGAAAAAACATCCCAACCCCACCTCCCATTCACCCCAATTTTCTGCTCCATGTTTTCGGCAGGATTTTGGCCACCACCAATAATTGAAATATTGAATGAATCCAACTTAAACAATCCTATAAGTACATCTAATCGTCTACTACTTCTAATTTCATTCAAAAATCGCACAAACTCACCATTCGAACCCTTCTTAATCGCGACCCACAACTCAATATAAACCCCATCTCCGATTGATTTTAACAAGATTTGATAAGGGGCTTTTAGTCTCGACCAAAATTCTAAGCTTCCTACGAAATTAATTTGATTTCCAACAAGTTTTGATCACCCATCGATCACCACCTCTGTCGCGATTGTTCTTCAAAGTGTTCGGCATCAATTCGCTTTCTTTCTGGTAATTAAACATACATACACACTCGGTTTTACATGGGGAATCAAAGCCCCATGATTATACCAAGCAATAACATCGAATCAACCTCACTATTTTTTAAGCCGCTTTAAGCCTTTAAAAATTCCGCAAAAATCTTAAAAATCATAAAAATGTTTTTACAAATATTAAAAATTTTTAAAACCACCTAATTATTTTCTGAAATTTATTTTAACATTTTATTTATTTTATTTAATGTTTCAAATAAATAATATTACAATTGTTACAAAATTACTAATAATTTAAATTATTATTAGGCACTATATTACCTTTAAGATAATTACAATTATATGTATTTTATAGATTCACAGATTATTTACAAAAATCTATTATGTGTTTTAATATTTTAATTATTATCATGTAATTGATTAATAAAATTAGTTATTTGTTTTTTCCACACTTTAACAATAAATTAAAACAGTTACGTGTATTGATCCATTTATTTCTATTAAAATTCTAAACATAATCATTTTCAATAAATTCATTTTATTTATTTCAAGACATTCAAACTAAATAAATTATTTTATTTAAACTACCATTCAAAACCCAATTCCAATGGAAACCCTAATTTATTCCCAATTCTCATAATATTATTATTCTAACTCGAGACACCGTTCCGTAGATTACTCGTAAGGAATCATTGGTGTCTAATCTATCACGTCCAAATTCTAATCTCATAAATCAAGTGAGTATTCATATTCCCTTTTTATATCATTTCTTATTTGGGGGAAATCATGTGATTCAATATTCAATCATGATATTCTATTGTTATTTTATTCTATATTCAATTCAAGACAGATTATGTTATTACTTGCAACTATGTGAACATACTATGATAAACTGGACGACAGTAAAACCCTAATTCAATCAATCAATCCTGATATCAATGGTAGATCTACTGGTTTGGATAACCCACCCCATATGAATAGTCGAGTGGTGATTGTGCCAGAGGCAAGAGTCAATCTATGGTGTATGTGTGGAGTCTATAATATGCAAGTGTCAAGTCAAGGGGTTTATATTGTGTCGGTTTATCTTTATGCTTTACTATTGCAATATAAGTCTTAACGTTACCTTGTGAATTGGATTATTCTCAATCAAACAATCAATCTATATGTATATTCAAACTGTGATTACTCACCGGCTAAATTTTTAGCTGACTCGTTACTTTTCACATGATTTCAGGTTAAGCAGGATAGGGGACTTCTACGTGCTCATTTAAGACTCGGACTTAGTCAAAATAAAAGACAATTACTATTTTTGAATTAAATTATTGTATTTGCTTGTGTAAACTCATATTATCTTGTAATCTGATTTTAATATTATCTCCACAAATAGACAACCATGTGTTATGAACGATCAATCATTCCCTCGTCCGCTCCGATGATTCCGCCGTCGGTCGGGGTGTGACAGATTGGTATCAGAGCCATGGTTATAGGGAATTAGGTTATTAGAAATTGAATGACCTAGACTATAACTAAGTACCTTTACACACGAGTCCTCTCATGTATTTTATATGCTTAGATAGGATTATATGTGCCTTATATGTTTATACTTGATTATGTGATTATATGCCTTATATGATTCATCTTATACTTTGAATCCTATCAATGCACACACAAATCTTAAATCATATACAAAGGCATTGTGTGCCTAAATCAAATGGTTTTCAAAATGAGCTTTGAATCATTATTCGTGGTTTTCAAATTCATCAAAGTCTGTGTCTTACGACTTGAAACATGCAATGCTGGAAGAGTGGGATGCCTGTATCTCGAGGTGTTCTGTCTAGGCAAGGTATTCGTATAAATCCAAATCAACAGATGGATCTGTCTACCTTACCTGGGAACCCTCGGGATGAGTATCTGCTTATAGGTTCGCATGTCTTCAACAAAGTTGTGGTTGACCTGATACTTTGGTTAGTCAACGTATTCGCTTTGATTTACGAATCAACGACTACACTTGGAACATCTCATTGTTATTATGCCAAATTCCCAATTGTTGTTTTCATGCTGTATAGCTCATATTACCCAATTGTCATAAAATATGTTAATGATATTTCAGAATGTCTTCTTGTCGAATCCGTTCACGATCTTGAAACTCTGGCCGTAAGATTGCTAGTATTGTAGCATGTGAAGTTGTTGCGGTCATCCCAACTCTGCTTACCCATTTGAACCAAGGCAACAATACTGTTCAAAACCTAACTGCACCAAACCCTCCCAAACTTGTACTTATAAGCATTTCAGTTCTTGCAATCCCCCTAAGTTCAATGGAACTGAAGGTGCTACCGGATTACTACAGCGGTTCGAAAGCATCGAGAACACTTTCCTAAACAGCGAATGCCCTGAAAATCTAAAAGTCCGGTATGCCATAAGTGTTCTCCAGAAACGCGCACTTACTTGGTGGAATGGAGAGAAAAGAATTCGTGGCACCGAAACTGCTCTAGCATTAACATGGGCAGAAGTTAAGGAGCTCATGACTAAAGAGTTCTGCCCAAGAAACGAAGTCCGGAAACTGGAAGCTGAGTTCTGGGAGTTAACCCAAGACAGTGGCGAGAACCTCGCATACACTAACCGATTTCACGAACTGAGCCTTCTGGTACCACACCTTGCTACTCCTACCTCCCGAGCCATCGAGAAATACATTGGTGACTACCCATGCAGATTCAGGATACGGTGTTAGGAAGGAATCCTTCGACACTAGAAGATGCTATTAGACTGGCTGCGCAGTTAACCGATAATCATGTGAAAGCTGGTTCCTTAACCAGAAAAGGGTCGAAGAAGAATACCGATAAACTTCATAACGAAATCGTCAAAACCGACCAACCCGAGCCTTCCAAGAACAGGAAGAGGAAGGCTAATTCTCAAAACTTCACTGTAATTACCCCCGCCGTGCCAATTAATCAAGTCCCTCCAACTCGTCAACCAGCAGTAAACAACCAACCGCTGATGAAAAAGCCATATGCTGGACCCTTCCCGCAATGTAACCACTGCAAGTATCATCATCCCGCTAACGTTCAGTGTCGTCAATGCACAAACTGTGGTCGTTTTGGTCATACATTCAACTTGTGCAAGAATATTGCAAGGGTTCCAGTTACCACACCGACTGTTCAGCATACCCCGACAATCACGCAAGCAAGAGCTTGCTACCAATGTGGGGATCCTAACCACTTCTGCAACCAATGCCCGAACTCCTCAAGGCGGCCCCTGCAGCTCAAGGTCGAGCATTCAACATCAATGCTCATCAAGCACAAACCAATAACGATGTGGTGAACGATATGTTTCTAATCAATAATCATTATGCTTCAGTCTTGTTTGATACCGGCACCGACAAAAGTTTTGTATCCTTAGAATTTGAGCCTTTGCTTGCTAGTGCGAGAACTAAGTTGGATAAACCGTTTACGGTAGAAATAGCCGACGGGAACCTATCACAATCAATTCAATTATTCCAAACGGTACCCTTAGTCTTAGCGAACATGATTTTTCTATCGACCTTACACCGATGCAACTTGGAAATTTCGATGTCATTATCGGCATGGATTGGTTATCTAAGAACCATGCTGAAGTTGTTTGTTTCGAGAAAATCATCCGAATCCCTCTTACGCCCGAAAAGGTGTTAAATATTTATGGGGAAAAGACTTCCAAAGGTTCTACACTCATGTCTTGTACCAAAGCCCAAAGTATCTCCGCAAGCATTACGTGGCTTTCTTAGCCCATATCGTGAAAGTGGATAAGAAACCTAGGAAGATTGAAGACATTCCAGTTATTCAGAGTTTCCCGAAGTCTTTCCCGAAGATTTAACCGGTCTTCCTCCCGTTCGTCAAGTTGAATTCCGGATCGACCTTGTGCCTGGTGCAAATCCAGTGGCAAAATCTCCTTATCGACTTGCACCATCTGAGATTCAAGAGCTTGCAAGCCAACTCCAAGAGTTATCAGATAAGGATTCATTCGCCCGAGCTCATCACCATGGGGAGCTCCAGTCTTATACGTGAAGAAGAAAGATGGCCCATTCCGTATGTGTATCGATTATCGGGAGCTCAACAAGCTTACTGTCAAGAACCGGTATCCTCTACCAAGAATCGATGACTTGTTTGACCAGCTTCAAGGCGCTTCATACTTTTCCAAGATTGACCTTCGTTCTGGTTATCATCAGCTACGAGTGCATGATGACGACATTCCCAAAACAGCCTTCCGTACAAGATATGGTCAATATGAATTTTTTGGTTATGCCATTTGGTTTGACCAACGCACCAGCTGTGTTCATGGATTAATGAACCGCGTGTGTAAGCCATACTTGGACAAGTTCGTAATCGTCTTCATCGACGACATTCTGATTATTCAAAATCAAGATCCGAGCATGAACATCACCTCCGTTTGATTCTTGAGCTTCTGAAAGAGGAAACTATACGCTAAGTTTTCCAAGTGCGAATTTTGGCTAAAAGAGGTACAATTCCTTGGTCACATCGTAAATGATAAAGGAATTCATGTGGATCCTGCAAAGATTGAGGCTGTAAAGAATTGGGTAGAACCTAAAACTCCCACTGAGATCCGTTCATTCCTTGACCTGGCCGGCTACTATCGGCGTTTCATTCCAAATTTCTCAAAGATCGTTGTGCCTCTTACTGCCTTGACCCACAAGGATAAACCTTTCCAGTGGGGACCAAATCAAGAAAAAGCATTTCAAACACTTAAGTAAAAGTTATGTAATGCTCCAATCTTGACCCTCCCTGATGGGAATGATGATTTTGTCATCTACTGCGATGCTTCCAAACAAGGTCTTGGTTGTGTCCTCATGCAACGAGGGAAAGTCATAGCCTATGCCTCAAGACAACTCAAAATTCATGAGAAAAATTACACAACCCATGATCTCGAACTGGGAGCGGTGGTTTTCCCACTCAAATCTGAAGGCACTATCTTTACGGCACCAAGTGTGTTGTATTTACCGATCACAAGAGTCTTCAGCACATTTTCAATCAGAAAGAATTAACATGAGGCAACGATGATGGATTGAGTTACTTAATGACTACGATTGTGAAATTCGTTACCACCCTGGAAAAGCGAATGTCGTAGCCGATGTATTAAGTTGTAAGGGACAGATTATGCTTCAAAGTGTTACCATTCAAACCGACCTTCTGACCCGTATACTCGAAGCTCAACACGAATCAGTCACCGAGGGCAACATGTATGAGGAAATGTCATGCGGTGCTGAACTTCAATTGGAAACCAAGTCGGACAGACTACTGTATTTTCTAGATCGACTTTGGATTCCAAATCGCGTTAAACTTCGAGCAACTATCATGGATGAGGCTCATAAGGCTCGTTATTCTATTCATCCGGGAGCAGATAAGATGTTCATGAATCTTCAGAACCAATATTGGTGGCCTGACATGAAAAAGGATATAGCTTTGTATGTGTCCAATGCCTCACCTGTTCAAAAGTTAAGGCCGAACATCAACGTCCTTCTGGATTACTTGTTCAACCTGATATTACCGTGTGGAAGTGAGAAGACATATCCATGGACTTCATTACCAAATTGCCTCGAACCTCTAGCGATTATGATAGCATTTTGGGTCATCATAGATCGATTGACTAAATCGGCACACTTTATACCGATTCGTGAAGATTATCGAGTTGAGAAATTGGCTCGTATCTATATCAATGAAATAGTCCCGTCACGGTGTACCATTAAATATTATCTCCGATCGTAATGGTCGATTTATCTCTCATTTCTGGCAAAGTCTTCAGTCATCTTTAGGAACTCAACTAAATCTCAGCACAGCCTATCACCCCCAAACCGATGGTCAAACTGAAAGAACGATACAGACGCTTGAGGATATGCTTCGAGCGTCAGTCATTGACTTCAGTGGCTCTTGGGATTCTCATCTACCGTTAATCGAATTTTCATACAATAACAGTTACCATACCAGCATCCAGATGACACCATTTGAGGCCTTGTATGGCCGAAAGTGTCGATCCCCCATCTGTTGGTCTGAAGTTGGTGAATCACAATTACTGGTCCAGAATTGATACAAGAACAGCAGATAAAATTCATAAGATCCGTGATAACTTGGTCGCTGCTAGGAATCGTCAAAAGCATTATGCTGATAAAAGACGTAAGCCCACGGAATACAATGTCGGTGATCTCGTACTTCTTAAGGTATCACCTTGGAAGGGAGTGATTCGCTTTGGAAAGAAAGGGAAGCTAGCACCTCATTACGTGAGTCCATTCAAAGTGCTCGAGCGAATTGGGAAAGTGGCCTACAAGCTTGAACTACCCCAAGAGCTCAGCAATAACATCCGACGTTTCATGTTTCCAATCTCAAGAAATGTCTTGCCGATGAAATCTCCATATTCCACTCGACGAAGTCCAGATTGATGAATCTATGCATTTTATTGAGAAACCTGTGGAAATTATGATCGGGAAGTTAAACAACTCAACGTAGTCGGATACCCATTGTCAAAGTCCGCTGGGAATCTAAACGTGGCCCAGAATTCACCTGGGAACGTGAGTACCAAATGAAATCCCATTATCCTCATCTTTTTGTTTCAGCCTCCTCGTGATTAAAATTTCGGGACGAAATTTCCTAAAGCAGGGAGACTGTAACATCTCGAATTTTTATTGATAAAAAGTTAATTTTGTAAAAAAAAATTAAATTCAATATGTTAATGTAAATTGCAATAATCATAATAATAATAAAATTTACAATATTAATAATAATAATATGGTAATAATAATATTAATAATAATAGTCTAAGATTTACAACTCTAGTTTGTAATTAATAAAATTTACATAAAATAATAACAATACAAACTGCAAGTGCTAAATTGTAATTCACTTAAAACTGAAACAGGATTTTAAAATTCATTTGCAAACTATTACAACCACGGGGACCATTCTTGTAAAATTGAAAAAACATCCCAACCCCACCTCCCATTCACTCCAATTTTCTGCTCCATGTTTTCGGCTGGATTTTGGCCACCACCAATAATTGAAATAATTGAATGAATCGAACTTAAACAATCCTATAAGTACATCTAATCGTCTACCACTTCTAATTTCATTCAAAAATCGCACAAACTCCCATTCGAACCCTTCTTAATCGCAACCTACAACTCAATATAAACCCCATCTCCGATTGATTTTAACAAGATTTGATAAGGGGCTTTTAGTCTCGATCAAAATTCTAAGCTTCCTACGAAATTAATTTGATTTCCAACAAGTTTTGATCACCCATCGATCACCACCTCTGTCGCGATTGTTCTTCGAAGTGTTCGGCATCAATTCTCTTTCTTTCTGGTAATTAAACATACATACACACTCGGTTTTACATGAGGAATAAAAGCCCCATGATTAAACCGAGCAATAACATCGAATCAACCTCACTATTTTTTAAGCCATTTTAAGCCTTTAAAATTCCAAAAAAAATCCTAAAAATCATAAAAATGTTTTTACAAATATTAAATTTTTTAAAACCACCTAATTATTTTCTGAAATTTATTTTAACATTTTATTTATTTTATTTAATGTTTCAAATAAATAATATTATAATTGTTACAAAATTACTAATAGTTTAAATTATTATTAGGCACTATATTACCTTTAAGATAATTACAATTATATGTATTTATAGATTCACAGATTATTTACAAAAATCTATTATGTGTTATTAAATATTTTAATTAATTATCATGTAATTGATTAATAAAATTAGTTATTTGTTTTTCCACACTTTAACAATAAATCAAAACAGTTACGTGTATTGATACATTTATTTCTATTAAATTCTAAACATAATCATTTTCAATAAATTCATTTTATTTATTTCAAGACATTCAAACTAATAAATTATTTTATTTAAACTACCATCAAAACCCAATTCCAATGGAAACCCTAATTTATTCCCAATTCTCATAATATTATTATTCTAACTCGAGACACCGTTCCGTAGATTACTCGTAAGGAAATCATTGTGTCTAGTCTATCACGTCCAAATTCTAATATCATAAATCAAGTGAGTATTCATATCCCCTTTTTATATCATTTCTTATTTAGGGAAATCATGTGATTCAATATTCAATCATGATATTCTATAGTTATTTCATTCTAAATTCAATTCAAGACAGGTTATGTTATTACTTGCAACTATGTGAACATACTATGATAAACTGGACGACAGTAAAACCCTAATTTAATCAATCAATCCTGGTATCAATGGTAGATCTACTGGTTGGATAACCCACCCCATATGAATAGTCGAGTGGTGATTATGCCAGAGGCAAGAGTCAATCTATGATGTATGTGTGGAGTCTATTATATGCAAGTGTCAAGTCAAGGGGTTTATATTGTGTCGGTTTATCTATATGCTTTACTATTGCAATATAAGTCTTAACGTTACCTTGTGAATTGGATTATTCTCAATCAGACAATCAATCTATATGTATATTCAAACTGTGATTACTTACCGGCTAAATTTTTAGCTGACTTGTTACTTTTCACATGATTTCAAGTTAAGCAGGATAGGGGACTTCTACGTGCTCATTTAAGACCCGAACTTAGTCAAAATAAAAGACAATTACTATTTTTGAATTAAATTGTTATATTTGCTTGTGTAAACTCATATTATCTTGTAATTGATTTTAATATTATCTCCACAAATAGACAACCATGTGTTATGAACAATCAATCATTCCTCGTCCGCTCCGATGATTCCGCCGTCGGTCGGGATGTTACAAGAAAGAGTAAATGCAGTGGGGAGATCAGGCGGATTAATCTCAATCTAGGATCCAACCGTCTTTGTAAAGCGTTCTGTCTTTAAGGCAAGACACTTCATGGTTGTTCAAGGCTCGATTGGTATTGGTCAGATAGTATATCGATATTCAACATATACGCATCATAAGATAATTCTGCAAAAAAAACACTATGGCAGGAAATCCTGAACTATATACTCAATAATTCGGGGATGTTTGTACTGATGGTGACTTCAATGTGGTTAGAAATTCCTCATAGAGGTTGAACTTAGAGTATTGCTCAGTTTCTGCAAACGAATTCAATGATTTTATTCAGACAGCCGGGTTGGTAGAGTATGGCATGGGAGATAAAAAATTCACATATATTGGAGGGGGAGGGACCGAATGCAGTAAGATTGATAGGGTCCTGGTATGCAACGCGTTTTTGAATAGATGGCCTGTAGCGAAAGTCACTACACTCCAGAGTGATGATGGACAGATCATTCCCCGGTATTGCTACATGTTGTTAATGTGGATTTTGGTGCTCCGCCATTTAAATTCTTCAACTCATGGCTGGATGTAAATGGGTTTGACGAACTCATAAAACGATTATGCGGCTCCTTTCAGTTTGAAGGACCGGCAGATAAAAGGCTTATGGTTAAATTGAAATGGATAAGAATGGAATAAAAGCAAGGATAAAAGGGGTTAGAAACAGTGAAAATGAGGACCACAAGAAGTTAAAAACACAGTTGGAAGCTATTGATCGTGCAATTGAGAGGGGGAGTCAGGATCCTAACTATTCAAGTACAAGGTGTGCATTTTGGAAAGGATAAAAGAAATCCAGAAAAGAAAAAAGGAGGACTTAATGCAAAATCGAGAATAAAGTAGGCATTGGAAGGTGATGAGAACTCGAAGTTCTTTCATGGAATGATGATTCTAATATCTCAAATAACAGAATCCACGGGATATTGAATGAAGGAGAGTGGATAACTGAGCCGCGGGTCGTAAAGGATCTGGCGGTCGGGGTCTTTAAACACAAATTTGCCCCAACCAATTTGCATAGGCCTGAATTCTCCATACCAGGGATACGGACTCTTACTAATAGAAGTTGGCAGATCTGGTCATGCTGTTTACCATATCCGAGGTAAAGAAAGCTGTATGGGACTGTGATGGAAATAAAGCTCCTAGGCCGGACGGGTTCAACTTTTGCTTCATAAAAAAATATTGGGAACTCTTGGAGTTGGATTTCTATAATTTATTGAATAAGTTTTCATGAGAAAGGTGCAATTAGCAATGGATGTTTATCATCGTTTATCACTTTACTGCCAAAGTAGAAAGATCCATTATGTTTAATGAATTCAGGCCGATGAGCCTTATAGGAGTGATCAATAAGGTGCTTTCGAAGGTTCTTCTGAACAGACTGAGGGGTGTTATATAGGGAACTTATATCAGATGAACAAAGTGCTTATGTGGCCAAAAGATCAATCCTAGATGGTCCTTTAGTAGTCAATGAAACGATGGCATGGCTTAAGAAGTCGAAGATTCAGGGTCTAATTCTAAAGCTTGATATGGCTAAAGCTTTTGACTCACTTGACTGGGAGTTTTTGGATAAGGTGTTGATACAAATGAACTTTAATCCAGTATGGAGATCATGGATAAGAGCTATATTGAAGTCCAACAAAACATCTGTACTCATTAATGGAAGCCCACTGAAGAGTTTGATTGACATAGGGGGTTGAGGCAGGGAGATCCACTGTCTCCTTTTCTCTTTATCATCGCTATGGAAGCACTGTCTTGCATAGTAAAAAAGCTATCGGGTTAGGGGTCTTCGAAGGTATACATCTCCCAAATAATGGACCGGTTATATCTCACTTTATTTTTGCAGACGATGTAGTAATATTAGGGAAATGGAATTCATTGAACGTGAGGAACATCGTGAGACTGATGCGCGGTTTTCACTTAATGTCGGACTAAAAGTCAACCTGATCAAAAGCTCAATTTATGGCATTGAGGTCAAAGATGAGGAGATATCTAGCATGGCCAAAATAATGAACGGTAGGCCTGGGAAACTGCCATTCTCGTATCTTGGTCTAATAGTAGGGGCGAACATGAATCATGCAAAAAATTGGAAGCAGGTGATCGACACATTTAAATCTAGGCTATCTATATGGAAAGCCAAATCCTTATCCATGGGTGGTCGAGTAACTCTCACAAAATCCATTCTGGAGGCGTTACCACTGCACTTCTTCTCAATATACAGAGCCCCTGACAAGGTAATAAACGATCTTGAAAAAATTAGGAAAAAATTCTTATGGGGTGGGGATGAAAAAAAGAAAAAGATACATTGGGTTGCATGGGAGAAGGTTACATTGTCAAAGGAGGGTGGCGGTTTGGGAATAACACCGTTAAAATTCTCAAACATGGCATTATTATCTAAATGGTAGTGGAGGTTCAGGAATGAAAAACATACTTTATGGTGGAATGTCATTTGGTCGATCCACCATTCTTCAAGGAGCTGGAGTCTAATGCCGGTTAGATTGTCTCAAACCGGGGTGTGGAAGAATATTTTTAGAATTGGTGAAGATTTTAAAACAAGGAAAATTGATCTGACAAATCTAATAACAAATGAATGTAGCAAGGGTGATGGTCAAGTATTCTGCTCAATGTTTGTAAAACAATGGTTAGAAAGGAAACAATGACGGGTGAATGCATTAAGTTCAAATGGAACAAATGGGTCCCTAAAAAGGTCAATATATTCACTTGGCTTGCTGTCCAAAATCGTATTCCTACAAAGGATTCACTGGTGAAAAGAAATATCCAGCTTCAATCGGGATGTGCACGATGTGTGGCGCAGAGGAGGAATCGGTGGAGCATCTGTTAATTTGGTGCGGGTTTGCGGCACAAGTTTGGGAAAGATAGCATCATGGTCTAGTATTAAACAGTGTATTTAAACCAGTGTATGCTTTTTCATTTAAGAGTTAATGGATAGCCCATATAGTCAACGAGGTGATGAGGATTTTAAAAGAGCAATGCACGCGGTGTACATGTCGACGGCTTGGTGCTTATGGAAACATAGGAATGAAATAACGTTCGGTCGCGAAGTGCCATCGATTAATAAAGTCATCTCTCTAATAAAGGTGGTGGTCTCATTGTGGAGTAAGACGAGGAGTAAAGGAAAATGATCAAAGCTTTAAAAAACTTTTCCTAAGGCGGAGTGGCGGATTGTTATGAGTGGCGGATTGTTATTGATCCTTACTAGTATTGTAATCGTTGTTTATTTTCCTATGTACTCCGGGGTTCTAGCTTCTTGCTAGACCCTTATTATCTTATATAATAAGAATTATTTGACGTCCAAAAAAAAAGATATAATGTGAATCATTGTTGAAAGACCTTAATTGGCGAATAGTTGGGCCATTAAATGAAAATATTAATTTGGGCTAAGGCATTTCGTTTTATCAGGCACAACATTTACAAATCCACCTTACGATAGCACATAGCCCAAAGATTACAAAGCTAACCCAACAGTCCAGTCCAATATCAACTTCCTTTTTTTTCTTTTGTTTTCGGTTTTTGTAAAAGCAATTGTTTTACGTCTAAATAGCACGTAATAACATTAAGTTACAAGGCTATGGACGTCCAATATTAAGTGACTATAAACTATTGATTGATTTAATGATTAGTTAGTTTTATGTATGTGTCTACCTATACATAAAAATCACATTATGTTTCATAGTCAATAACAAATTGATAACTATGTGAACGCTTGTATTCAATTGTACATTGTGGATAACAGATAATCAGAAATATTGAAATAGGAATAAAGATTGTTATTTTTCCATCTTGTTTATCACATTTAACGCAATAAATACAAATACATTATATAGTTATTGTTTTATAATGAACACCTTTCTAAACAATGTATATGGTATTATATGAAACCTTGCCCTTTCAAAAATTCTTAAAATTCTCAATATGACTTTTTAGTATACGACTATTCACTACTCTAGTTCTTTTTAACTTATTTTTTTTAGATATAGTGTACAAAAAGATAATATAATTAAAATGAGATGCGTTTAAGTTATGCAGCACGGTTGTTATGGCACCCACTGAGATGATGTAGAAGTGTTGTAACAAAGAAATGTGAATGGTTTTAATAAATTTCAATTATCATTTACTTTGGGTTTTCTCTAATAGCTCGCGCTTGTTAAATTTCTTTTAAAAAAACCTAAACACACAATATTATATCGGTAACTATGGCGGAACATATTTATGTACTTTGACTACCAAACAACGTTAATGAGTAGATATTTACTTTTCTTTTCTCTCTTTCACTTGGCATTATATTACTTCCATGTTGCATCACACACCATTACTCTCACCCATATTTAAATTGGAAAAAAATATTAACGTCTGTGATGATTTGAGAAATCTATGCTATTAGCAAACTACATGAGTACGTGTTGTTTGCTAGAGTTACTTGAATGGACTATGTGAGAATTAAATTCCATATGCGGCTATAAGAGTAAGTTGCTATAATCTATATGTTTTGTGAATTAGCATAGACGCTTGTTGACTAAGGAACTGTTTCATAATTTCTGAATGATTAAGTGTTAAATCAATATCAAGATCCTCGTTATGGAAAATATGTTTTGTGAATTAGCATAGACGCGCATTTGGAAAGCGCGTAATGAGATCATTTTTAATCATGGAACACTCTCCCCTACTAAAATTATGGAAAATATCAAGATCCTCGGTTCGCTATGGATCAAAACTAGAATGGAATTGAAGAACGGAGACCATCGTGCTAGGAGTTTGATTTCTTTCTTGTTATCTTGATTGTTTCCGTGTTTTGTCTGTTTCTTTTTCCTTTCTTGTGTTCTTGCGGGTTTTTAGCTACTTGCTAGCCCTTTTTATAAAATTTTCAGCCGTCCAAAAAAAAGTGTTGAATCAATAAGAGGTTTGAATCATTAAGAGGCCTGAACCATTAAGAGCCAGTACATCACTTAATTATTCAAAGACAAATGTCTGACCAATTCAGTAATCCAGATAAGAGGTCTTAACCATTCAGCATTAAACCTCTTAATTATTCAGCGTTAGTATAATGCTTAACCATTCAGAAGTTCACGAAACAAACAATCTGAATCATTAAGTGCTGGACCATTCAGACATCTGAACCATTAAGAGGCTGATTCAGATGTCGTCAAACAACACCTAAGGCGATATGAGTATAGATTTCTACAAGCACACAAGTACCATACGTCGATGAGTGTATAATGTCGCGTTATTTTGTGTACACAAGAGTAGACGACTGGATATTAAAGTACTTATGACTTAGTTTTATGCTAATGTTTTTTATATACCTTTTAGGTGTAAGAAGCCTAAATTTGAAAAGCTGATCAAGACTTGGGATGAAATCGAACACCAAAGAACTATGGATGCTCGATAGATTAAATTCAAGTAATGTGTGAAAAAAAGAGAAGACAGTCATGCCGTTATACAATCGTCTTATATATCATAGCTCAAGCAATTGATACAAATATTTATGTTTTTCTCGTAATTCTTCACTTAAAATTTATTATGTTTTGAAGAATCCTTTAAATATATATTATACACAGACTATACAAAGGCTTATGCGGTTCTCATAATTTTATACTTAATTGATCTTGTATCAAACGTGTATGTGTGTATGACTACCCACTTAAAACAACAAAGTTTGACCATAATGTACTACCCAATTTCCAATAATGGCTTCAAACTCGGGTTCTAGAACCCGATGGCGGTACCCAAGATGGTTGCGGCAGTATTCCCGCCCAACCTGCCAGTACCCAAAGCTGAACACGACAGTACCCAAAGCTGAACACGAGGGGCGCCTGAACGCCCATAAAGAAATTAGGAAATAGAAAATTATACGATGAGAACAACTTCAAAAACACGTTTTACACCTTCAAAACGTGTTTTTGTTTCAATCATAATCTGCTTCTCTTTATGGTAAAACAATAATATGGGCAAGATCTGTTATCCAACAGGATTGGAACTTAATACGACCATCGATAACAATATTTTCAGGAATGCACCTAAGAGATATATTCATATACCGTCCACGCATTTCTTCTTTTTCTAAATGTAACATGTGCACTAATAACTTAAACCTAATTTGTTTTTATTTGATTTTGGAGACATTGAACGTGTGAAACTAATGTCACAAGCATACTTATGATTACACAAAGACGTATACACAAGCTCAAAAGTTTTTAAAAAATGAAATATCTTATATAGTTGTAGTTATCATGCTACAAAACAGTTGTGAGACAGAAAGAGTTAGTGATCGATTGTCTCATTTTTATAAAATTTGTTGGCTTTTTTTTTATTAAATCAAGAATCGAATATATTGTCTGTGTGTTTGTAGAAAAGCAGATTATACATGATCAATATGTCCTTCACATTTTGATGGTACTCGAATAATTAAGACTATGACAACAAAAAAAAAAAGAAAATAATTGAAATTATACATCAAGATCGACGTATATGTACATTATGCTAGAGAGACATAATGAGATAGAAAAAGTGTATAAAAGTTGTCACACAAGCGACATGTATTTTTTGCAGTTGCAAGCGAAGAAGATGAATGAAAAGAAAATGAGAAGACAAAACTCTAGGTATCATTTAACATACTTCTTATTGTATTATATATTAATCAGTGCTTATGAGGTGCAAGGTGAAATAGGATGGTTACAAAAAGAAATTTAATCAAATTGTATGTTTTAATAAAGTTAGATAATCATCATTAATCTTATCTACACCAATAAGGTATAACCAATACATCGTATTGTTATAACGCATGAAGTTATTTCGACTCTATTCATTAAATTGAATCATTTGCTCAGAATCACTGTGATAGTTTTAAGGAATTGATTCATATAAAATGAAAACAAAATAACTTAGGATGGTACATGTATCTAATCCAATATATGGATTAGTTCTTATATTATTTTGATTGTGTTCTATTAAGTAACAATATCAACAAGCCAAGATTCTTAAGCTACAACATCTAAACTATCTTACTAATTAAGTAAAGCGTCCTACAAAATTACGAATCTCTATCAAAACCCTTGCAATAAAATCTGTCCCATTTATCTTTCCAATATTAATCAAGAAGACAAGAACTATGATCATATTAACGTTAATACACGAGATCAAATCAAGATAAGGCTAGTAACGCGGAGGCTCAGGTAGCCTCCCCATTCCTAATAACACAACTCCAAACAATTACAACTACGATTACTTTTCGTTATCAAGAATCCATCAATCTTGGATTAGGGTTTCTGACACGTTGTTTTGCGCGTCTTTAATTCGAGGAATAGTTGTAGAGGCTGTCAGGCTGAGAACACTAAAGCTTGTGGACAATATTAACAAGTTTGATAGGGTCATAAGAGCCCAATTTGGCAATGATATAATGCTCATTAATTTCACATCACTTGACACCACACAACTATTTAGGGTTTGTAAGGAGTTGGAGTAAATGAAGTGATGCCACCTTCAATGACGAATGTGCAATCATCATTCATCCAAATCTAAATCCATCGTATTATGCATTTATACATACATTAGTTCCCTCATTCATACGGCGATTTTGATCAATTCCCTCTAGCATCTTCAACATGTTTGGCAATGGCATCCACTAGTTTTATTCGTGGACCATAATACTTGGGTTGTTAGGTTTTTTTGTTAATTATTTTCTTAGAATTATTTTGACGTTTTGAGAACAAATTAATTCCTTTTGCATCATTTTGGGTGGTCAATAATTATAAGAGTATCTTTTATGGTTTTTAATCCATTTTGTAAAACTTATAATTACTTTTTAGAAATTGAATAGAGTTAACATCTAAATTCTTAATTCTTAGGACGAATTAATGATAGTTAATGATAGATATATGATGTACATTTAATTTGTACCTAGATTAATATGTATAAAACCAGATGTGAGTTATAAAATTATTTAGGCAAAAGAAAATCCACAAAAACTTGCAATAAAATTTGTATACTATACAAAGTTCGTAAGGACACATACAGATGATAAATTGTCTTGATTTATTAAAATTCGTCATAAACCCGGCCAACTAGCGAAAAAGGTTTTCCGCCTGTTTCTCTAGGTTGCAAAATGGCAGTACGAAGGGTTTAGAGCCGTTTTAACAGTCACAAATGCTCGTTGAAGTAGTGATTTTTGACAAAACTAGGCCACCGTAATCATGATGAATGTATACCGAAAAGTATAGGAAAAGACTTGATTATTACGTAATTAGAAGACTAATAAAATGAATTATATTGGTGTGCTTTTAAAGATACGATTTAGGTTTATAAGTTGCTTGAAAATAGAAACAGAAATACACTAAGAGATATAGAATAGTTTTGCTAAGATCAAAGGAAAACAAACACCGTCAAGAATGTATTATTTTGATTTTTCCTGAAAATTCTAGTATCTATTTGATTTTTCTTGGAAATTCTAGTAATTATATGATTTTCTTGATATTTTTGTTTTTTTATGTTATGCATGAAATGTGACATGACTTGGATTGTTTTTTTTAAATAATTTGACTATACACTTGAGAAACTTATCTCATTAAAATGCCCGTTGATGCACGCATATTAACAATTCTAGAAAATGATATTCAACCAAAAAATCTGCTTCTAGTAATTATTTTGTGATAACATGAGCATAAAAATTAAAATTAAAAAATTATTGTGTTTCTCGTCATTCAAACATCCCATCAAATTAGATTCACTTAACGAGTCAGCTCTCTTCTTTCCTTTTCGTTCTTTTTTTACCTTCTTTTAGTATCAAGTTTACTTTTTTATTATTAATATTAGATATTAGATAAGTTATAGTAAAAAGAGTATTTGTTTTATAAAGGTTAAGAGGTTTTTTGACAATATCTGAACCAGTAATTACAGAACCAGTAAAATGTCTTATTGGGTAAAAGACTTTAAGTCAATATGTGTTGAGCTAGTAAGTGTTGTTTGGTCGGATCTCAAAAAACTATACAGAATGATTATTTTACTCTTATGATTTATTTCACTCTCACGTTTCAAGAACAAACACTCGATTCAACAACCTACCAATCAAAAATCAAGAAAACATGGAACAAAACGAGTTGAAGCGAAGCAAACAAATCCGACTCAATCCAATACAACAAGAAGTGTCATAGGATCGAATGTACCAAACATGACAAAGATCATTGATCACAACAATGACGAAGTAAAACCTAACAATTATAAGTGATCATGATGACAATCGCGATCGCAATTGCAAGAGGAAGTGAATGAAATTTAGGGATAAGATGTTACCTAAGTGAGAGTTAGGATTTCAATGAGAAGTAGAGGGCAGAGAAGCAAAGCTTATGGCAACTTTATTTTCATGATGGCGACTTCATTTTCGGGAATGTCAATGGTTGATGGTGGGATAGGGTTGCCAACCACGTCGAGAGGGGTGGAGTGGTGCCAGCGAGGGGGCTGGAGGCAGTGACCGGTGGGCGGGGAGAAGGCACCTGATGAATTTAAAGGTTGATGGTGGGATGGGTTTTCCTTAGGGGAGGGGTAAACTAGTCAAATTTACATTCAACATTTTTTTCCCTTAACCGTTAAGAGCTTAAGGAAATAATTGAAAGATGTCTTCTTTTGAAATAAACACTTCAACCTTTTATTAATTCAAATGTATTATGTTAATGGAACCATTAAAACGTTATCAAACAGCCCTAAGAGGATTTCTAGGCTTGAAATACGTCATTCAATTGTTTTTAAAGAGGTATTCATTTTTAGTCTTTATGTCAAATACGTAATATCATTATATCAAATGTTTTTCATTATTGTTACATGTATGTTGAAACTGTAGATTGAAATTCCGTATACATAAGTATACTACAAAAATAGATCTTTTAAAATAGTATTCACAATACAATTCTGCTACATAAATATCAAAATTTTGTTTCTTCAACACACAACTCAAGTCGATTTGAAATTTTGAATTATTAAAGCTTAATATATCAAAATGTTCAAAGGACAAGATAATTCCATACGATCATATATTGTTTCCTTTGTTTGTTTCAAAGTAAATAATAAAGAATTGTTAAATTAACCGAGTAATAAAATTATTAATTATACTTACTGTGAATGACATAGTTTACATTTAGAAAGGTAACATAATTTGTTGGTGTTTTCTTATTTCTCACCATAAATTTAAAGAAATAGAGACAGAATGTGAATTCTAATTGTTTGCCTATTTTTGATGATCTTGCGACTAAATAATCACAATGTCTAGATACTATGCATTTTTCTTCAATTAAATAAGTTTGCGTAGAAAGATGAAAACTAAAACTCAGATGAAATTTGATGCATCAAGTGAATAATTCATTATTCACTTACTATTTAAGATTAAAAAAAATTAACCTATGTTTGTGTTCCATTGTTATTGTGAAGGATCCGATCTTGAAATATTAAACTCATGACACCCATCTCCAAGTAAGATCTAAAGTTGAAAGCTTCAAGAGTGGAGTGATGTTTTGATGATTATTATTTTTAATTTTTGTTCTGCAAGACTTATTTTTATTTAAAAAATCCATGGTGTTTTGATTAAGGAAGATGAAATGGCATGGAGATTTTTATCTTGCAAAACTTAATCATCACTAGTTTTACCTATAAATCCAACCCTTGTGGTCATCATCAACCTTCAACCAGATAGGCGGATACACATTTCTAACTAGGTCTGTACGTAAACGAGTCGAGTCAGGATCAACTTTATACAAGATTGGTATTTTATGAACTATAATCATCCTTCATATGTTTATTTTAGGGTTTTTTAATTAAAAAGCATCAAATTTATAATATGTTTATGATCAATTTAAATATGACATAAATTATCCTATATATTTAAAAAGTAAAGGGAAGAAGCAGTTAAGTTCTTAGGATTTTATGATTTGCCACAAATGTAATGTATATTTACAATCTCACCCCCTAGGCTTTAAAGAAGAGAAAGAGCTCAGATCCTCATTTCACATCCGCTCATTTCTAGCAAGAGAAAGTGCTCTCTCTTTTGCCGGGATTCGCCACCGCCACCACCTGCACGCCACTGCCTGTAACGCAACCAGCATTTGTTACATCGCAGGTCTGTCGGTCGGTCATCGTATGTATTACGATTTGGGGTGCGGGTGTGTTGCCACCCACCGCCATCACTGGTGGTGGTTTGGTGGCAAACGGCGGTGTGTGCGTGGCAGAGATGAGGTTTTGGAGGCAGAGATTGTTGCCACCTTTACATGCAAACGCATTGCCGGCGGCTCTTCTGTTCCGACCACCATATGCACCCTGTTTTGCGTAGATCTAGGGAACGATGTTGTCATGGCTGATGGTCGTCGGCCACCGTCATGATGGCGGCATAGCCGCCACTTGGCCTCCTGTTTGCGGTTGAGGTTGAGCTCCCGATTGTATCAGGGTGTTGAAGTGTTAGGGTTTTTGGATCTGCCTTTAGTCTAATGGTCATCTCTTTGGGTTTATCCGAATGATTGTACTTATGTGATGTATTTGAGAATTTATGGTTGGCTGATTAGTTATGTTGATGATGATGAAGATTATCTCATTTGAGATTTCTTTGGTGTTCATTTTGGTTTAGGGGTTCTATTTGGTATTCATGTGTGTTGCCCTGCTTCTGTTGTTGGGAAAATCGTTTTATCGAGTATTGTTGAGAAACACAACTACGTATTTCAGGTTGATGATGATGATCTTTTGTTCATCTGAGACATGTCTCGTGTTCCTTTTGTTGATATGATACTGCATAGTATAATATCGGGGTGTGATGATAAACAAAAATGGTGTCGGTTGCTTTGGCATGGCAGTCGTTTACGATTGCAGCCGTACTGAGAGCCTTTTCTACAACTACTTTATAAGACGTGCACTACGCGTTTCTGGAACCCGGGATCCTTTCGTTGGTTTGTGATTGTATTCTATAGATAAACGATAGTAGCGTCGGTTGCTTTGGCACGACAACAAACGTTCTGAGCTCGGTTTATAACACGCGCATCGCGCGTGGTGGATACCACCTAGTTTGTTTTATTTATAAAATTATAATTTAGCCTCTAATCTAAACGAGCCAGTGAGCTAGTTAATGAGCGAGCCACGAGCTAAGTTGACATTAGCTCAGGCTCAACTTATTAACAAACTGATCCAATTTCGGGCGAGTTATTTTCGAATGAACTACGAGCCACGGGTTTTTTAAACAACCCATATATCTAACACACATTAATACTATAAGCCATATGCTCTTTAATAACACCGTTAACCCACTGAAAAATCTAATAAAATTTTTCAAAATCTTTTAAACATAAAACATTTTAACTCTTCCACCCACTTATCAAAACAGATCATGTTCGGGTTATATTAATATGTTACTGGTTTCAATCATATTTGTAGATTAATATTGCCAACAGATAGAAATAAATGAAAATTTTTAATCCCACTATAGTACCTGTTATTTATAACGTTGTCCCACGTAAGAACCCCACATAGTAATGAACCCCCACCCCCTAATTCTTCCCCTACAAAACCACAAGAGATCATCAACTCAAAACACATATTTGTGACATCCTAAACAAATAATATTCAAATTCTACAACAATCAAGGTTCAAAAACTTACATATTCAAAACTTATAGAAAACTTATAGTGAAGCCGAAAATGGGAGTTAAAGTGGTGGCGCCGCCCCATGCGGGGCCTATATGGCGGGAGAGATTGGGTTCCGCCTTCAGAACCGCCATAGCGTGCACCATAATCGGTTGCACCGCGCTCTACGGACCAGACCCGGTCCGCCACCAGATTCAGTACCCTTCGGTGGCCTATGTGACCGCGATACTCATTGTGTCTGATGCAACACTAGGCACTACCTTAAGAGGTTCATGGCAAGCGTTTTGTGCTACAGTGCTAGTGGTTCCCTCGACGATGTTGTGTTTGTGGATGGTGGACCCGTCTAGGCTCACGGAGGTTGGGGCCACTGTCGCGGTGGGTTTGAGTGCGTTTTTGGTGGCACTGCCTGAGTGCCTACCAATACTGACTAAACGCATTGCGTTTGCTCAGCTGGTGATAATTTATGTTGGTGCGGTGGTTCGTGGTCCTGAAGCTGGACCGGTGACTCACCCGGTACATATTGCGGCATGCACCGCCCTCGGGGCGTCGGGGTCAGTCCTGGCTTTGATACTACCGTACCCTAGGCTTGCTGTCACAGAGGTATCTTTCATTTAACTTGGTTAAATTGGTATGCAACCTTTAATCATTTTGGCATCTAACATAGTCATGAACTTTAAACATGAGTTCCATATGCAATATTACAGCACATGTGTATTTTGTGTTTCAAAAACCATACTAATGAAACACCTAAATGCACTTATGTTATTCAAAATCAATATTTTTTAATGTTTAAAGTTGGAGTGTTCATGATCAGACAATCATCAGCAAAATCGTTATTAAGAGTTTTTTTTTTCTTTTCTTTTTTTAATCTTTATGTTAAATTCAAATCGTTAAAATTTAAGACATAATCAAACCCAACTTCAGTATGATTAAACAAGTAACTTGTAAAGTAGCGTATGTGGAGCCGTAGCCTTAAGGACTATGCAACATATTAACGCACAATACTAAATTTTAGACAAAAAAAGAGAATTAAGTAAAAAACTTACTGGATTTTGGAAACTCGAAATAGATTACCGTAACATATTACTAGTATTAGATTAGTAACTCGTGTGTTACACGGGTTGAATAAATAAAATATTAAATAGTTAGCAATGAAAATTTATTAATTATAAAATGATATGTTAAGATAAATATTATTGTAATTATGTATGAGTTATGACTTTAAAAAAGAAAACAACGATATCAGTTTTTAAACATTTCTTTAAAATTGTTTTTTTTAAAAAGTTGTTTTCTAAACATTTTGTTTTGAAAGAAACCGTTTTTAAAAATGTCAATTTTAAAAATTTTCTTATTGTAACTTTGAAGTTTAAGTATTTTCGTTCATAAAAATTCATTTTTCAAAATACATGTTTTAAAATATTTCGTATTTTAAAAAAGTTTGATATTTTAGAAAAAATTATTATTTTATAAAAATTATTACATTTACAAATTGTATTCATCGAAAGATTTTTTTATTTATTAAAAATATTTTTAACCAAAAAAATTAAATATGATTAGTAGTTAATATAATCATTTGTATCATCTGTTCCCAAAAAAGCTTATTTTATTAGTACAGATAGATTAAGTTGGTGTTCTGGTCCAGTTGGATATCAATCAAACGCTTCAGTCTAGTTTGAAGAAAATGTGTAGCCTAGAAAAAGATTTTTAAAGAACCGCCAGCAAACTAAACAAGCGACCAGTCTCGGACCATGAACATTCCTAATTATAAGTTTTGGGCATGTAAAGATGTGCTATCTTCCCAAGTGGGATATCTTTAGAAATATTTGATAGCCAAATATCCATAATTCAAAAATATATCTAATATAGAGAGAAATTAGTTATCAAATTTACAAAAAAAAAAAAAAAAAAGTTTTGTATATACATAATAAACAACTTTTTTAAAACATGTTTTGGAAAATTATACTAAAATGGAAAAGTTTAAACATCTTTATTATCCATACTTGTAGGTAAAGAAGCAATTCCAGTCATATACAGAAAATGCATCAGAAAGAAGCAATCTCTACTTAAAAGCATTTTTAAGTGAAGACACATCAACAGCTCATGATCTTATAGCTCAAGCTGAACCATTCGCCAAATCAGGAACCAAGCTCCTGCACCACATCAACCGCATCCAGGTAACCACGGTCACACTCTCACGCAACCTAGCTTGAACACCTTCGAGTCCTTGAAACCAGGATTTCTAAAAACTTTGTTTCTTATCATCAACAGGAAGGCGTAAAGTGGGAAAGATATCGTGTTCGAGACTTCAAAAAGAGTTTCATGAAAATGGGAGATAGATTAAACAACATGGAGACACCAATCAACGGGATGAAGATGGCGGTATCTGCTATTTCTTCTTTTCCGGTTGTTATTGATGAAGGGTTAAAAACCTACTTGCAGAGTGAACGGGTTAAACAAACGATGAAACTCGAGCATGCAAAGTGTTTTGTATCGTTTGATGATGCGGTTACTGTTCCCGAAAGAAAAGACCAATTATTCGACAAATCCATACACGCGACAACCCCTATTTCACCTACCCATAAAAAACTACCTGTGTTTTTCTTCTTGTCATGCCTTGAACAGCTTATGAATAACTCCAGCACGAACCCTAAACCCGAGTCATTCAATGGTCAAAAGACCAATAACAACAATATAGCCCCTAAACCCGAGTCACCCAATGGTCAAAAGACTAATAACAACATAGTCGAGGAATCAAGACCCGGGGAAAACAAGACTCGACATACCACCGATCGGCTCGTGTTTGCAGTTAAATGCTCGGTTTCATTGGGTCTAGCAGTGCTTCTCGGTATGTTTTTTGACAAAAAGAACGGGTATTGGTCAGGGCTTACGATAGCAATCAGTTTCGTAGAAGGAAAACAACCGATTTTTACGGTTGCAAATAACCGTATACAAGGTACGGCAATCGGTTCGGTTTATGGTGTACTAGGTAGCTGTCTTTTACACCAGTTTGCTGAAATAAGATTTATTATTATCCTACCATGGATTGTATTCACAAGCTTGTTACAACATAGCCAGATGTTCGGCGAAAGTGGAGGCATATCGGCAGTGATTGGGGCACTTTTGATCCTAGGCCGGAAAAACTATGGCCCGCCAAAGGAGTTCGCCATTGCTAGATTAACCGAGGTATCCATCGGGCTTTTCTGCATGGTTTTGTTGGAGATCATACTTCAACCCGTTAGACCTGCAACTCTGGTCAAACTTCAGCTCGCCCGATGTTTGGGACGATTAGAAGAATGCTTAAACCAAATTCCAGACTTTATCTTGATGAACGAAAACATCAAGAAACTGAAATCCGATATAAACGGGTTGAAGAACTTGATTAAAGATGCAAAATCCGAGCCTGACTTTTGGTTTCTACCTTTTAAGGATTCTTGCTATGAAAACACACAAGAAAGGTTATCAAAGATGGTTGATTTGATGCAGATTATGATTTATAACTTGCAGTTTTTTACAAGTTTGTCACAAAACGGTGATGGTGGTTGGAAGGAAGTTCAAGAGCACATCAATGACAATTTGAAGATTTTAAAAGAAACCGCAAGTCCGTGTGTCAAGCATTTACAGAAGATGACGTTAGTCAAGTCAAAAAACGTCGTTGACCAAGAGAGTGAAGGATTCTTTGACTTAGAGTCGGGAAGTCAGCAGACTTCAGAAGCAGGCTTAAAAGTTATGGATGCTTTCATTCAACACCTGGAAGAAGTTACAGATAAGATTAAGGGTGAAGAAGAGTGTAAAAGAAAAGCGGTTCTTCACTTGAACTCTTTAGGGTTTTGCATCGGGTGCCTTGTGGGAGAAGCAATGCAGGTTGAAAAATGCATTAGAGACATAATTCGATGTGAGAATCCTTACACACAGGTGGAGTTTAAGAAGCCATGCTACAAGACCGATGTAGCGAATTCATTATGAATGAATTAGCAGCGTGCCTAAATCACTAACCGACAGCAGGGGTATCGAATTTGAATGAACAACGAGAAAGATTCATCATAAAAACAAAGAATTATGATTTAACGACATTATAATGTCAGAGATCATTAATTCTACAGATAATGAAGTACTCTTGACAATATGTAGGAAGATAAAGAGGCTAGCATTTAGCATGTAAGTATGCATATGTAATTTGAAATGAAATTTCTAAGCAGCATGAATTACTCATCAATAAAACATCTTGAAAAATAAAAGATTTCAATAAGAGATTCAGGTAACAAAGCACCAAACTACATGAACTTAAATGTATGTTCAAAACAAAAACCTTAAACATCTGAAGATAAAGTTTTTTTTCCGGAAGGGGAGAGGGTACCAAGCTTATTCGTCTTCTTGGCTGCGCAGCCTGGCTAACTTGTTGGTAACAACCACGTCCAATTGTGCTGCACGCTCAACGATTTCCTTCCTTTTGCGGGTAGATACATTGTGTGCTATCTCAGCACAGTACGTCCTAAAAATTTTATGAAAAAAGATAAAAAAATCGAATTCGAAATATTTTTAAACCTATTAATGCATTGTTAAGTCAAATTTTATTTTAACACTGTTATGTGACAAAGACCATATAAAAAGATCAATTTCCCAATAGAATGAAGTCTGATTAAATTAGTAATAATCTAGAAGTGATAAAATGGGGGGACAAGATAACAGGTCAAGGGGTTTAGCTCAAAATAGGTAAATTTATGTGAGGGCCAAAACAAGTCCGATTGGGTTGACTTACAAGCAATTTTAATTTTTTTTGTAATGAATTATATATCACATATCATTAAAAATTATTATTTTGATATTAAAACTAGATATTCAGATTAAAAAATTTAAGACCTTGTAGACATTTAAATCAATACTGATTGACTTTTCACATGTAAAAAAATTTAGGTATTTGACTCGTCATTAATCAAATACAACCCAACCACAACTGTTTCTATATTAACGGTCAGACAATTACCACCTCTATGAAAAAAAACTACCATACCTGTTGTGCATCATGAGAACTTCCAACTCTTTAGCATTGTGCACCACAAACTTCTTAAAGCCATTTGGGAGAAAATGGCGGGTTTTCTTGTCAGACCCATAACCGATATTAGGCATAAGTGTAACACCTTTAAACTTTCTCCTGACACGAGAATCAATACCCTTTGGCCTACGCCAGTTTTCCTGTCACACAGCGCAAGAAGTTAGCCTTGTAACTTCTAAAAGTTGAAAGCAAATGCATATACAGCAATAATCATATGAATAACACAAACAAATGTACCTTGACACATATTTTCCAATCACTCTGGGGCCTCTTGAATTTCTTTACCCGCTTCTTAATGATCTTCTTATCAAGCTTAGGGACTGCCATTGATTACTACAAAACAAACCACAAAGATTTATTATAACAAAAACAAATAAAAGTCACATTTGAAAGAGTCAACAGAGAATAAAGCATTCCTAGTTTGTGAACCAACTTTGTGAAGGATTTGTTCACAAGTCTAGTATTGTATACATGGAAGAAATAAGATAGTTTAAAAAGTTTGCTTAATACTTTCACATAAAGAAAACTAGTGAATGAACCAGTTCTAATGTCACATCTAAGTTTAGAAATAAATCATATACTTATTTTCAAAGCCTAGTAGCCAAAACAGCATGCGGCACTTAGGCAAGACTAAGATGCCTGCACCTCAGGTAGACGCGAGGCGAGAAGCTTTCAATAGTGCAACCGAGATCGCTCCTCTAAACAGGTGCACGCAAGGCAAGTTTCAAAATGTCTAACTTTTCTAATTAGGTTTTAACAGCTTGGTTGGTGATGATGAACAATGGATGTTGCTTACTTTTCATATATCACTACTAGTAATAGATTTAATACATTGAGCTACTTACAATCTACCAGCTTCAAACTAAAAACTCTAAACCACTAAACAGAAATAACCTGCTAGTTCCCTAAACCCTAATCATTTCAATTTCTACAAGTGTGTCTATGTAAGAACATGCATTTCAAAGAGGGTAATAACATTCTTCAAACAAACAATAAGATCCTACATTTGGCGCCTAACAGTACAAAGCAAGTAACCAAAGATTAACAACTAACACATGAACAGATTCATTATAAATGGGCTTAAATTTAAAAACCCTAATGCTACAAGATCTACAAACCAAAGATTCAAAATGCAAAATTAAGTGTTTATTTTGTGTTGTGACTATGATTGATGAACACCAGAGTAAAACAAGAGGTTAAAACCTGTAAACTGAGAGGCGAAGAAATTGCTTGCAACGACGAACCCTGTGCAGATAGAAAGTGCCCCTAGGGTTTCACTTCACATATATGATGATTATACCTATGGGCCGAATATGTATAACTTTGAAAAATTGGGCCAATTGTTCTTTAACGTGGTTTTATAGCCCATTATGTTGGTTCGAATTTGAATGTAGCTTAGAGACCGAGTTTGAGGTGAAAAAAAAACCGGTTTTGTAAGTTGTAACCTAGAACCGGTTTGGCAAGAATCATTTTGGAACCGACCTATTTGTGTGGTTGAAATTGGTTTGTAACACTCTATGTCGAAACCGATTTGAAACCCGATTTGAAACCAATCTAATCTAATCTGAACTGTCATTTTCATCTCCAAACCTCGTTCCATCCCCAGCAACCGGTTTTGTTTATAATTGATTGTAATCATAAACGGTTTCAACCCCTAACGATTTGGCTCCATAACCCGGTTTGTGTGCCTCTAGTTAATGGAAAAAAGGGGTGGATAAAAAACATTGTGCTTTACATCGAGCAATGGTTATTCTTTAGTTAATATAAGCAATAATGTTCAAAATTCGAACTAATTATAATTATATTTCTAATTTCCTCATAGAAATTGTGGTTATTTTACTGGTAAATACACATATATTTGTATACCTTTCATGCTTGTAAAATCTAAACACCTAAGCTCTATAAGATTGAGAGTACGCCACATTGCCACCAGAATATCCTCTTAGATACGAACGTTGTGTTCTAAGGTTATATTTTAAAGACAATGAAAATGAAAAGATAAAAGACACATCTTTTCGAGTATTTTATGAGAGATGGAAAGCTAAAATCTTTAAGCACTTCACCCTTAGGGCCGCAAAAGGGGCAATTCAAGTGTGAGCATAGGAGGGCTCGAGCTCGACACATCAACTTTTGCAAAGTTTTAACTTGAGTCGATAGCTTGACGAATACTCATCAGTAGCTCAAGTATTGCTTGAAAAAACAATAACATGCATGTATATTGTGTGTAGTTTTTTTACGTAATAATACGCTTTATAGTTTTATTCCAGATGAGATAACTTGCCCTTGGGCGTGTAGCTCAGTTGGTTAAGGATGGGGTGCTTTGCAACTGTAAAACACAGTAGGTTTGGTGTTTGAACCTTGTGATCGGCATGCCCATCACCTTGTTGTCGAGTCAGTCTGATTTACCTCTCACATGTGAGGCCTGAGACAGTCCGATATGGGCCAGTTTGTGTGTCTGGTATTGCAACATTGAAAATAAAAAACAAGTGAGATATTTTATCTCTCATTTAACCTGAAAATCAGGTAAGCATATTAAAATACTACATTGGCATGATCATATGTCATTTTTATGATTATTGTGTATATTCAAACGACATATCAGTATATCACCACACAACTCAACATTCCAACATGGTTACTCAACATCTTTATCTGACAACTGTTTGGTTCTTTTTGAGCACGTTGAAAAGATGCAAATCAAATCAAAAGAGATTCAAAAAAAACTATACTATGTCTAAAAATACTAACACCATCGATGGTCATTATAATAATCGAGCGTAGAAAGTTACGAGTAATAACCGAGTATCTAGCAATGGGAACATGTTGGACACTTTAATACTCAAATCAGTTGTTAACTTTGCCTTTCCTAACAGAGATTTGATGCAATAAATGTCAAAGCAACCTGTCAAAAACATATGAATTGAATATACTCTATTAAACCCAAAACAAAGAGTTTTACTTTGAATAACAACTTAACAATCCAGAGAACACAAATTTATACTATATAATAAAAAAATAACTAGGATGCCACATGGCATCCTCATGTTACTCCTCAAAAATATTTTCCCGCCTAAACTAATATATTATTTTAGTCAAGTTTTTTATTTTAAGAAACTCAATTAATAGTAATAATTTATTTTGTTTTAAATTTAATTTTTTATATTATCAACTTAATTGTGTAATCATATTATTTTGAACTATACATATTTTTATAGCTAAATAAGATAAACTAAAAAGAAAAAAAATATTTATTGATATATTTATATATTTTAGGTTAGTGTGATTTTAAGATAACTGGTTTTAATTTTACATGGGTCAATTATATATTATATCATTCAAAAAAATATTTGAATATTTATAGTTTATAAATGTAGCTTTTTAATTTTCATTGTTATAGTAATATGTAAATTAATCATACGAAATATTTGTACATTTATGAATTATGTTGTTTTAATATCTTCAACCCGTGTATTACACGGGTTTACTAAAAGTAGTTAGAAGTATAAACAGGAACTGATAATCTCATTAATAGACTCTCGCAACGAGACCCAAGCCCATCAACCAAATTTGCATACGTCCAACATGAATCAAAACAAAATAAAACTCATAATTAGACAAAGAAACAACATAATAAGTTTAATAACAAACTCATGACATACAAACACCAAAACATCTATCTTATTTTTATATCTTTTATTTTTTAAATGACGGTAATATTATCAACCCACAACTTGCAAGAAGCTAGCTAGAAATTTTTTTTAATAAAATACTAGTGGATTTTGAATCCACTCAATTAAGAAAATCACTTCAAAAGTTCTACTACAATCAATTAAAAGTAGTCTCAAACATACTTAAACACATTGAATACAAATTAATATTTTATTCATCAATAAAAAGTAAAATATGAAATCCTACTAAACACGGGACAACTACTCCCACATATATAGAACAAATACTAATATCATAAATCATGTATTTCACGTTCGAAATCCTAATTTTTCCAACGTGATGACTTTGGCTTATAATGTGCATGCCCCAATTTATTTATTTATTATTTCACGTAAACGTATGGTTGTGTTTTACATGTAACATGTTAGACATCAACTAAAGGAAATCATGACTTGTGTTTTTCAACCAACCATGACCTATGTTTTAGCATAATGATGCGTTTAGAAAGCACGACCTTAATTTGTATTATATTGTCTTGAAATTGTACATGATATATTCAGTTTCAAACTCCGAAGTATTTATTCCTCATTAAGGCCGTAAATAAATCAAACATACAGCGAACGATTCGTGAAACACTCGGCAAGAATTTGTTTATGTTCGTTTAATAAATTAACGAACATCAACAAGAAATTTCATTCGTTTATTAAACGAACGAACATGAACAAAGGTTGTGTTTTTATATTTATGTTCGTAAATGTTTAGTAATGTGTTTGTTTATGTTTGTTTACATGTGTTTGTGTTCATTCGTTTACATTCATTAAATATTTATATATTTTGTAACTTTTAATTGCGAATTAACCTAATCTTTATATATTTTGTTATTTTTTAACCTAACATTTTTACTTTATTATTGTTGTTTATATTCGTGAATTTTCGATAATATTTCCGTTCATAATCATGTCGATGATCATTATTTTAAGTGCGTAACTTATATTTATTTAAAATGCTCATATCTAGGTTTATGATCAAGAATGTTGAGTTTGTTTATTAAAATAGTATATGTTCATTGATATTTGTCCACAAACCATTCAGTTATTTGTTGATGAACCATTCGTGAACAATTTTAATTTTTTAGAACAAAACTTTCGTTCGGTTAAGTATTAGTAAGCCGTTCTTGAACATGTGATACATTCAATTCTAATGGAACAAACATAAACAAGATCTCGTTTTGTTCAGTTCGGCACATTTACAATCCTAGTCCTCAACTGAGTTGCTCCAAATGACTATGCATGAACAGCTAATATGAAAGAATTAAGGGTCAAATTAGAGGCATTCGTTGATTTCTTTAGGTTAAAGTTTGTGGATACTTTATACAACACATGCGTTGTGTTTAGTATAACACAAACCATCAATTTTAAATTATGAAACACATTAGAAGACTCAAGAACATGATGCATCAACACGTCAACTTATGTCGCTCATAAACTGCCCCCTTTGTGGCTTCATCCCATGTATCGATGATCGGAATACCAATTTAATTATTATGTTATAGCGTTTAAACAGGGGTCCTAATAAATAGACACCCACTTTTTTAAATCGACACCCCCCTATACGCCGCGTATGGGTCCATACGCGGCCCATGTCCGGCGTATAGGTATCGACCATTAATGCGCCATTACTGTCTGACATTCCACGTCACATCAGTAGACCTATACGGGGCGTATAAGTCCATACATACGCCACGTATAGGTCAGTGTCGTACATGACAAGTGGGTAGGTTCTCGACAGCTATACGCGGCGTATGGACCTATACGCCGCGTATAGCTGTCGGTGCAGCAGTCGGGGACCTACCCACTTGTCATGTACGACAACGACCTATACGTGGCGTATGCACCTATACGCCCCGTATAGGTCCCTTTTTCTTTGTGTATATAAAGGGAGGCAACGCATTCTGACGTGAGGTCGAAGTCTCAATCAAATTTAAAACCAAATACTACTAATTAGCTAGCGGTAAGTGGGTATCGAACACAGGGAGTTTGTGGAATATGTGTTAACTTAATCAAATTGCAATTACCTAAATTTAACTAAAATGATAAATAAGTAAAGTTCAATAATCTGTTGATTTGTTGAATTGGCTTAAAGCAAGAAATGAAAGTAAATTGGTTTGTAACAATCAGTAATGAGAGATATGTTTCCCTTTGGTATCCGGATTTTAACAAATGATGATATTGGTGTTTAATTGGGAAGAACCACATAGACATGATTCATGAGTATGTGTTTATGTGTGATCAAAGAGGACTAAGTACTTGGATTAGCAAGGTTATCTCTCGATAATCAGTATCACTATTGAATTACCCAACCCTTCCACTAAATCAAGATTTGCCTATGGCATCAAGAACATATGGTTAAAGTTAAGCAATCCATGAATGACCCATTACACATAATACACAATCATCATGAGAAAACAATCACAAGATCAATTTCATCATCCCATAAATAGAAAACACTAACATGATCAAAGTTACAAATCCTTCAAACCAAAAGGAAACACACAAGAAGACTAGCCACTCATAGTTTTATGCATGAAAACAAGATTCAAGATACAATTCATAACAATAAAAATAAATAGCAAGGATTAAAGTACCACAAGATCTTGTTCTTCATATCATCAACCAAAGCTTAGCCAAAGAAACTTCAATTATCATCACCCGAATGACTGTTGTTCCCCCCAGATTCACCTTACATTCCCTTGTCTTTCAATGCTTTTAAACAAAGAATTGCCAGCCAAAAGTTCCCAACATTTCTCCCAAAAATCGTCACCTTTCCATATTTTGAGCAAAAGGCACCTCCACTTGTGATTTTAATAAGTGAATCCACTTGCCAGGAAGTTGCCTCTACCGTAACTTACGGTAGCCACCGTAAGTTACGGTAGCCATAGGACTAGTACGGTGGAAACCTTCTGTGATACGGTGGAATTTTTAGAGGTTTGGGGTCTACCGTACCTTACGGTGGCTACCGTAAGGTACGGTGGAGCCTGAACACTTGTTTCTTCTTTTCTTCTTTTCTTCTTTCCACACACGCCACTTCGTTCCACGCTCGCAACGTTTTCTCCATTTTCAGCTCCTAACATGCCTGAAACATAAGCAACTGTAGTTATCTAATTCAAGATAATTACACGATTAAATGAGAGAATGTTACGCGTTTTAACATCATAAAAGGTTGTTCCTTGAACCACCCGTCACATCCCCACACTTAACCGTTGCTTGTCCCAAGCAACATATCAAATCAATTTCAAACAAGCGATCAATGTAACCCAAGCATAAACATGTAATACTTTTTACTAACCCTTTCGTAACAACCAAAATGACACACCCCTCGCTATGTCTCTCCTCTCGGCGACAAGTAAACACTAGCGTCCGTGAGCTAGACACACAAAAGGCAAACGGCGGTTGCACAACTATAAGCTTGTACCTAAATCGACCCTTCTCTTAACAATTGCCAAACATGAATGCATATCAAAGGGACTTCAAGGTTGTAACGTGGCTAGGTGTATGGGTACGAAATGGAATATATATGTAGAAGCGAAAACTTAACCTGGTCTTTTATTACACAATAACATAAACAACTAACTACCAAACCTAATACTATAAACAAGGTACTCAACTTCAATCCCCCTTTTTTTTCTTTTTTTTCTTTCTTAATTTTTCTCTTTCTTTTTCTTCGTTCATTTTCTCCCTTTTTTCAATTTTTTTTTATATATTTTTTTTTCTTTAATAACAATAAAACAAACATGAATTCTTCACGCAAACATTCAACATAGCATTGAAGATGATTACAACTACTAAACAACTACTAACACTATAAGACCAGGTCAAGTTGGGTAAATTCTGAAGTAACTAGCTAAGGGGTAACAAACGATAGGCTTTTAGGCACAACATTGGGCAACTAAATGTCCAAACCCCCGCCCCTCTCGCAACCAAGCTCATATATATAATTTATGAGGTCCAACCCCCCAAATCCCACACTCGCACACCTCAAAGACGAGGCTACCTACATGCCCTTATTCTTTTCACATTCATATCCAACTAAAGTCTCTAATCGTATTCAAGCACAAGTTCTAATGCACCCCCACCTGTTGCCACTCTTATCAAAGATTAATATTATCCATTTATTAGTGTGGCTTCAACTCTCACCAAGAATAAGAATGATTAAAGGTTGCCGATGCATCATTCGGAGTTAATCCAAGGTGTTCAAATTCTCACAATGTTTTGCTTGAATTTTTTTAAAAAACATTAAAAATTCCCCTCATCCCCACACTTGAGATACATTATCCCCAATGTATGGTTTTGAAATGAACAAAATAAACAAAACAAAAGACTCACAAAATTGAAAATATATTTTTTTTGTTTTTATGATACTAACACCTCCTTAATTCAACCCCGACACATAAACATTAACATATCATAAACTCCACCCTACCACCCAACCGAACTACTCAAAAGAAAACAAGAAACAAACTATACAAGAGAAGATGCAACCTGAATAGCTTGACTTATGGTGGCCTTGTGGGGTGTTTCAACTCTTGTCGGGAAACTTGACACACCTTCCCGCATCCCACACTTGTGAAACAAGTGTGCTGCATCCAGTCTTCTTACCTTCACTATCCATCTCAGTTTGTTCAACCGTCTTCTTCACCTTCTTTTTCTTTGCTCTTCTCTTTCTCTTTCTCTTCTTTTCTTTGGTTGCAAACTCTTTCACTTGCTTTAACATGTCAACAGCAAAACATGCTTCCTTGATGGAAGGGTTAGTAACAATAGAAAACATATTTAAGTTCAAAACCTTCTCACCAAACTTCATGTTCACCATTCCTAGCTCACAATCTAGGACTGCCTGTGCAGTAGCTAGAAACGGCCTACCCAAGATGACTGAATGTGGTGCATTCTCAATAGAAGAAGTGTAATCCAGTACCAGAAAATCCACTGGGTAGTAGCAATCTCTCACCTTTACAATGACATCTGTTAGCATACCCCTGGGCCTAATGGGTGTTTGGTTAGCCAACATTATTAGGGTATCAACATATTTCAATGGACCAAAATCAAATTTGTCATATAAATGCCCGGGGAGGATGCTAACACATGCTCCTAGATCTAAAAGTGCCCGGTCAATTTTAAGGTCTCCTATATGAATTGGAATCAAGGGCACTCCTGGATCTGGGAGTTTTAGGGGTAATTTATCTAACAAAGGAACACTTACCTGAGATGTGAATTCCAAAGCATTAATGTGTACTTGTTGTGAGCTCTTGGAACTAGATTGGTGATTAGGATTCACCACAGTATCACTTGGCAGCTCTCCTTTGTTCTTCTTCAAGTTTGCTACTTCTGTTTCGAGTTGGCCCATTTGGATGCTCAAAGATTGAATGGCCTTGTCACGAATTTCATCTTTTTGGGCCCGAGCATCATCCAGCTGATTTCTCTTTTGCATCTCCTGTTGCATCATCATAAGAATATCCATAACTTCATTCCCGCTTGAAGTAACATGACCCGCTGCACCCCCTTGCTCATTACCCGATTATTGGGATTGCCTTTGGAAACCTTGATTGTTCCCACCCCAGTAATTGCCTTGACTATTGAATTGTTGGCGAGGCACATAGTTACCTTGGGTGTTTCCTTGAAAATTCGGATTGGATTGATTGGCCGGATTCCCATAACTAAAGTTCGGATGATTCCTCAAACCCGGATGATAGGTAGTTGAATTCATGTTGTAATTTCTTCCACCAAACCCTTGACCTTGAATAGCATTCACTTCCTCCACTTGTTCAAAGGTTACTGTGCAAGAATCCACAGTATGCCCTAACTCATTGCAATTTGTACAAACATTATAAACTTGATTTGTAGCTTGTACATTACCATCATCCACCGCATGAACTGGAGCTCGTGTAATAACCGGTCGTGCTCGTCTTGATGATTGAGCCTTCCTCTTTGATGTAACCGCCATTTGTTCCAAAAATGCCCAATCGTCTTGCTCGTAATTTGTACCAAATGTACCATTTGTGATAGACATTAAATCCCGAGCATCTTCAGAATGGAGCCCCTCGTGAAAAGCATTCAACAACTCCCATAACTCAATTCCATGATGAGGACAATTCTTGATCATCATGTTAAACCGCTCAAACGCCTCATGGAACATTTCACCTTGTTGTTGTTGGAAAATTCTCAAGCTTCTCCTAGCATCATTAGTCTTTTGAGCTGTGAAAAACTCTTCTAAAAACCTTTGTTGCATCTCAGCCCATGTGTAAATTGAAGCGGATGGCAAAGTATAAAACCACCTCTTTGCCTTATCCTCCAATGAAAACTGAAACAATACCAATTTGACATCATCCGCAGAAAATCCTTGACCACCAATTATGTTACAAATTGAGTCATAAGCTTCCAAATGAAAATAGGGTTCTTCCGTTGCTAACCCTTTGTACTTTGGCAAACTTTGAAGTGAATTTGTTCGGACTTCAAACGTTCTCCCTTGATTGTTTTGAGGAATGACCACTGGTGATGGATTATTTATGATGATTGGACGAAAGTGTGCCTCAATACCCCTAGCAGCATCCCAATTATGCCTTCGTGGAACACCCAACCTAACTCTTGGTCGCTGAGGACCCATTGGTCTTTGAACTTGTGGTCCTGGAGGCATGAATTGCTGAAACGGTGGTTGAAAGATTGCTCCCCCATGTTGTGGAGGAATTTGCCCTTGAAATTGTGGCCTCACTTGGGGTTGTATTTGTGGTGGTATAATTTGTTGCTGCACAACTTGTGGTTGTGGTCTCCCATATCCTTGCATAGCTTGTCCTTGACTATAAACATAATTTCCTTGATCAGCATCTCCTTCGTACGTGTACCCTTCTTCCTCATATCTCCTAAATTCATCACCATAACCACCATCAGCACCAGCTCGTCCTGCTCCCGATGTTTGTACAACTTGAGGTTGTTGGTCTTGTGTATCCGGTTGCATTTGAGAGGTAGAGGGAGTATGAAATATGGATGGGTTGGAGTGATATGGTTGTGATGTTGGTACTGGTCTAGACGATGATGATTGACCGGTTGTTGGGAAGAAATATGAAAAGGGCGGAATAGGTGTTGATGGGTCAAAGCTAAAGGAATGTTCGGTTTGGGTACTTGTAGTTAATGGGGTATGGGTTGGTTTGGTCTCCGGTGGTAATGTAGGATTGGGTATAGGCTCGGATGGTGTTGTTTGACCCATAGTAGGAGGCGGTGAAAGTGGATCCATTGTGTTTCGTGGTGTAACGGGTGATGTAGGTGCTATTGGTGAACCACTGATTCTGTTTTGTCGATGTAAAACTCTGTTTCTACGAGCAGCTCGTTCAATTTCTAGATCAAACACTAATGGTGATGATGAGCTTGAATTCCTGGTATGCATACACCTGAAACAAAACCTGCACACTACACACAACCAGCGTAACACCGAAATAACAAAACAAAACTAATAAGCAAACACACGTTGCGCACAACTCCCCGGCAACGGCGCCAAAATTTGACGTGAGGTCGAAGTCTCAATCAAATTTAAAACCAAATACTACTAATTAGCTAGCGGTAAGTGGGTATCGAACACAGGGAGTTTGTGGAATATGTGTTAACTCAATCAAATTGCAATTACCTAAATTTAACTAAAATGATAAATAAGTAAAGTTCAATAATCTGTTGATTTGTTGAATTGGCTTAAAGCAAGAAATGAAAGTAAATTGGTTTGTAACAATCAGTAATGAGAGATATGTTTCCCTTTGGTATCCGGATTTTAACAAATGATGATATTGGTGTTTAATTGGGAAGAACCACATAGACATGATTCATGAGTATGTGTTTATGTGTGATCAAAGAGGACTAAGTACTTGGATTAGCAAGGTTATCTCTCGATAATCAGTATCACTATTGAATTACCCAACCCTTCCACTAAATCAAGATTTGCCTATGACATCAAGAACATATGGTTAAAGTTAAGCAATCCATGAATGACCCATTACACATAATACACAATCATCATGAGAAAACAATCACAAGATTAATTTCATCATCCCATAAATAGAAAACACTAACATGATCAAAGTTACAAATCCTTCAAACCAAAAGGAAACACACAAGAAGACTAGCCACTCATAGTTTTATGCATGAAAACAAGATTCAAGATACAATTCATAACAATAAAAATAAATAGCAAGGATTAAAGTACCACAAGATCTTGTTCTTCATATCATCAACCAAAGCTTAGCCAAAGAAACTTCAATTATCATCACCCGAATGATTGTTGTTCCCCCCAGATTCACCTTACATTCCCTTGTCTTTCAATGCTTTTAAACAAAGAATTGCCAGCCAAAAGTTCCCAACATTCTCCCAAAAATCGTCACCTTTCCATATTTTGAGCAAAAGGCACCTCCACTTGTGATTTTAATAAGTGAATCCACTTGCCAGGAAGTTGCCTCTACCGTAACTTACGGTAGCCACCGTAAGTTACGGTAGCCATAGGACTAGTACGGTGGAAACCTTCTGTGATACGGTGGAATTTTTAGAGGTTTGGGGTCTACCGTACCTTACGGTGGCTACCGTAAGGTACGGTGGAGCCTGAACACTTGTTTTCTTCTTTTCTTCTTTTCTTCTTTCCACACACGCCACTTCGTTCCACGCTCGCAACGTTTTCTCCATTTTCAGCTCCTAACATGCCTGAAACATAAGCAACTGTAGTTATCTAATTCAAGATAATTACACGATTAAATGAGAGAATGTTACGCGTTTTAACATCATAAAAGGTTGTTCCTTGAACCACTCGTCACATCCCCACACTTAACCGTTGCTTGTCCCAAGCAACATATCAAATCAATTTCAAACAAGCGATCAATGTAACCCAAGCATAAACATGTAATACTTTTTACTAACCCTTTCGTAACAACCAAAATGACACACCCCTCGCTATGTCTCTCCTCTCGGCGACAAGTAAACACTAGCGTCCGTGAGCTAGACACACAAAAGGCAAACGGCGGTTGCACAACTATAAGCTTGTACCTAAATCGACCCTTCTCTTAACAATTGCCAAACATGAATGCATATCAAAGGGACTTCAAGGTTGTAACGTGGCTAGGTGTAAACGTTCGTTGTGTAAACGTTCGAATTCTCAAATTCGTTCGTTTGTGATTGATGGTTCGATTCAAGATCGCAAGAAATTTGGGTTATGCGGTTCAACATTTTCTTCTCGCAAATAATTTACTCGTTAATATTATATATTCTTACTTCAGTAAGTATTTACATACATATATACATATATCTGAATTGGATACTTAAGAATCGTTTTAACTGACTCGGGTTCCATCGGTGTTAGTCGGTTACGGTTAAACTGAATAATTTTCAAGATTTTCATCATAACCGACTGATACCGTGGAACCCGAGTTAGTTGAAATGATTATTAAGTAATCAAGACATTTATGTGTACGTAAGTATGTATATAAATGAAATAAGAGTTATAGTTTACCTAAAAATTATTTTGAATAAATAGTTGACCCACGTAACCCTATTTTCTTTCCAAGTCATGCGCGTAAACAGTGCTCATTCGCCTGAACAAAGGTCATGCGCCTGAACAAAGGTTAAGCCTTGGGCGCATGAGCACTATACGTGGCGTATGGTGGGTCCATACGCCACGTATAGTGCTCATGCGCCTAAGCCTTGTCCCTATGGACCCGTACGCCACGTATAGTTGTCAGACGTACTTTTTAAAGTGTTTTGTACCATGTATGATTACAGGCAACGTATAGGCTTATACAGGGCAAACGTGGCAAGCCTATACGCAGCGTATAGCCCCGTACGCTGCGTATAGGTGTCATACGCAAGCCTATACGTGGCATATGGGCCCATACGCTACGTATAGTTGTCAGACGTCCTTTAAAGCATTTTTGTACCATGTACGAATATACGCAGCGTATGGTGCCATACGTGGAAGACGTGGCACGCCTATACGTGGCATATAGTGCATACGCTGCATATAGGTGCCATACGCAAGCCTATAAGTGGCGTATGGACCCATACGCCACGTATAAGTGATTTCAAATATGACGGGACACAAGATTCGTTTCAACTATATAAGAACGCTTTCGATAACACTTTCGATAACGCTTTCGATCTCTATAAATCTCAAACGTATTTTTCTCTCAAAATATCACACTTTTTATTCGTTCGGTATATCATTTTGGGACGGTAACTATTTGTTTGGTGAATATTCAAATGAATATTCAAGCGTTTCGTACGTGGCGAATAGTAATCAAGATGATTCGTACGTTCAATCTTCTTACGAGACAGGACTGCCAGATTTAAACCAATCGTATGTTCCCGATGATGAAGTTGAGTTTTGTCGAGAGTCAACTTACGACATGCAACAAAATAATATACTCTCGAGTGATGAAAAACAACCGACGAAAGTATCATTTGAAACGTTTCAAAATTTTTTATCTCTCGTTGAGCTAGTCTGTTGGGCTATTAATAGAGGACGTGATAATGGTTACATTATTATTACACGAAGATCAAAGAAAAAAGAAGGCCAGGTCGTAAAGGTATGGCTTATCTGTGATCGTGCAGACGAACACAAAAGTAAAGCAACAGTTAGACGATCTGGTAGCAAAAAAATCGGATGTCCTTTTAAATTAGTAGGGATATACGACAACAAACGTCGTTTGGGGAAATTAGAGGTGCGAAGTGACGAACATAACCATGATCCCGCTCAACATATGGAGGGGCATCCTTTTGTAAGTTCTAACGTGGCTTATGACCCATACGCGGGTACCCTATACGCGGCGTATAGTTCTATACGCAGCGTATAGGTGGGGGGGTGATCATATGTGGCTTGTGACCCATACGTGGGTACCCTATACGCGGCGTATAGTTCTATACGCAACGTATAGGTGGGGGGTGACCATACGTGGCTTATGACCCATATGTGGGTACCCTATACGCGGTGTATAGTTCTATACGCAGCGTATAGGTGGGGGGTGACCATACGTGGGTGCCCTATACGCGGAGTATAGTTTTATATGTGGCGTATAGCTCTATACGCAGCGTATATGGGGGGTTGACCTATATGTGGGTTTTGACCCATACGTGGGTTTAAACTATTACATTTATATATATTTGTTTTCTTATGCAGATATGTCTTCCGATTCAGATGTTGAGGCTGACGTTGTTGACGTTATTGCAGATCATCCTTGGCTACAGTTTGAGCCCGGTTCCATTGAGCACGCTAAGTGCTCAAAATTTATACGTATGAAGATCGGTCATCAAAAGGCCATCGATTGGGAGGTTATGGCCGAGCTCGGAGAGCGCGATAGACTTGTTGCTATTATCGGAGACGATACGCCATGGAGTTGTCTATTTGAGATCGCGTTTTTACCTTCTTACCGTGAGCTGACTGTGGAGTTTTTATCCACCTTTACTTATATTCGTCCTGATGAGATGGAGGAGGATGATCAGCGCTCCGAGATTTCGTTTATGCTTTGTGGACATGCACATCAGATGTCCATTGAGCAGTTTGCCGTTCTCTCGGGACTTTATTTTGAGCCGAAGACTCTTACTCCTCTATTCACCGAGGGTATTACTGAGATGGAGGAGAGTCGATTGAGAGAGTGGTGGCCTCAGATTGCCGGAGGTCCGTCTCAGAGGACTAAGAGCAGGGTCACTGGCATTAGAGATCCTCTCATTCGTTACTTGCATCGTATGATCGCCATATCTATCATGGGACGTGGCAAGAGTCGGGAGTGGTGTACCATTCCCGACTTATTTTACTTATACTGTTTGCTTACGGGGACCAGGTGCAACCTGGCGAGATGTTTGGCGGAGTATTTTGCTTGGTATTATCATCGCCAGGAGTGAGGAGCGGTATACGGCGGCGCGTACATCACGGTGATTGCTCGACCTTTAGGTTATCTTCCTCGGTATCTTGCTGACGTATCTCCGCCGATCGAGCCGGTCAGATTAGATCGTCGTACGCTATTCGGCATGCGTATTATACGCCAGTTCCCGGGTGGCATATGATTCTCTCTTCGACCTGGGGAGATCTGGCAGCTAGCACCTGTTCAGCAGCTCGACATTGACGATACACAACAGCAGCAAGGGCATATTCAGCATGATCAGCCATCACCCGAAGAGCAGCCATATGATCAGCCGCTAGTACATCAGCCGCCACCTCAGCCACAGTTCCCTCGACATATTTATAGAGATGTGAGGCTGTCTGCATGTATGGAGACATTTATGCAGGACATTTCTACGAGTTTACGGCAGCAGAGTCGTCGGCTCGATCGAGTTGAGGATCTTATGGAGTGGCACGTTCAGCTAGAGATTGCGCGAACACGTGCTGCTGGTATTGATCCTCCGGAGTTGCCACCGCCTCGACATTACCCAGACTCGTCATAGTTTTTACAGCATTGTAATTTTTATTTTGTTATGTATTTTAAAAACTTTGTTATTTATATTATCTGTTCATGTTTATCTTATATGTTTATTATCAGTTTATGTTTATTTTATATGTTTAATTAGTTAATTAATATTTAAAATGATCAGTTAATAAGTTATAAATATAACTTATACGCAAAATTTATACGCAAAAATCTTTAGAAAAATATATGTTAAGATAACACAAAAAATAAACACCATAACCTATACGTCGCGTATGGGTCCATACGCGGCGTATAGGTTGCTTAAACATCTCAGCCAAGAGCCCAAGACAAAAAAAAATTGTAGCCTATACGCCGCGTATGGTGCCATACGCGACGTATAGCCCTGCGTCTGAATGACTTGTCTGACGAACTGTCAGGGAATGTTTGTATTCCCCATACGCTGCGTATAGACCCATACGTCGCGTATAGGGTATAAAATGTCAACCCAACAACCCACCCTATACGTCGCGTATGGACCCATACGCAACGTATAGGGTGCAGGAGTGTTGATTTAAAATGTGGGGTGTTTAAATAAAGGAACTCTTAAACAATGTACAGTTTAAGTTAATAAGAAACCAATTTAATTTAATTATTGGGGTGGTGTACGTTAAGTTATTGACATATTTCAAAGGCATGCATGTTACATCTTTTATACTACAATAATAATAATATAAGATATTCTAAATAATAATGATATACATAGAAGTAGAGGAGGCAAAATGGGCAGGTTGAATTGGGTTGGTTGTTAGGTTAGGATGGATTTGGGTCAGGATGAGTTTGGGTTAGGATGAGTCATTTAGAAAAAAAGGTCAGGATGGGTTTGGTTCAGGATGGGTTTGGTTCAATATGGGTTTGGATCAGGATGGGTTCAGATCAGGATGAATCATTTTTAAAAAAGTCAACACTATTTTACTAGTATTCTACAATCCAACAACACATATAGATAGATGCATATATGGACCCGTGACGACGCGACGGACCCGCGGCGACGCGGCGGACCCGCGGCGACGCGGCGGACCCGCGGCGACGCGGCGGACCAGCGGCGGATCGGTGGTGATGCGCGATGAAACTCGATAGAGATGGGAGGTTGTATGTGTGTTGGTGGTGTGGTGGACCGACGGTGATGCGGTGGTGGTGTGGTGGACCGGTGGTGATGCGGTGGTGGTGTGGTGGACCGGTGGTGATGCGGTGGTGTGGTGGTGGTGGTGCGGTGGTGCCTTGTGCGACGGAGGCGATCAATTTGAGTGAAAGAAACATTGACTTAGACTTGTAGATTTAATTTTAAAAACCCATCTTGACCTATGTTTCTTTTTTTTCAAAAAGGTTTTAAACCCATCTTGACCCACTTGTGTTTTTTATTTAATCCATTCTAACCCATCTTTATTTTTAAAACACTTATTATGACCCAAAATCACATCTTTGGATCTCTTTTGCCCCCCTCTAATCGGAATTAGTGTACTTTATTGTTGGTTTGAATGTGGATGATATCCCATCTTCATGGCGTGAGAAAGGGAAGATGAAGATCATGCCATAAATTCGAAATTACAACTTTACTTGAAACTCAGATATAATTTACTTTTTAATTTGAAGGTCAACTATTATTAATTAACTGGATTTAATTTCTAACAGTGTCACATCCTCTTGGTAGCTGCATGTGATGTGAATGACGTTTTTTAATTATTATTTTGTTTTTACTTTAGTAATTTTTTTTATCTATTATTTATTAAACAATTTTTTTTCACTTAAGCATCTTATTAACTTGTCTGTTTGTAAATATTTAAACTTATGTTTGAATAACTACACCTATAGATGAATCATCCGTGGATGTCACCAGCGAAGGTTCACCAATATATTCGGTTGTCATGGTTAATAAGAGAAAAGAAATGGATAAAAAAGTAAAGATATGTTATAATTTTGTGTTATAGAGTTCGAAAGTATATTTATGGGTTTTTTTCTTTTTCTTCTCATTTTCTTACATTATGAAAAGAAAATTAGGAGAGAAGGTTATTAAAAAACTATTTTTTCTTTCATTTCCATCATTAAAAAAACTTTGAGAACACAAATATTTTAAAAACATGCTCAAAACATAATTTTTTTCTTTACTTTCTAGTCATTTTCTTCTATTTATCTTTTTAAAAAGACCCGAAATCACAATGTAAAAAAATAAATGTTACCAGTTTCTTGTAAGTCAGTAAGTGTATATAACACGCTCCAATAATAAAAAGTTATTGCAAATAAAATAATTATTACAACCAAAATAAGTAATAAGATACAAATTTATGTTTATAGTTGATATAACAAAAAAACAATCTAAGATTCTGCCTAGCATTCATAATTAGGATGTTGAATTCTAACATTTATATAATGGAAAATTATCAAATTGTTCATTTTACCAATCTGGTTTTGATAAAATAGCCATTGACCTTAAATATTATAAAAATAGTCATAATATCGCCACATGGTGATATAGAAGCATGCATCTCACCTGAAATGATTTAAAGGAGGCGAGATGTGGGCGATACAATTTACCACACGTCTCGCTTTTGGCAGGCGATACGCCGGCGAGAAAATTATTATTAAATATCGCCCACGTGGCAAATATTTTTATTTTTTATTTTTTTTCGGAGATACGCAAGAGATATGAGGGCCCTTGTGTATCACCAGAGATACACCGGGGATACGAGGCTATCTGTGTATCGCTGACGATATGAATTTTTTTAGAATATTTTTCTAGTATTATTGATTTAATACAATTTTTTGTTAATAATTATTTTAATGATATATATGTATATATAATCTAATATTTAGTTACATTAGTTATCAAGCTGCTACTACATTTTTTTAACTTATAATTAATTGTAACACCCCAACCCGGAGAGGCTGACGTGTCACTATTACAGATATCAAATCAAAAACCAAATCCATGATATTAAAGAGATAATTTCAAGCAAACCAGATAATCCGGAAGAACCTAATTAAGTTATTCGTTACATCAAATAAAGAAAAATACAATCTTGATCTTCAACCACTCTTCACTGATTTCCCGGAATACCCTGATTACCTACAATCAAATAAGAAAACACCACAAAAGAAAATACGGCTGAGCCAAAAGTTGCTCAGTGACGGAAATAACAATAGTAACAATACGAAGCATAAAATACTTATATCTGAATACTGAACGGATCATATGATACTGAAACGGAAATCTGAATCTAAACATATAATGCTGATACTGAACTGAACTGAACTGAACTGATCTACACGACGCGTATATACAAACAAAATAAGTCGTGTAATATAAGAAGTACCCAGAGCCAAAACTGAACTGATAAGTACATAGCTAGCTAGACTATGCACTAATGAGATGGTGTGTGGGGCGTACACACATGATTCCATCCCCCGGAACTGAACTGAACTGAACTGGACTAGGATCGATCCATCCGCCTCCCAGATATTATGGCCAAAGTACTACCTGAGTACTAACGTGTTAACGGAGACGCCGTGAACTATTTATTACACACCGTCACGAATAGTGTCATATCATTGACGCCACAATGACATGTCGGAGAGCTCGGGTAACAGAGTATCAAATCAAATGGTAGTACAACTACCAATATATAACATATCAATAAAACATTTATAGAAACATGCAATAATGAGCACAAACTTATAAAATATATATTGCATGCTACAGGTCTCAATAAATATCACTAATGAGTCGAACGAATCGGAGCATAATTAAATATTAAGGATATACAACTAATAAAGGCTAAACGATTCATATTAACGGAAATAACGTATCAAAAATCCGTACTACAAAGTAACGGAACAGAATTTATACTATGATAAAGATAACCAAGAATCCGTACCTTAAACACGAATGACAATGATCAGAAACAAGGTCTAGGCTCGGTTAACGCCGCGAGAACCTACGATAACGTAACGCAAATTATAGTTTGGATTTTCTTATTTCAGATTGGAAAAATTCCAGTTCTGCCCCTGTCTTTTCGCACTCGTTAAAAATACTAAACGACGTTTAAAATTTCCGAAAATCTCCAGTTTACTAGACTAGTGGTTTCTAAACAACTTTTATTTAGAAAAGTTTCTGATTTGGATTACCGAAATATGAGAAAAACGTGGATCTTTACAGCTGCGCAGAACTGCTAGCTGTTACGAAAATGACTATTTGGAGGTTTAAACGAACGAGTTTTTCGATGTTTTATATATCAACAGATTCGTCTTTCGACGAACTTCGTCATGGACATAAGGTTTAACTGATTTGAATCTGTTATGAATAAGTTATGGCCTCTGTAAGTTGACTGTAAAATACGAGCTTAATTTAACAAAATAAACTATTTATAATGTTTGTTAATAATTTATGAGATTTCAAAATCTTTATAATTTCACAATTTTCATGATTGATCCATAATTATAGATAATACAATGTCCAAAAAATAAGATAATAATTTGAATTATTATTTAGAGTCCATTTTTATAAAAATGGCTATTTATAACATCTATAAACAATATTTTATAAATAGGTATAGATCATGACTTAAACAATACTAAACGAAAGGAAACGTTTAGACTAATAATAATTTATTAATTATTATTTAAGGATTTATTCTTTTTAAAGAATTATTCAAAAAGATTCTTGTTAAAATGTTTTATTACAAAAATACTTATTTAACTAACTTAGAAAAATATAGAAAATATTCAGTGACCTTTAAAAATATTTGAAGCCTACCGAATGATTTATATATTTTTTAAAAATTTTCTGTGATTAAATTCTAGGTAAAAAAAACTAGTTAAAAAAAATATGGGGTGGTCGGGTTTCGAACCCGCGACCTTTAACATAGCAGGGGAACATGGAACCAATAGACCAGGCTTACAACCGTGGTGTAAAATGGTTCCAAACCATTATAAACTGATTAAAAACTCGCCCCCCCCCCCTTTCTCAAGAACCCTAGCATCCGATTGATCCCAAATTGAACATCAATTTGATGTTGTTAACGAACACAACCATAGGGCTTTTGTTCCCTATGATTAAACGAACCAGATGATTCCTTTAATTACCTGACTTGGAGTTTGAAATCGTCAAGATCAGTGAAGAACAGGTCGCGGGTACGGTTGTGCTTGATTCGGGTGCTAACGGTCACAAAACTCAAATTAAATTTACAGGAAGCTTCGAATGAACTCAAAGATGAAAAACCCTCTATCAATTTCAGTATAACCGGCTCGGAAGGTGGATTTCGATAGAGTTGCAGGTCCGCGACGAGGTGGAGATCAATGTGGACAATTGGGTTTGTTTCAGATGCAATTCGGTATAAAACAAACTTGGAATGATTAAACATTCGATGGTGCTTGATTACTTTTGATTATTACACGCGTTTAGTACGATTTGAACGTGGTGGTCGGCCGAAAGTTGGTTTGTGGGTCGGTTGGACCAATTACCATCCAATTTTTCAATTTAACCGAGGCATAGGATTCGAATCTTGCATAGAAAGTTGTCGGGGATAAATGATTGAGTCAAAACCGCGTTATTAAGTGTGTTTGAGGTCGCCGGAGCCGACCGGCTCTTTGGCCAGAATAGTGACGACGGGGAGAGAGAAAGAACAGATTTTAATTTGCCATTTTACACAAATGGTCCCTGTGGTTTAGGCTCCTTTCACTTAATGCACAAACTTACATAATTTAAGTTTTAAAATGTCAAAATGCCCCCTGGACCTTTTGTTATTATTTTTATTATTATTATTATTATTATTATTAATGTTATTATTTATTTATTTATTTATTTATTTATTTTTTTTTATGTGTGGGTATTATAATTCTACCCCCCTTAAAATAATTTCGTCCACGAAATTGCTAGGTACAGTTTGAACAAAGATATGGCATAACGTACCCGGAGTACTGTGATGTTCAAGAAACAGATAACTGACAACTTCATAACTAATAGCAGAAACATATAACAGATAATACCTAAGAGGTAAACAGATACGGATATTGAGAACGGATTTCATCTTCTATCTCCCATGTAGCTTCGCGTTCGGAATGGTTTTTCCATAATACTTTAACAAAAGGAATAGTTTTCCTACGCATAATACGTTCTTGTCGGTCAAGGATAGCTTCTGGTTCTTCCTCGAATGATAAGTCTTCACGAATCAAATGAAGTGGATAGTTAACCACGTGAAGAGGATGATAATTGTACCCCCTTAAAAATACATGAAACACGTTATGCACATGTGACAGTTGAGGTGGTAAAGCCAAACGATACGAAACCTCGCCAACTCTTTCTAGAATTTCAAAGGGTCCGATAAACCGTGGACTAAGTTTCCCTTTTAGACCAAAACGTCGTAAGCCTTTGCAAGGCGAAACCTTCAGGAACACTTTGTCACCGACCTTAAACTCCAAAGGTCGACGGTGTCGGTCCGCATAACTTTTCTGTCTACTTTGAGCTTCCTTTAACTTTTCCCTAGCAATAGCAACTTTCTCATTCGTGATTTGAACTAACTCGGGTCCTTCGATGACTCTTTCACCGACTTCTTCCCAACAAATAGGTGCTCTACATTTATGACCATACAATAATTCAAAAGGTGCCATGCCAATGCTAGCTTACCAACTATTGTTGTAAGCAAACTCGACCAAACACAAGTATTCATCCCAGTTCCCAGTCCACTCTAAGGCACAAGCTCGAAGCATGTCCTTAAGTGTCTGAATAGTACGCTCCGACTGACCGTCAGTCTGAGGGTGAAACGCCGTACTAAACCTCAACTTGGTACCCCATGCAGCTTGCAAACCCTTCCAAAAACGAGAAGTGAACCTCGGGTCTCGATCAGACACAATAGACACCGGAGTGCCATGAAGTCTAACAATCTCTTGTGTAAACACTTCAGATAGTTTGCTAACCGAAAATCCTTGCTGAATTGGGAGAAAGTGAGCTGACTTTGACAATCTGTCAACGACAACCCATATCGTATCATTTTTCTTAAATGTCCTTGGCAACCCTGTCACAAAATCCATGGAAATATCATCCCATTTCCATACAGGAATAGGTAGTGGCTGAAGCAAACCACTAGCTCTTTGATGCTCAATCTTGACCTGTTGACAAGTAAGGCAACGACTAACATACTTAGCCACATCCTCTTTCATTCCATTCCACCAAAAGTTCTGACGAAGGTCCCGATACATCTTAGTAGATCCAGGATGAATAGAAAACGGAGAACTATGTGCCTCAGCTAATAACGATTCTCGAAGAGAAGAATCATTAGGCACACATAAACGTTTACCACACCAGATTACCCCATGTTCATCTACTCTGAATTCTGATTGTTTACCAATCTCCACATTCTGTAAGATTGCCCAGACTTCACCATCGTCTTTCTGTGCGTTCTTAATCTGGAATATTAAGTCTGACTCAATCTGGAGTGTTGCGAGATATCCGTTGCTCTTGCCAATAAGTAGGCCAATACCCAATCTATCAAGATCAGTAACGTTGTGTGGTTGTAGCTGTAGGGAGGCTACTGTTCCTGAGCTCTTCCTGCTAAGGGCATCAGCTACCACATTGGCCTTTCCCGGATGATACTGAATATTGGCATCATAATCTTTTAACAACTCTAACCATCTTCTCTGCCTCATGTTTAGTTCCTTTAGTGTGAAGATATATTTCAAGCTCTTGTGATCAGTAAAAATATCACAAGTCTCTCCGTAAAGATAATGACGCCATATTTTCAACGCGAAAATAACAGCAGCGAGTTCAAGATCATGCGTAGGATAATTTACCTCGTAAGGTTTCAACTGCCGTGAAGCATAAGCAATGACCTTACCATGCTGCATTAGCACACATCCAAGTCCTTTTTAGAGGCATCGCTGTAGATCTGATATCCACCCGTGCCCGATGGAAGTGTGAGAACAGGAGCAGACACCAATCTTTTCTTGAGCTCTTCAAAACTTTTCTCTCGTTCGTCATTCCAAGAGTACTTAACCCCTTTCCTTAACAGTTGCGTAAGGGGTAAAGCTATAACAGAAAAACCTTCAACAAATCTACGGTAGTAACCAGCAAGGCCAAGAAAACTACGGACTTCTGTGGCTGAGGTCGGTCTAGGCCACTTAGTGATCGCCTCAACTTTAGCAGGGTCCATCATAATACCCTCCGCAGAAACGACATGACCCAAAAAGGCTACCTTGCTCAGCCAAAATTCACACTTTGAAAATTTGGCATAAAGCTTCTTTTCACGTAGTGTTTCGAGCACGATACGAAGATGATTCTCATGCTCCTCCTTACTTTTAGAATAAATTAAGATGTCGTTGATAAATACAATGACGAACTTATCGAGGAACTTGCGAAAGACTCGGTTCATTAGGTCCATGAATACGGCCGGGGCATTAGTTAACCCGAACGGCATAACCAGGAACTCATAGTGACCATACCGAGTACGGAAGGCAGATTTAGGGACGTCAGGCTCCTTGATCTTTAACTGATGGTAACCAGACCTCAGATCGATTTTAGAGAAACACTTTGCACCCTGAAGCTGATCAAATAAATCATCAATACGAGGCAGAGGGTAACGATTACGGATAGTGATCTTGTTGAGTTCTCTGTAGTCAATGCAGAGTCTCAAAGAACCATCTTTCTTCTTCACAAATAGGACCGGTGCGCCCCAAGGCTAGACACTTGGTCTAATAAATCCCAAATGTAGTAATTCCTGTAACTGCTCCTTTAACTCATTAAGCTCCATAGGTGCCATACGATACGGTGCCTTAGAAATCGGTTCAGCACCTGGAATAAGATCAATAGTGAATTCTACCTCGCGATCTGGTGGAAGTCCGGGTAACTCCTCAGGAAACACGTCAGGAAAATCACATACAACCGGATAATCAGATATGTTCGGCTTTTCAGAAGATGTAGCTTTCACTGAAGCTAGGAAGCCCACGCAACCGTGCGATAAGAGTTTCTGAGCCTTAAACGCAGAGATGATTTTCAACGATTTTCGAGGCTGAGTCCCTTGATAAACGAGTTTAGGGCATTGAGGATTCCCAAATAAAACACGACGAGTCTGGCATTCTATAGTAACGTGATGTCGAGTTAACCAGTCCATACCAAGTATGACATTAAAGTCACTTATTTGCATAGGAAACAAATCAGCTTTACGAATAATAGACTCGATTCTGATCGGACAATCTCTATAGACATGCGAGATGATAGTCGACTCCCCTAATGGAGTCGTAATAGCCAAAGCGTTTTCTAACGTAGTCGGTGTAGTCCTTAAGTACTTAGCAAACAAAAGAGATACGACAGAATGCGTAGCGCCCGTATCAAACAAGACATAAATATCCGCTTTCCAATGCAAAGGGTACCGGAGATCATACCTGGTGCGTTAGCCGCTTCATTTACAGTGAGCGCAAAAACTCGTCCTCCAGTTGCAGGTTTAGCTTGATTCCCTCCAGCGTTATTACGAGGGTCGCGCTGAGGGCAATCCCTAATCATGTGTCCTGCACGTCCGCATCTGAAACATAATCCTCCGGCCAGACGACAAGCTCCCTTATGAAGTTTCCCGCATGTGTTACACTGAGGAATAGCATTCCGATCCTGATTAGGGTGTTGCTGATTTGGTGGTTGAGTACGAGTAGGAGCCTGCTGAGTCTGATTATGAGTTGATTTCTGGTTCTGGTTTCGATTCTTCCATGATCGAGAGTTATTGTTGTTGTTGCGATCGAAACGGTTTCGACGGTCTCGTGGTGGTGAAGACTGATTCTTATTCGTATGAGAAGATGACTGATCATGGTCATTCTCTCTAGGCCGCTTGCGGTTATCATCATACGACTTCCTTCCATTCTTCTTATCATTATATAAGTTTTTAACAGCATCAACCACTTCATTAATATCTTTAAACCGATGATTCAATACAAACTTTCGATCTCTTTCACATATGGCCCACTGAAAATTTTCTGTCTGCTCATGCGGTGAGCCTGCAGATGCACCAAGAAAACTCACTAACCGCGTAAATCGTGTCTTGAATCTGTTATGTGCTCATCATCCCTCTGTCTAATATTAGCATACTGTCTACGATACTCAGTACGGTCAGCAGCAGTGAAGTATTCCTCATAAAACATTCCTCGGAATTTATCCCAAGGAAGTGTAGCTGCATATTCGTTTCCTCCTCTAGCTTGTTTCACAGTCGTCCACCATCTGTGAGCATCATCTTCCAACTTGTATGTAGCCAACCTTACTTTGTATACGTCCTCAACACCAAGTACCTCAAACAATTTCTCGATATGACTGATCCAGTTTTGCACCTCGACCGGATCATTGGAAGTACTGAAAGACTTAGGCCTTTGCTTCTGAAAACGTTCCAACCAGACATGAATACCATCACGGGGTGGTGGTGTATTATCACCGGAAGGTGCTCCTGTGTTGTTTCCGCCAGAAGGTGGCTCTGAGTTATTTACACCGGGTGGAGGTCCTGTGTTGTTTCCCTCCGAATTTGCCTGTTGCATATGCTGGATGACTGTTTGAGCAGTCTGAGTCATCAGATTAGGGAGTATTCCAGAAATAGCAGCGTTTACGGCATTAGCAACGAGGGTTTCAAGAGGAGTATCAGATGAGGGGCCATTCGAGTTATTGCGGTTGTTCACACGTCTCTTAGGAGCCATCTGAAATGAAGATACACGTGTGAATACTGGAATTTTGATTGGGAACAAAAATTAGATCCTAACCCAACGTCTACCCATTACCTCACAAGTTTATTATTAATGTTTAAGTTTTCTACAGGAAAGAGCCTTTGCTCTGATACCATAACTGTAACACCCCAACCCGGAGAGGCTAACGTGTCACTATTACAGATATCAAATCAAAAACCAAATCCATGATATTAAAGAGATAATTTCAAGCAAATCAGATAATCCGGAAGAACCTAATTAAGTTATTCGTTACATCAAATAAAGAAAAATACAATCTTGATCTTCAACCACTCTTCACTGATTTCCCGGAATACCCTGATTACCTACAATCAAATAAGAAAACACCACAAAAGAAAATACGGCTGAGCCAAAAGTTGCTCAGTGACGGAAATAACAATAGTAACAATACGAAGCATAAAATACTTATATCTGAATACTGAACGGATCATATGATACTGAAACGGAAATCTGAATCTAAACATATAATGCTGATACTGAACTGAACATGTAATACTGAACTGAACTGATCTACACGACGCGTATATACAAACAAAATAAGTCGTGTAATATAAGAAGTACCCAGAGCCAAAACTGAACTGATAAGTACATAGCTAGCTAGACTATGCACTAATGAGATGGTGTATGGGGCGTACACACATGATTCCATCCCCCGGAACTGAACTGAACTGAACTAGGATCGATCCATCCGCCTCCCAGATATTATGGCCAAAGTACTACCTGAGTACTAACGTGTTAACGGAGACGCCGTGAACTATTTATTACACACCGTCACGAAAAGTGTCACATCATTGATGCCACAATGACATGTCGGAGAGCTCGGGTAACAGAGTATCAAATCAAATGGTAGTACAACTACCAATATATAACATATCAATAAAACATTTATAGAAACATGCAATAATGAGCACAAACTTATAAAATATATATTGCATGCTACAGGTCTCAATAAATATCACTAATGAGTCGAACGAATCGGAGCATAATTAAATATTAAGGATATACAACTAATAAAGGCTAAACGATTCATATTAACGGAAATAACGTATCAAAAATCCGTACTACAAAGTAACGGAACAGAATTTATACTATGATAAAGATAACCAAGAATCCGTACCTTAAACACGAATGACAATGATCAGAAACAAGGTCTAGGCTCGGTTAACGCCGCGAGAACCTACGATAACGTAATGCAAATTATAGTTTGGATTTTCTTATTTCAGATTGGAAAAATTCCAGTTCTGCCCCTGTCTTTTCGCACTCGTTAAAAATACTAAACGACGTTTAAAATTTCTGAAAATCTCCAGTTTACTAGATTAGTGGTTTCTAAACAACTTTTATTCAAAAAAGTTCTGATTTGGATTACCGAAATATGAGAAAAACGTGGATCTTTACAGCTGCGCAGAAATGCTAGCTGTTACGAAAACGACTATTTGGAGGTCTAAACGAGCGAGTTTTTTGATGTTTTATATATCAACAGATTCGTCTTTCGACGAACTTCGTCATGAACATAAGGTTTAACTGATTTGAATCTGTTATGAATAAGTTATGGCCTCTGTAAGTTGACTGTAAAATACGAGCTTAATTCAATAAAATAAACTATTTATAATGTTTGTTAATAATTTATGAGATTTCAAAATCTTTATAATTTCACAATTTTCATGATTGATCCATAATTATAGATAATACAATGTCCAAAAAATAAGATAATAATTTGAATTATTATTTAGAGTCCATTTTTATAAAAATGGCTATTTATAACATCTATAAACAATATTTTATAAATAGATATAGATCATGACTTAAACAATACTAAACGAAAGGAAACGTTTAGACTAATAATAATTTATTAATTATTATTTAAGGATTTATTCTTTTTAAAGAATTATTCAAAAAGATTCTTGTTAAAATGTTTTATTACAAAAATACTTATTTAACTAACTTAGAAAAATATAGAAAATATTCAGTGATCTTTAAAAATATTTGAAGCCTACCGAATGATTTATATATTTTTTTAAAAATTTTCTGTGATTAAATTCTAGGTAAAAAAAACTAGTTAAAAAAAATATGGGGTGGTCGGGTTTCAAACCCGCGACCTTTAACATAGCAGGGGAACATGGAACCAATAGACTAGGCTTACAGCCGTGGTGTAAAATGGTTCCAAACCATTATAAACTGATTAAAAACTCGCCCCCCCTTTCTCAAGAACCCTAGCATCCGATTGATCCCAAATTGAACATCAATTTGATGTTGTTAACGAACACAACCATAGGGCTTTTGTTCCCTATGATTAAACGAACCAGATGATTCCTTTAATTACCTGATTTGGAGTTTGAAATCGTCAAGATCAGTGAAGAACAGGTCGCGGGTACGTTGTGCTTGATTCGGGTGCTAACGGTCACAAAACTCAAGTTAAATTTACAGGAAGCTTCGAATGAACTCAAAGATGAAAAACCCTCTATCAATTTCAGTATAACCGGCTCGGAAGGTGGATTTCGATAGAGTTGCAGGTCCGCGACGAGGTGGAGATCAATGTGGACAATTGGGTTTGTTTCAGATGCAATTCGGTATAAAAACAAACTTGGAATGATTAAACATTCGATGGTGCTTGATTACTTTTGATTATTACACGCGTTTAGTACGATTTGAACGTGGTGGTCGGCCGAAAGTTGGTTTGTGGGTCGGTTGGACCAATTACCATCCAATTTTTCAATTTAACCGAGGCATAGGATTCGAATCTTGCATAGAAAGTTGTCGGGGATAAATGATTGAGTCAAACCCGCGTTATTAAGTGTGTTTGAGGTCGCCGGAGCCGACCGGCTCTTTGGCCGGAATAGTGACGACGGGGAGAGAGAAAGAACAGATTTTAATTTGCCATTTTACACAAATGGTCCCTGTGGTTTAGGCTCCTTTCACTTAATGCACAAACTTACATAATTTAAGTTTTAAAAATGTCAAAATGCCCCCTGAACCTTTTGTTATTATTTTTATTATTATTATTATTATTATTATTAATGTTATTATTTATTTATTTATTTATTTATTTTTATGTGTGGGTATTATATTAATTATCATATTCAGTTATGTATTTACTTTAAAGTTTATATGGATATATATATATATATATATTAAATAGCTAATTTTAAATGTTTAAAAATAAAATTTAAACTATTTTTATTTTATAAATGTTTGTAGCAGCTAATTTTAAAAATGACTATAAAACTACAACATATAAAAAGTTTAGTTGTTGAATTAAGTATAATTTATTAATCAAATTTACTTATGGACTGAAATTAGTTTTTATTATTAGAGATATCAAGGTAAAATCATATCTCCATCAAGATTAGAGTACCTTGTATCTCAAACTTTTTTATATACTTTTTAAAATTTTTTCTTTACTTACCAAATTTTTAAAAATTAATATAAGCTTTTATGAGATTTTAACTAATTTAACTTCACTTACGAATATATTTTAAGATTTTAACTAATTTTAACTTCACATATAAATATATTACTACAAGTTTAATTGGTTTTGCAATCCAACTTTAACTGTTTTTTTTCATTTTTATTTTACTAAGTAATTAAGTAATTTTCTTATTTAACTAAGAAAAATATATTAAAAAATATATTTGTTAAATTTATTATTTTTATAAATAACATAAATAGTAACAAAATATTCTAAAAAAATTAAAGGAAAAATAAGTAGATAGTTTCAAAATATTAAAATTAAATATCACCGGCGATACGGGGCAAATGGTGTATCTCCGGCCGGCGATACCGGCGATACGACACTCATGGGTATCTCCGGCCAGCGATACCGGCGATACACAACCATGTGGTATCTTTTTACGGCGATATTGAATTTATTTATTTATTTATTTATTTTTTTAGTGATACAACATGTGTGTGTATCTCCGGTCAGCGATACGGGCGATACAACATGTTTTGATATCGTCGACCAGAGATATATTGTACACGTGAAAGCGTCTGATTGGTGGAACAAATTTATAAAATTAAAAGTCAATGTAAAACTAATTGGTCAAATGGTTATTTGTGTAATTTTCCCTTTATACAAACTATTAAAACTTCTAGAATGATTGTCAGTTAGTCACATGATTGCTCATTTTGTGCAGTATTGTATAGTAGCTTCCTCAACAAATCATACATCAACATATCAAGTCAAACTAAAATTACTCCATACATTATGCATGCTACATTCCCATGAGCCATTATCTCACTCTCTCAATAGTCAAGATACATTTCTCTTCCCATTAGGTTCTCACTCTCATCAAAATCAAACAAACTTAAACAAAATATCTATAATAACCATTATTTAACATTCAAACACCACTATCAAATAAACTCAAGATAAACACTATTATAACAATAATAATAATAATAATTTAAACTCCAATGAATCAGGGATCACGTGCTACAAAAACGTAACCTCTAAAAAGCCCCAAAACACTCTTCCCCTACAATCCACCCCACCATAACACCCATGAGGACGCACTCCATTCCCTATATAAGTATTAGCATATATACACCAGTACACCACCACCACCACCACCACCACCACCACCACCACCACCACCACCACCACCACCACCACCACCACCACCACCACCACAACAACCACAACCACCGTAAGATGGCCGTCCTCCGCCGATCGCCACCGTCAATCATCATCTTCCTCATCATCACCACCACATCTCTGCTACTACACCCACCACCGGTGCACTCACTCACCTGCTCATCGCAAAAACTCACACCCAAAAGGGTCTACTCAAACTGCACCGATCTACCCACCCTCAACGCCACGCTCCACTGGACATACTCCGGCGACAACGCCACCCTCACCATCGCCTTCTCCGCCCCTCCGGCGACACCCAACGGGTGGGTCGCATGGGCGATCAACCCCACGAGCACCGGAATGGCGGGAAGTCAAACGTTGATTGCATTCAAAGACTCCAACGGAACAATGACGGTGAAGACGTACAACATCAGCTCGTATTCGTCGATCGTTGAAGGGAAGATTGCGTTTGAGGTGGCGGAATCCAGTGCGGAGTTTTCCGGTGGGGTGATGGTGGTTTTCGCGACGGTGAAGTTGCCGGAGACGATGACGGAGGTGAATCAGGTGTGGCAGGTGGGGGGGACGGTGGTCGATGGTCGGCCCGCGAAACATGAGTTTTTACCCGCGAATTTGAACGCGATGGGGAAGCTGCGGTTGGTGGGAGGTTCAAGCTCCGCCACTGGTAATGCGACGGTTGCTGGTGGTCCGGCGGTGGCTCCGAGCAGTAGTTGGGCGGGGAAAGCGGGTGGAAGGTACGGGGGTTTGGTGGTTGTCGCGTGTTTATTGTTGGGGTTGTTCTGATTAGTGAAAAATATTATTGAGACGATGATACGAGATTTGTTTTTTTTTATTTAAATTGGTTTGAATAATTGATTTTAGTAGTTTATATATAGCTAGTATATGTAACATGTGAACGATTGATATGATGATATGATTAATATCTATATATGTAGAGCGTGAGTCGCGCTTGCTATTAAGGATGCTCTTATACCGGTAACTATATACTAAATAAAACATTATTGATATTTTTAAGATAGATGGGCTTCTCCACTATCTCAAGAAAGAGGCTACTACACGATTTTTAATTAACTAGTGCATATCCTGTTCATAATTAGAACATTCAAAGGCCCATTGAAGCGTTTAAAGATGCAACATGGTCCCTAAATGTTGTCAAAAAAGAATATGAAGAGGTGAAAAAACAATTTCAATAATGTTTAGAAACAAAATGGGTCTATTTTCCCAACATCAATATCAAACGTGCGGATGCTTTACACATACATCTAAGATGTTACTAAAAAGTTGTTTGTATGCTAATGATCATTAAAAGACTATCTATTAATAACTCATAGTCTTTTAATGGTACCATTCAACATAAAAGTTACCTCCTAACTATTAAAAAGAAATGAGTCATTAAGAGACAATCAAATAGCGGTTAAGCCGGCTTGATTATCTTGTCACTACCCAAATCATGACATGAAGGAAAATAGTTTTTTTTTTCTATTAACGGGCCAACACGTCAACTTGTTTACAGCCAGTTTAACACATTTAATACATCCCTAACCCATTTGATTACAACCTAACAATCCGTTTGACTTGTTTAGATACGCGTGTTAAGGGTCGTGTTCAGATACCATTTAATAAATTAAATTAATTTTGTAGTGAATATTATTTAATACCAATTTAATTATTAAAATAACTTTGTAGTGAACTAACTGGAGTTCATAAAACATGTCTTGTTGACACAACATGTTTAACACTAATACACCATAACACCACATGTTTAACTTAATGTTTTATTTTCTTAAACATTGATGAAGACATAGGGAGTGGGTTACACATATTTAACACGATTAAATATAATCAATTCTATATCATAAATACATGTCACAACATGTTTAACATGATTATATAAGTAGGCAACAACAATAATGACATGGTATGTTTAACATAATTTTTGACATGATTCGCTAAGCACTGTTAATAAATAATAAAATACAATTAAATAATATAATGAAAGTTAGCAAACAATACAATCAATATTAAATATTTGCAGAATAATCTTGTTTCAGTTAATGGGTTCATATATGTGTCATGTCTATTAACACGATAAGTTAAACATGTTATGCATGCTATAAATGGCTAGCGGGTTGAACCTGTTTAGGCATACCTTCAATAGTTTCATTAGCGTTTTGATCCATTTCTGACTCCAACCCGTTCACCCAAAATACTAACCCGTTTATACCTTAAACTCCATTAAGTTTCACAATGCATCCAAGTAACCAATCTTTATAAAACTCTTAATTAAACCATGCCAACAAGGAGCATGTGAATTCTTTTATTCAATGAAAATAGGTTAGATTAATTATATAAAAAACTTGAATAACTGAAGTTTGTATAAATAAAAAGTCACAAGTTGTGAAGGTTGATTCAAATACTTTAATACCAGTGAGATAAAAGACTATTTATCTATGACATTTTCTTTTTAGTATCTAAAGTCAATTTGCATCAAAATTGTTGGAAATCAATGGTAAGAAAGAAACCAAATTATCACAAGAAAGCAACAGGACCACAACTGAAGGTAAATCGTTGAGAAAGATTCACAAAACGATCAAAAGATAAGATTGAAAGGCATCAATTCCCTATAGCCACATCTTTATATTTCGTCAATCTTGATATATATCTAGGTGTCAAGACCATTTTTGTCTATATTTCTTCAACCTCGATATATACTTGCCAAACTATATTCGTCATACTTGAAGTTTTGTCACTAAATCTATCGTGTCTTTAACGCTCAAGCCAAAACGGGCCATCTTTTAAATCAAAAGGTTGTCTTTGGATTTAAAGAATGTTGACACGAAAGTGCTAAAAGATGATGTTTTGTTACATGTTAATGACAATTTAACTCGATCAAGGGGAATAACTATATGGTACATTATGGGCAAATGAGGCAAGAATGATGAATGTATGAGGTCACATTTCATTTTTCATATGGTGTAGTCATCATACCATCATCGTGACCATATCACATGATCCAAGGTTCCAATTAAGTGGGAATCACACTATTTCATCAATGGTCCAAAAGTCCCAACAAAGACTTATGGGTAAAAAACATATTCCCACTCTTGATAAAATTAAGGAACGATGCCAATTGTTGTTAGACTAACTAAAGATGCTCGTTTAAAACATAAAATACTATTTTTAATCAAGATAATTACGATGTCAATCTTCTGTTTTATCAAGGTAAACACGTTTTAAAGTTGAGTTGTATTTTGTACGAGATATGACGCTAGTACAAAGTCTTAAAATTTGCTATGTGCCCACAACAATTCATATTGTAAATTTGTTAAATATATTGATGTCCTATTCGATCAAAAACATATTTATTATTTTTAGTGGTTTATTTTTTCTATGTTTTTTATGATTATTTTGCGTGGGATATTTGTGTTATTGGGCTGGAATATAGATTGAGTTGATGGGCTTGGATAGCAACTAATGGGCTTAGATACAAGGCTTGTAGCTATTTATATCTATGGATTTGAGTCTATGGGTTTGTTTGGTATGGGGTAATGAAATGAATGAAAGAAATGAATGAATAAGAGAATGGAATGAATGAGAGAATGAAATTAATCATTTCATTTCATACTCTTGTTTGGTTACCATTTAAGAATGAAAAAAATAATTACTTTGTGTTGTTTATTACGTATGAAAAAAATGAAAAAATAAAATGTGAAAGTAGTTATGGTGGTGATGGTGGCCGATGGAGCCTTCCGGCGGCGGTGGCGGCCGGTGGTGGCTCCCAGCCGCGACGATAGCGAGTGGAGGCCCCGGGCCGAGGCGGTGGCCGGTGGGTGCCCCCGGCGGAGGCGGTGGCCGGTGGGTCTCTTTTCGAGTCCTCATATGTATTTTTGTGTTTAGATCATCGTGTTGATGGTTTAGCTTTCTTGTAGTGCTCTGGTTCGTTGTTTGAGTCTCTTTTTGTTTAAATCCGGTAGATTTAGGATTTGTTTTTTTCAAATCTATTCGGTTTAAGTTTTTCGTGTTCTTATATTTGAGACCAAAAGATCTATATGTTTTTGACAAGATTTTCTGACTAGCCAAAGTATTGTTACTCATTTGACACTTTTTGATCCAATCTTGACCTTGCTATAAATGTTTAGCTCAAGGAGACACGGTAAAGCAATTATATTATAGCAGTTTGTCATTATGATTTATTATGTTTATGTAACACATTCATAAAAAAATGACTCGTTTCGTGACATATGTAGCCATACATGCACATTCAAGTAAATGTACTAGTTAATCAACTTGCAAACCAACTTAAGAACTAGTGCACCCCATATATTCTATCATGCAACAAGAAACATGAAATCCAAAACAAAATTTCATTTTAGCTTATAATATTTAACATTACTCAAAAAGCTTAAACAACATACCCACAATAAAACAATTGTTCAAGAAATAAACAATATCAATTGTAGAATGATCAATCGTACAAGACAACCATTGACTCCTTAAAACACACGAAATATCATCGATCATGTTCTAAAAAATAACGAATGAACCCAAAAATGTAGAATCTAAAAGCGTGTTCGGATTAAGGTGCTGATGACGTCTAGCATCACCATTGCCATTCGGTTTAGAGGTCTTCGCGGACCTCCGTTTAAGCACAACAATCCATGTAAATGCTTCTAAAACAAAAGCAATAACACCTAAAGAAGATATTACAACTATGTAGCATAATTTCCATTTGCTTGAAGGTGATAAAATCTCTAGACCCTTGAAAACATTCAAGATGCCAAGAATAATCACTGCATATCCTGTTCCATGGTGGTATATATTCCAATAAAATCTGAACTTGTGCCCAACTTTTGGTCTCAAGAACAATGCCAAAACCTATATAAAACACACTCAAATCTTTTAGAATCGAACCGAATTTGATAAGCTATCAATCATGTTGGGTTGGCACGTTTCAAGTTAGCTGGATGAGTTGTTGGACTCGAACACGACCATATACTTATTTGTGTTAAAAACATCATCCCTGACATAAATGCACTTAAAAACAAAGAAGAAAACCCGTGTAATTCATTTATCTAAACGAGTTAACAAGTTGTAATCATGTTGTAGATTGGTTGGCGGATTGACACAAGCCAACAAACACAACTGCATGTTAAACAAGTTAAACAGGTTATGAACAAAACCCGTTATATGATTTTTAACAATTAATTTACCCAATCATCAAAATTACTCTATTCTTGAATCTTTAAGAAAAGAAGGTAATTCAAGAATGTTTATTTCTGGATATTAGAAAGTATTTAACTAATCAAGAATTCAAATTCAAGATTCAAACCCCATTAAAGTTCTAAACTTTGTGTGTAATATATGATCAAATGCATATAAACTTTCGATTTTCCACCCATTTAGGTAAAAAAATACTGACTTTGAGTTTTTCCCTTGTAGCATTAACTAGAAATCAAGGAGTTTTAAACCTGTACCTGGAGTGTTGCAAGACAGAATAGAGCAATTCCAATGTTCCGGTGACAGGAGTATTCGACACCTTTCGATTCACTTCCGAGCTTCATTCCGGTCCCCCATCCCGCCACCCCGATAGCATAAGCAGATACTTGTAACGACCCGTGTAAGTAAAACCACGTCGGATCTGCCACTGGAAAAGTCCTCAAGTATCTAGCGATCATTATCCCCGTCGGAAAAAGAACGCCCCAACTCACCGCATTCAAAATCCCATGAATCTGAAAAAAAAAAACACACGCACTCTTTACTTTACACCTATTATAACATTAATATCACATGCATCTAAACTCTAGAGAAAGTAAACATATATGAATTTATTTATAAAGTACATCACTTTACCATAGTAAACATATATGAATTTATTTATAAAGTACATCACTTTACCATAGTAAACATATATGAATTTATTTATAAAGTACATTACCTTACCATATACTGATGACAGATGAGATAACAGTACTTACATTTTTATATTTTGTTTTCGAATTTCCATTCCCGCCACCGGAAATATCTCCACTTAACAAATCCAAACTACCTCTAGACCTCAAATTCTCCGGTTGAAAGGCATGTCTCGCTGGAACTCCATCTCCGACCACCGCTCCTCCCACCTGCCACACCTGAAAAACCGTCGTTTGCCCCCTTTCCTGCAGCTCAACCGTCGCGTATATCCTCATCACTCCATCCGAATGCTCCGCTCTCATATCCGTCACATCGAAATCCAATTTTCCTTTCAATACACGCCCATAGGAGCTAATATTATATGTGTCCGCAACCATTGACCCATTGGGTGCGGTGTAGGCGATCAACGCCTGTGAGCCCACCATCCCCTGGCCGGATGGGTTGATCGCCCACGAAACCCATCCGGCCGGGGTGGCTGGTGGCGCAATAAAAACAATCGCCACTGTGTCTTTTTGGGTATCAAGTGACCAGTGGAGATATGAGCCCAATTCAGGTAAGTCGATACATCGGTCGTAACGTTTGTTGTATGTGAACTTCTGTCCGACGCATGCTGGTTGCGCGTCGGACAATGTGACAACGAACGATACGACTATCAGGATGAATAAGAAAGAGGGGGACGACATTGTTGTTATGAAAGGTTTAATGGAGTTATATTAGGTTATATAGCATCGGAGGAGAGTGACGTGGCAGATGGTGATTGGATACGTGTTCCACAAATGTAACGTAAATTGGAAACACAATTGTAGAGTCGTAGAATAGGTTGATGAATTATGGGTCCGATGTTTAAGGATTACGGTTACGTATTATAGCACTAATTACACCTTGGTAGGATAATAAATTCTAATCCCATCATTAGTTTATATGTAGGAGGACTCATAAATTGTTTTTTTATAACCTTAAATTTATAGATTCAAGTTGTGAGAAACATACGTAAAATGTAAGATAAAACTGCAAATATATATCATATCGTGAAGTAATTCGGCTCTTTATCCCGGATATGTGTAAAACAACCCTTATTATTATTAGTTTATATAATGATGTTCTTGTAAACTTGTGTTCTTCTGATTGTCGGCATTCTTTGGTCGGACGATATAATGGGTGTGTTTAAAGGAATATATTGTAAAGATGTTTGATAAAATATTGTTGTTGGAAGAAACAACGTGACGGAAATGCTTTTAGGGACAAAGACGGACGAAGAACGTATTGGATTTCACATTTCTAAGGTGCTTTTTGTTTTGAGTTTGTTGTTTAATGATAGAAACAAAGTGTATGTAGTTCCAACTCATGATTGATTAATACAATGTACGTGTTTTATGAAATATATAAATTAAGATATTAGCACGTGGATCTTAAAATTAAAAGTGATAATAAAGTCGTATGATTTCGAGTCTAGGGATTAAAATTAACCAAGCCGAATAAGATCGATACATATAGTTGTGTTTGAAGACATTAACCCTGACTCCAAAACTAAAACACCTTACACTTAAATCAATTACACGGATAGTCCGTATGATATGTTAAAATTAAGCCAATGGTCATTAAGTTTTAAAAAACTACAAAGTTAATCCAATTATTTAAACTTTTATAAAATGACCCTTTTTAAGTTCGTCTATTATGCTTGTTAAGTCTTTCTATCTGCCATTCGCATGAGAGTATTTTGATCTTTTCAGTAACTTTTTTTTTCTTTTTTTTTCATCTTGACGTCCTCCATGGCTATAGTAGTTTGTACCCTCGTGAAAAGAATATTTATAAATTGCTGGAATTGGTTTGTGTTTTTATCATGTTTGAGAATATATAAAAGTGTCCTAGGATATTTAAACTCTCAAGCTTGTTTTCTCTCTTAAACTAAAATGGACCTTTAGTTTTATAGCCCAAAAAAAGCAATCTCCAAAGGCTTTTAACCACAATAGATATATGAATTAAACTGCATAACGTTTATTATAAGAGTTTAACTAAGTGGTTTACCCATGTGTAATTTGTTGCAATACATGTTTTTAAAGTAAACTCGTCGCAAAAGAATGAGTCATGCCAAAATAATTGTCACATATTAAATTCGTGGCAAATACATGTTCTTATAATATTAGGATCCCTTGACAAAAGATTAGCCAGGCATGCATGCAAGTTTAAAACTCTAATGAGTAGACAAAATTATATTCCAACAAACGTTAGTTAAAATTCATGTGAGCATTTGTGCTTTAAAGATATGAGCACGCTTTTAAAATAGGTAATCGTTGTAGGTTATCTGTAGTGAGCGTGATAGGGTGTCACATCAGCTTTCTATCATTACAAACACCACACCTAGTGGCGTGATAGAGATGTGATTGGCCCTTCCATGACCAATACAACATGTGTGATGTACGTGAGGCTCACACAAACAACACTAGACCCTCAAGTGAACGTGAGTGTTTTTTTATAACAATTACTGTTTATATGATAGACTGAGGATATTTTTTTCATTGCTATCAGTAACTCATTACTGATACTAAAAGGGGCGGTCCCAACCGCCCCTAAAGCCCACCACACAAACCGCCCCTAATGATTATTTTCGCACCTTATACAAGTTCAAAAGGGGCGGTCCTAACCGCCCCTAAAGCCCACCACCGAAAACCGCACCTTCAAGCTATGTGGCCTTATATTTATTCTAAAGGGGCGGTCCGTAACCGCCCCTATAAACCCTCAAAAGCTGCGGCTTATGAAACCGCACCTAAATGTTCCTTATAGGGCGGTTTCGCACAAAAGTATATTTCTTAGAGTTTGTGAAGGCAATTAAGGGGCGGTTTTTTACCTCAACCGCCACTTAAAAAAATTTGATCCGCACCTTATACTACTTATTGTACTAGTGACTCATGATGCTTACATTTCTATTATTAATGTGTATTTCATGATTTAGAAAGGAAAACCTTGATAGGTATGGTGCCTGTAAGACATTTTTTTTTATGTTTTGAAAATAACTTGTAACACGTAATTGTCACTCAGAAAAACTCAAGATATGTGTAAAAAGAATCAATTACAGCTAAATATTTAAAAATCCAATCAACAATTATGTTAAAGTATGTTGTAAAACCGGAATAAAATCGACAATCAAGAACACCCAATAAATACAAAGAATACGCGTTTATTGAATCGAATCGAATACAAGAATCAGAAGAACTGAAATTAAAAGGATTTCAATATGTTTAATTCTAATCCCACCGATTCCTTATATACTAATCGGTTCTAACTGAAAGTAACAAACTAAAAACAAACTTTTCATTTTACACCCCTACATAATTTCTACGGAAACAAAGAAGTCCTTAAACTATTGCTGCGGAAGCAATACAAACTATTCCTCCTGCGGAAACCACTTCGTCTTCCGCAGGAACCAAATTCCTTCTTCCGCAGGAACAAAATTCCTTCTTCCGCAGGAACAAATTGGACTTCATTTTTCCTCACATTCTCCACCTTGAAGCCAATTTGACTTCAAGTAATACCCAAAGATTTCAAGCAGAAATCAAACTTCGAAATCGGCAAAACTTTAGTAAATGCATCAGCAGGATTACGACTTGTATCAATACCTTCCACCTTCACTTCACCAGAGTTCACAACCTCTCTGATGAAATGAAACTTCACCCTTACATGCTTGGTCCTTTCATGATACCTGCTGTTCTTCGACAACTGAACAGCACCTTGATTATCACAATAAACCACAACATCTGACAAGTCTACTCCCAGGTCTTCAACAAACCCTTTCAGCCACATTGCCTCCTTAACTCCTTCAGTTAATGCAATGTACTCTGCATCCGTAGTAGACAAAGCTACCACACGCTGCAACTGAGCCTTCCAGCTGACTACATTCCTTATAACTTTGAACACATAACCAGTTATGGATCTGCTCTTGTCTAAATCCTTAGCAAAATCTGAATCAACATAACCAATCACCTTGTTTTGTTGATCCTTATCAGCACATCCAAACACCAAGCCATGACCTTGAGTACCTTTAAGATACCTGAGTATCCACTTCACAGCTTCCCAGTGTTTCTTTCCAGGTTTAGACAAATACCTGCTAACCAAACTAGCAGCATAGCCAAGATCAGGTCTTGTACATACCATTAAATACATGATACTCCCCACTGTATTGCATATGGAACTCTTTCCATATATCTCCTTTCTTCATCAATAACAGGAGAATCTTTGCTTGAAAGATTGAAATGAGCAGCCAATGGAGTACTAACAGGCTTACAACTCTCCATTGCATAATTCGACAAGATTTTCTGCACATAAGACTCTTGAGATAATTTCAACACCTTATTACCCCTGTCCCTATGTATATGCATCCCCAAAATCTTCTTTGCATTACCTAAATCCTTCATTTCAAACTCTTTCATCAACTGACTTTTAATATCATCAATCTCCCTTTGATCACTACAAGCTACCAACATATCATCTACATACAACAATAGGTATATGAACTTCCCCTTGTTGTACTCCTTGTGATAAACACAAGAATCATAAGCACTTCTTGAGAAACCACATTTGATGATATAGTAATCAAACCTCTTGTACCACTGCCTAGGAGATTGCTTCAAACCATACAGAGATCTATTCAGCAAGCAAACCTTTTCCTCACTACCTTTTACTTCATAACCCTTAGGCTGACTCATATAAATCTTTTCTTCTAAATTCCCATGTAAAAATGCAGTTTTTACATCTAATTGCTGTAACTCCAAGTCTAAAGCAGCAGTCAAACTCAAAATAACCCGGATAGATGAATGTTTTACCACAGGAGAATAAATCTCATTGTAGTCAATACCAGCCTTTTGTGTGAATCCCTTTGTAACTAACCTTGCTTTAAATCTAGGACCATCACCTTTATTGACTTCATCCTTCACTTATATAACCACTTGCAGGCTACCAGCTTTTGACCAACTGGTTTATCCACCAACTCCCAGTGTGATTCTTATAAAGTGATTCCATCTCATCATTCATTGCTTCTATCCATTTCTCTTTGTTTTCTGTTCTAACAACCTCTTCATATGACAAAGGTTCATATATACTTTCATTCTCAGCAACCATGAAAGCCACCATACTTGTATTATCACCATCTCTGAACCTTAATGGAGGAACAATTGCCTCCTTGGTCTATCTTTTACAATACTAGACTCATCAGCAGGAATGTTTATGTTGTGTGTTACTAGAACCATTTAGTGTCTTTCATTCACTAATTCTTGGCTCCTTCATAATAGGCTCCACCTCAATATCAACACCCTTTGATTCATTGAGATCATCCTTAAACTTTCCTCCCACAACATCTTTGTAGAAAACATCTTCTCTGAAAGCTACTACATCTCTGCTGACAAACACCTTTGGAGTTCCATTATCTAGTCTCCACAACTTGTGCCCTTTAACTCCATCTGGGTATCCCAACACAACACACCTTTGAGCTCTTGGATCAAGTTTCCCCTGACTTACATGCGCATAAGCCAAAGTACCAAACACCCTTAGATTACTCAAATCCGGACGTTCTCCTGACCACACTTCTATAGGAGTTTTCATACCTATAGCAGTTGAAGGAGATCTATTCACCAGATAAGCTGCAGTTGTCACTGCTTCAGCCCAAAAACTCTTTGGCAGACCAGAGCTAATCAACATACACCTCACCTTGTTTAGTAAAGTCCTGTTCATCCTCTCTACTAAACCATTTTGTTGGGGTGTTCCTGGAACTGTCAAATGCCTTCCAATCCTATATTTCTTACAATATTGATCAAACTCCTTGTTACAAAACTCCAGCCCATTATCTGTTCTGAGTTTCTTCACCCTCCTGCCAGTTTTGGTTTCAACCAATGACCTCCACTCTTTGAACTTTCCAAAGGCTTCATCCTTATGTTTCAACACATACACCCAGACTCTTCTTGAAAAATCATCAACAATAGACAAGAAATAACTCGCTCCTCCTAAGGATTTATGTTTAGTAGGCCCCCACAAATCTGAATGAACATAGTCTAAGATGGCTTTAGACTTATGTTTGCTCCTTACAAACTTCAACCTATGAGCTTTGCCAAGAACACAATGCTTATAAAAATCAATTCCATCTGAATTCACATCAACAAGAATTCCTTGTTTCTTTAATTCCATTAACCCCTGCTCACTTATATGCCCCAATCTGTGGTGCCACAACTGATTTACTTTATACACCTCAGTTACTTCGGCTGAATTAGCACTAACACTCATCTTACTATTCAACAAGTAAGTGTTATTAGTCACCCTTGTGCCAGACAAAACCACTAAGGATCCTTTTAACACCTTTGCCTTTCCATTTTTAAGAACTACATGATGACCCTCCTTCTCAAACGTTCCCAAGGACAACAAACTTTTCTTAAGATCAGGAATGTATCTTACTCCCTTGAGCTCCACCTTCAACCCATTATCAAGCTTGGGTTCCACTGTTCCAATACCCACTATTGGACATGGATAATCATTGCCAAGCTTGACTACACCAAGGTCTTGATATGTCAACTCTTTGAAGTAATGTTTCATGGGAGTCATATGAGATGAACACCCTGAGTCTAACACCCACTGATCACTACTATGCCCTTCTTGAACACTCAAGACATCAGAACTTTCATAGCCATCAGATGAATCTAGATCATCTTGTGCAACATGAATGTTTTGACTCTTGCTTGCACTAGACTCACCGTTCTTCTTCTTCCATTCTGGGCAGTCTCTTTTAAGGTGTTTCTCAGAATTGCAAATGAAGCATCTTCTTTTGACTTTAGATTTGGATCTTGACTTACCCCTGTTCTTGGATCCTCTCACCTCTGTTCTTCCTCTTACAAACAACCCTTCACCACTATCATTCTTTGGATCCGCTCTTTTCTTTAACTCTTTGGAGTTTAAAGCAGCAAGAACCTCCTCCATGGTGAGTGTTTCTCTCCCATACATCAGGGTATCAAAAAATGTTCATAAGATTGAGGCAATGAAGTCAAGAACAGAATTGCTTGATCTTCATCATCAATTGTCACCTCTATGTTTTCAAGATCCAAGATCAATTTGTTGAATTCGTCACAATGATCTTCTAATGTCTTCCCGGACCCCATGCAGAATGTGTACAATCTCTTCTTCAAGTACAATCTATTGGCCAATGACTTAGTCATGTACAAACTCTCCAACTTCGTCCAAACACCGGCGGCAGTCGTCTCCTTTGACACCTCACGAAGCACACGATCACCCAAACTCAAGATGATCGCACTGTGAGCTTTCTCCATGACTTCCTTCCTCTTCTCTTGCAACTCCTTCTTCTTCTCTACAATAATTCCATCAGGAACTCTGGGTTCGGCACTGAGCGCATCCACCAATCCCTGGTGTACCACAATGCCCTCATTTTCAATCGCCATAGACCAAAATCGTTCTTTCCATCGAATTTCTCAAGTTCGAATTTCGTGGAAACCATGGTCACTTTCTTGATTTCTCTTCCTTCGTCCAATTGTCTTACCTTCCTCCCGAATTGAGCCAACCTTGTCTTTGATACCACTTGTTGTAAAACCGGAATAAAATCGACAATCAAGAACACCCAAGAAATACAAAGAATACGTGTTTATTGAGTTGAATCGAATACAAGAATCAGAAGAACTGGAATTAAAAGGATTTCAGTGTGTTTAATTCTAATCCCACCGATTCCTTATATACTAATCGGTTCTAACTGAAAGTAACAAACTAAAAACAAACTTTTCATTTTACACCCCTACATAATTTCTACGGAAACAAAGAAGTCCTTAAACTATTGCTGCGGAAGCAATACAAACTATTCCTCCTGCGGAAACCACTTCGTCTTCCGCAGGAACCAAATTCCTTCTTCCACAGGAACAAAATTCCTTTTTCCGCAGGAACAAATTGGACTTCATTTTTCCTCACAAAGTACTTTAGACCCAAATAAAGGATCATGTATAAACAACAATGATTAAACTTATGAAAACAGATCCAAGATTCAAACTCAAAACTTCATGAATCAAACTTGGAGCTCAAAACCATTTTTAAGGAGAAGATCCGTTCACTGCTAATAGTATTTGTAGATCAAAGCGAAAGAATTGTTCTCCTTTACTATACCAGTATGCCCTGAAAACAAAGCGAACTTAATAAACACTTAATTAATTAACATATTTCACAAACTAGAATTGATTATTCAACATTTTTTAAAAAGCAGTCTTACGATCATGTTTCGGATGATAAATCTTATCTAATTAATTGGCCCGAGCTATATGTTTTGCAGTTGAGACCGCACTCCAACCCTTTATAAGAAAACACACAAGTAGAAAAACTTGTTGAATCAGTCTAAAGTAAGGTTTTTACGGACGAGACTTGAACCCAAGATCTCATATTTGAGAAGTCAAAGGCCTAACATTAGGTGACAAAGAAATCATTACACAAATGCCAACCTTTATTGAAAATTGTTTCCACTTGACATTTTAGTTTTTAAGGAAAAGAAACACACAAAGAATTGTTGACTGACCAAATCCACAATAACATAGTTCAAAAATATCGGCTACATAATGGCATATGACCGAATCCACAACTGCATCGGCAGACTTAAGATGGGTGGGGAGGGGTCAACTGACCCGCAGATTTCCCCCTATGTGTAACGTATATTGACGGTTTTTTATTGACCCCGTGTATTTTCTAATATTGATTCTTATAAAAAATTATACGACCCCTAAACCCCACTTTTTTAGAATGTTTAACCCACTAAAAATTAAAATAATAGCTCACTTAGTTAAGAAAAGTAATATCAGAATAAATACCAATAGGTTTGTTTTGTATAAAATCTCTAAGCTCATTTATTTAACTAAATACCTAACACATATTCATTAATCTATTAACATAACTTAATTCTCTCTAAATTTTTTTAGAAGAATACCTTAAACAATATCTGCATTTACTAAATTGAGAAATATATTTTAAGAAGGTTTCGATTGATGGTGTAGTGAATATTTAACTAAACACCTAAGACATATTTTATTAATGTGTTATTTCTAATGAAATCATATTTTTATCACATGTCTTATAATGTGATTGTAATTTGTTTTGTGTGATCTGATCTGACCTAAACTAAAAATTCCAGCATTGGGTTGAAATATACACGTCTCTTCGAAAACTAAAAAAACCGACCCCAGATAAAAAAGTTTCTAGGTCGCTCCTGCATAACTGCATATGTACAATCACCCATGCATCACGTACAATCATCTCACCAAATCAAACATTAACTGACATATATACAGGCGTATCCGGTGCTAGACTTAAACTCCCGCTTTTACACAGGGCAGAGGAGGGAGCATCGAATCGATACACTGATGTATGCAACTTTAACCTATACTTTCTGCAAGAAACTGTTTCCCACAGCTTAAACCAATGATCTCAAGATCACAAAATAATATTTTTACTGTTTGCTACAAGACACTCCTCTAACATATCTATATATAATCAACCAAAATTATCCATTTTCAAAACACCTACTAAAACATGACATTTTTTCACCCTTATCTCCTCATCTTTTCCCTATGCATTCTCTATGTAGAATCAGCAGACCCTTTAGCACAATTTTGCAACCAAAACTCAAACACCACCACCCTCAAATAACCAAAAACATAGACTCACTCCTAACCAAGCTGGTCCAAGCCACCTCCCAATCGGGCTACATCACGACTCATTCGGCACACACCCAACCCAGGTCTTCGGGTTAGCCCAATGCCGAGGAGATGTGCCCAGCCAAGACTGCTCGACTTGCATCCAAACCGTCGCAAAAGAAATAAAAACAATGTGTCCAAACCGCGTTGATGCTAGGTTATGGTATGAGTATTGCTTCATAAGGTATGACACAAAAATGTTTTTTGGTCAGTGGACACGGGGTACAGGACAATATACTCTAATGTTGAAAATGTGACTGACGCACAAACTTTTAATCGCGCCCTGAGCGCGCTAATGTATGAGATAAATGCATTAGCGTCTGCACCAGGGAGCAAAGGGATCGGGAAAGGGGAGTCCAAGTTGTCCGATGTTTTGACACTTTATGCATTGTCTCAGTGTACACGAGATTTGTCACCGCTTTCGTGTAGACAGTGTTTAGAGACTGCAAACGGGGAGACTTTTTGTGACAATAAGAAAGGTTGTCGAGTTATATATAGTAGTTGTTATGTTAGATATGAATTGTATCCGTTTTCTTTCCGATTGATGAGAAAATGGCTCGTGAAAGCTCTTCGATGACAAACTACACATCAGTGGTTAGAAAACCTTGAGTTTTCATAACAGATTCGAAGAAATTGGTCGGATTAGAGGGTGCTATCAATGAATTTCTGTTGTTTATGTGAAAGAATAAAGATCTCTGATGATCTGATCAATGTGTTATTTTCAAAATTTAAGGCCTTGAATTTTAGAAGTTTTATATACGGTGCATATATTGGCTTATAGTAAAGGAATATGTAGTTATAATGAACCCATACTTTATAACTCCACGTGTCCACACAAAGGTCCGCGTGAATAGAATTAACGAATTGAGTGGCCCGTGAAAACCAAGTTCTCAGAACCGGATCGGACGTCGAACCGGACGGCTTACTGGTTTGGTGGTCGGACCGGTCGGACCGGTCGGACCGGATGGACCGGATTTAACTATATTTTAATTATATTTATATATGTAATTAAATATAAGTAATTTATATATGATTTATACATATATTTTATAGTTATATAAAAACTTAACTATATTTGTATATACAAAGTACTAATTTATGGTTTAACACCCCGTTTTACCCACTAAAATCAAAAAAAAAAAAAAAAAAAAAATTCAAAATCCGGTCGGACCCGAACCGGTTCGCCGGTCCAACCGCCGGTTCGGTTCGGACCGGCCGGTTCAAATGGCCAAAAACGATCCACCCTCGACCGGACCGGACCAGCCGCCGATTCGCGGTCGAACCGGTCGGACCGGCCGGTCCGATCCGGTCCTAACAACATTGTGAAAACTAAAGCGTTGTAGTTTTTTTATTTTCATCTACGTTTTAATACAAATTTTGCTTAAAATGAAGTCAGATGAAATATATTAACTAGTCTAACGTCCCGTGTGTTACACGGATTGAAAAAACTAAAATAACGAATATTTACAATTAGAAATTAAGGGCGTACCTGGTGCTGCAAAGAGCTCCCGCGTTTTCGCAGGGTCTAGAGAGGGTCCGTCCCATTTAAGGGAGATGTACGCGGTCTTTCCCCCACATTTTGTGAGGAGACCGTTTCCACGGATCGAACCTGAGACCTTCGGTTCCTTAGGAACTAATATTAATAATTTTCTAATATATAAGAATGATATATAAGGATGCGAAATTTAAGGGATGCAAAATTTTCATTAAAACAACTTTTCGTTATATGAATAACACGTGACAATAACTTCTTGAGAGTGTGCATATGACAACATATAACTTAAAAGCCAATAATTTATTAAAACATAAATTGATAAAATGTTATAACAAACTTAGCTGCAAATGTGAAGAAACATGCCAACTTAAGTTGTATTGTGATTGTATATAAAATTAAATTATGAAAAACTAATCTCTTAACATTATGTTTGAAAATTTAGATTCTGTTTATCATAATTTTTATTTAAAATCATTGTACATATATTACAAAATCGCTTTTTATTTCTCAAAATAAGTTATGAGGAATACAAATAATGGTTTTTATTTTAACATTTATTTAAATATAAAATAAAAATGATATTAATTCAAACTTTAGAAACTTTTTATTTAGGGAAACAAATTAAGAGAAATTTTTGAAGTTTAAATGAGTGTTTAATATGATGACAAGTGGCAAAATTTATTTAAGAATTTGACATGTGTCAAAGGATGTTTAATATGATAATAAGTGACAAAACTCTTTTCTTTTATTATATATAAGATTTTAAATTTATTGTTGCGAAGTGTATATTTTTATCTCCTTTCAACTATATCTATCTTGCTGTTAAATTGTGTGGATCGTAAGTTCGCAACCTTATGATTGTGACAGCACAACTTCTAAATTCATTTGGTTCATTTCTTTTTGTTTATCGTAAGTGTATATTTTTATCTCCTTTCAACTATATTTATCTCCTTTCGACTATTCCTTCACTGCAATGCGTAACATTTATTTGTTTCATGGTTTAGCGAACCAACTTGATATGAATTCTACTTAAATTCGATTAGTATTTACACTGTTGCAATATGCAGGTCTTAATACCAGTTCTTATAGAATATTAAAACCCTTAAACTATTATTTATCATTAATTAATTACATACATGAATATATTCATGATACATATGAAAAAAACATAATCAATTATTTCTCATAAATTACATAAATCTAACTAATATATTATCTCTGGCATACCTTAATGACTTTAACAGGTGTCAAGATCGACTTATTGACGTTAAAAGTGTACCTTTAATCATATATAGATGTCTCTAACACTAAAATACATGTTATGATCTAATGTAATTTTATATAAACTAAACCAACAATAACATTTGGTAAGGCTTATTAAGACCCAAAAGTATACCATTAATCACACATGCGTATATTTTTAAGGGTTAATGGATTTAAATACTCCCAACTATTAGGTATTGGCCGCTGCCACCCCCAAGTATCATTTTGGCGAATATAACTCCCAAATAAACACTGAGGTGTCTGTATCACCTATAGATGTGAGAATTAGAATATTCAAAGGGAGCATCCTATAGATGTGAGGTTTTTCCATCTAGTTACCATGTTTTTCAAGTTAGAGAATTTGATGTTTTCCATCAAATTAGAAAAACCTCACATTTATAGGTGATACAGACACCTTAGTGTTTACTTGGAAGTTATATTCGCCAAAATGATACTTGGGGGTGGCAGCGGCCATACCGAATAGTTGAGAGTATTTAAATCCATTAACAACATCAAATAACTTGTTACACACTTATGTGGATATGTGTAATCTAAAACAATACACTAACACCAAAATTTATATGTTTTAACACCGAAATAACTTCTTATCATTTAATGTAACTTTGTGTAACCTAAACCAACCTAATATTACGTGATAGGGCCACTAAAGCTCAAAAGTGTACCATTGTTAACACATATGCCTCTACATTAAAAAAAAAAAAAAAAGAATTGTTATTATCTTATGTAACTTTATGTGACTTAAAGCAACACACTAACACTTGTCAAGGCTCATTAAGGCCCAAAAGTGTACCATTAATCATTTACACTTGTCTTTAACAACAAAATTACTTGTTATAGTCTAATATAACTTTGTGTAACCTAAACAACCCCACTAATGGGTGGTAATACCATTAAGACCCAAAAGATTTATGACCACAAGGTCCGACATCAATCCATCGGTAATCACTGACCGATTAATGATGGAATTTGCATAATGCGTTTTGTTAATGTTCTTGTATGTGACAATCCGTATATTTTAGGTTAACACCGTTTCGACTGTTCCATTATCGTTACTCTCTGTCAACGTTATTCGACATTATTATCAGTTCAAAATCTTAATTATTATAGTATATAATTATAATTAAGTTGACCTAAATTAAATATTAGTATAACATAATAATAATGTTAATGGTAATAATAATATTAATAATAATAATAATAATAACAAAGACTTATAAAAATTAATTAATTTTAAAAAGATTAGAACTTAAATTAAGTGCAGGAGGTATTTGTGTAATTCATGAAACTTAAAATTAAAGTTTCTGACATAAAATATAAACTCTAAAACCCACAGGAACCAAATGTGTAATTTTCTTTTAAAAACCCACCCCCCGCCCGTCGCCCCTTCTTCACCGCCGGCCATCTCCGGCCGTCTCTCCGGCGAGAGCCAAAACTCCCCAACTAACGCGGTTTTGACCAGATTAATACATTCTCATGGATGAATCGAACCTGGGTCTCATTTCAATTTAAAAATGTAAGTGCGATACAACCAAACCCGACCACCCCCACTTCGGCCGAACAACCTGGCCACGATCGCGCACTACACTCTGAGATAATCAAATTAAATCGCATAGTCACGATCATTCTGTCGTTTCTAATCTTCCACTGAATTCAAATTAGTATAAAACACGCACGAGCAGCGCATTCGATCACCACTCTGTTCGCGACCTGTTCTTCATTCTTATTCATCAAATTCCAAATTTCTTGGTAATTACACACACCCACACACTCGTTTTTACATGGGGATCAAAAGTCCCATGTTTATTTCTGTAATCACTGTCGAATTGGGTTTCAATTTTGGATTCAAACGATCTAGGGTTCCTCGGTTTGAGGATTTACTTGAGTTTGTGTTTAAAAGAATTAGAAGCCGTGTCCTATTGTGGTTGTATGCCTTTGGTTCACCGGTTACACACTCGTTTGCTATCCAGGAGGTCCCGGGTTCGAACCCGGGCACCTTTAACTATTTTTTAAGGCTTTTGGCTTTAAAAAACACAAAAAAATTTCTAAAAATTATAAAAATCATTTTTGTAAACTTTGTTTATTTTTAAAATCATCAAATAATTTTCTGCAATTTTTCTTTAAATTTTAATATTTATAAAATTATAACAAAGGTTATTTTTGGATATTTCATGTAAAATGGACTTTAAATTATGGTTTAAATTAATAAATTATTATTGGTCCAAATGTTACTTTTAATTATAGTTTAATCCTGTTATAATTATAGAAATTATTTACACTTTATATTTAAGTTTACACGTTCTTATAAATACTTCAATTACGTGAAATTATTTAAATGAAATAATATTTTTTATGGAATTAAAATATAAGAGATTCTATTATTAAAATTTTACTTATATATTAGAAACCCCCAATTCTTATTGAAACCCTAGTTCGCGTTTAATCGTTAAATCTTATTATTAACCTAAATCTTAATATATATATATATATATATATATATATATATATATATATATATATATATATACGTGTTTAGGTACCTCGTGAAGGAGTTCATTGGAACATCGATTATTATCCTATTTAATCATCTTACATACACATTTATACGCCATGTGAGTTTACAGCCCCACTTTTACTTTATACTCTTTTTGGGGGAGAGAAACATGCTGTTTTTATAAATATTACATTACATTGGGTTTTTATGATACTGCATATACATGATACTATGTTTGTGTACTTTGCCCTTCGGACCGTTAATATGCAAATAGCGAGGTGATTGTTAGTAGATCTACTGGGATTGACATACCCCGCCCGGGCTAGTCGCGCTAGCTGGTCAAACGGGTGAACAGTTAGCCTGTTTTACAGTGTTGTGGTGGGGAATCCACAGCCGGGCCTACTTTATTATTTGATTACATGTCATCTCGGACGCGACTTCATACACATAGTGATCACTATGGACTAGCTACCCATTATATGCTTTGATTACTAAATCCGGGAATTTCATTACTGATACTTACTGTTTTCTGATAAACCTGTGAACTTACCAGTCTTGTACTGACTTTTGCATGTTTTCTCTCAGGACATTGATGTGGCACGTTTAGGAGCACAGCATCCACAACATGTCATTCCGCATTCATCCTAACTGTTTTCAGGATTTAATTTCAATTACTTTACATAAATTGGATTGGGCGCGTGTTTGCGTGTTTCAAAACTATCGTTAAATGTTTTCATATTTTCACTTCCGCAATACTTAAATACAAGTTGGTTTATTCCATTATTACTAAGAAACTTATATGATTTGTAATTGTCAAGTCGTTTGGAACTGATGCTTATCTGAGATCCTGGTTATGTCACACGCCTAACGGTAAAACCCCGTTCGTGGAGAATGAGGGTGTGACAGATTGGTATCAGAGCATTAGTTATAGCGAACTAAAATGAACTTTGCATCTCATTAGCATTGCATTTTAGACTATAGCTGGATTGCATTAGTTACACACACATAGATTACTAAGCTGTACTTACTAAATTTGGATGCCTGAGAACTTTTGCTTTAACATATCCCTGTGACACATAGACACATGTATTCTGGATTTCCTGGCAAAAGACCTTCAGGCTAAGGCAAGCATATCGTATAAATCTCATTGTGAGACCAGTTATGCTTACCTGGGGATTTCTGGGATGAGTGATAAACTATGGTCAATACACGAATCTCTAAGGCAAATGGGTCAAATTACCTTGGCGTGTCAACGATTCCTGAACCTTACTGATCCTTTCGTATACTTTGATTGATCGACCCCGATATAATACATACATATTTGGTACTTCTATCGTTGATGACCACTGTACTTGACAAGATATGTTATCCTGATAGGAGGAACCGGGGGTGATCATGCAAAGCAAATTACTATTACGGGTGCACACGTAATTATAATTTGTCGTGCATGCTAAGTCCGGTGAATTTGGTCGGGTGGTAACGTTGTAGTCGGTATAAGTCATCGTTTCTATGCCGTGAGCAAGAAATTTTCAATTTCATAGAACATGACTATTAACGTGAAACCTATCCTTCAAATTCTACTTGTATGAATGCTCACTCTTACCTAAAATTCGGATGAAATTCAAACCATGACGTGTGTCTTAATCCCGGATTCGAACTTGATCCTCTAGTTTGTCTGTTACTTTAATTCCTGGACTTCTTTTCCTTTTCATTCCAAAACAAAGGGGTTATTTTCATGCGACTAATAGCTTTGAATTCTGATATCTGGTTGGATATTTACTTATTTATGTATGTGGTAATTTAAAGAATGTCTGGAAGAGGACGTGGACGCGGGAGAGGTAACATCTCCATGACGCCTGCCGAATTGGCGACGATAATCAACCAGAGTGTTACCGCAGCGTTGGCAAGCCAACACCCTCCACAACGGAATCCCATTGGACAACCAGCTTGCACCTACAAGTTCTTTATGGACTGCAAACCTAATCCATTCAGGGGAACCGAGGGAGCAGTAGGACTGCTCCGTTGGTTTGAAAAGCTGGAATCGTTGTTTGAAATCTGTGACTGCCCTGTCGAGAGTAGGGTGAAATATGCTGCTGGTACCATGGATGGTGCTGCGCTGAGATGGTGGAATACGCAAGTCTAGATGTTGGGTATTGAAGCTGCAAATGCCATGACTTGGGAAGGATTCAAGAGTTTGCTGAAAGAGGAATACTGTTCCAGAGATGAAGTACAGAAACTAGAAACTGAATTCTGGAATTTAAAAATGGTGGGTTCCGAGGTTGAAGCCTACACGACTCGTTCCCACGAGTTGGCTACCTTATGTCCCACTATGGTCAACCCTGTCACACCCCGACCGATGGCGGAATCATCGAGGCGGACGAATGTGAATCGATTGTTCATAGCACAAGGTAATAAATACGTTGAAAACATTTAATAACCATTTATTTATTGAATAATGCCATTCAAGTCACACATTACAACGCAATTAACATAAAACCATGAAATATAATATTGTCTTCTTTATTTTTGACTAGGTCCAATCCTATATGAGCAGAGAGAATTCCACTAAATAGCATTTTCTGAAATCATGTGAAAAAGTAACGAGTCAGCTAACACATTAGCTGGTGAGTAATCATAGGTTTAAATACACATACATAGGTTGATTAAATATCTTAAAAGAAAAACAATTCAATTCACATGACAATGTTAGACTAAGTGCAACAGTGAATCATAACAGAAAACCCAACACAATCAACCCTAATAACTGAATTGACTCGGTCCTCAGACGAAGCCTTATAGAATGAATGATTTCCGGTTTCAATCACCACGTGACTAAACAAATGGGGTAGGTTTGTCAAACCAATAGATCTATCATTATTACCGTGGTTGTTGTAATTAATGATCGTGTTATCAAGTTTATCTAATTATAAACACGTGATTGCAATTAATAACATATCATGTATTGAATTGAATTTAGAATGAAATAGAATAAAAATGAATAAGCATGGTTGCGTATAATATCACATGATTTCCCCAAATAATAAAACATAAAAAATGGGCAATGAATACTCACTTGATAGTAATTAGTGTTTTGGAATTAATAGAATGCTAGACGTGATACGAAAGGAAACTTCTCGGTGTTCAACCTAAAGTTTGGTACCTTATGGTTAGAATAATAATGTGTGAAGATCTAAATATGGATTAGGGTCCCAATTGGGATTTGAGGGTTTTTACTAATTAGTTACAGAAATATATAAAAATAGTATAGGTTGAATATAATAGTAGGTCGTTATGAATTTGAATATTACTTAAGTATTTGATTTTTAAGTATTGATTAAGTACTATTTGAGAAGTAAAGTGTAAAAGAAATAATCGTTTTAATAATTAAGTAAAAATGTCTTGTCCAAATAATCAATTGAATAATTTGTTATTTAGATGATTTATAAAAATATTGGTATGAAACAATTTGAAACAATTTAAGTTTGGCTCAAAATGATTTTTTTATAAAATATAAAGCTTATAAATGAGTTTTGTTAGACATTTAAGCTCTTAAAATTAAATAAGAAAATGTGATTATAATTTTAAAATTTTCAGAGATTAGTATAAAATTTCTAGATTAATATTAATTAACAAAACAGTTTTATATTAATATTATTTAAAAATAATTTCTGAAATAAACAAAAACCATTTTAAAATATATGTGGGTGCCCAGGTTCGAACCTGGGTAACCCGTGTGCATGCCATGTGTGTTACCGCTGGGCCAAAGCCCAATCTCTGTTTAGAATTCGAATAAAATTTATAAAACAAGTTTAATTGATTAATTCCCAAAATCCACATAAACCCTAGATTCAATTTGTATCAAATTGAACATGAAAGCTAAATCAATAACCAAATCAATCATAGGGCTTTTGATTAGCATCCGAAAACGAGCGTAATGATGTATCTAATTACCTGGTTTGAGATAGAATCGATGATTTAAGAAAACTTGAACGAGTCACGACGGGTGGTAGTCGATTGGAGTTGATTTTGTTGATCAAATCGAATTAATTGTGCAGAAAGCTTCAATTGGACCAGATGATCAAAAGCCCTAAATAAATTTCTGTTGAGGTTGCTTCGAATATGGAGTTCGACCGAGTGCAGGTTGCGAGTGAAGATGGAGATCGAAAGAGATGATGGGGTTTGTTTTGTTTGTAATTGGAGTTGCAGAAAGTTTCAAGTGATCGATTTGAAGGAGTCACTATGCGTTTATAGTCTGATTGTAACTGTTTCAAATCAAACGAGTTTAAGGTTGATTCGGGAGTTTCGGGTCACGATTCGATTATAATTACATGGTGTTATTCGCAATTATTGATATGTTTGAATTCGCAACGTTCACAGAATCATTTTCAGTTGATTAATTCGATTGATTGCGTTGATGATCGAGTTGAAACAGTTTGAGATTTGAATGTGGGTTTCGGTTTAGTTTGAACATGTTAAACATTCGATTAAGTCTAATTAATATTGGCTATGAGTTCGAAACTGTCTCTCCACGTGTAGAACCGGTTTAATCGCATCGAACGAGTGGAAATCGAGGTTTCGGGGGGTGCCGGAGGGTGACCGGACGGTGGTCGGCCGGCGAGGGGGAAGTGGCGGGGGGTTGGGTGGTGTTTTAAAGAATTTACAGTTTGGACCCCTGTAATTTGAATACTTATCATTTTATGAAAAACTTATAATTCAAGTTTTATTTTTGACACTTTCCACCCTAAACTTAATTCATATAATGAATCCATTTTATTTTGCAAAATCTTTAGAATTTTTAAATAAACTTTTAATTTCATTTATTTATTATAAATGATACATAAAGCTTTCAACTTAATAATAAATGTTATAAATCACGATCTTAATTAAATTATCCAATGATTTAAATAAATGAACATAGTTGAATAATTTATTTATAATATCGGTTAAACTACACCATGTTACATTTAATTCATCCAAATAAATAATTAAAAAAAATGGACTCGGGTTTGAGGATTGGGAATGGGTCGGATCCGGCTTACAAACGGGTTGAAAGATACATCGATGGACAAGTACCGGAAATACAGAGCATGGTCACCACTGCTAGACCAGCTACCATTCAGGAAGCTGTCCAACTGGCCCACAAGCTGACTGACCAGGCTGTCACTCAGGGTAAACTGCCCCCGCGTGGTGCTGCATCTGGTTCCAACGATAACAGAGGAAATGGGAACCATCTGCCAGCGGGAAGCAATTTTCATCCTCTACTCATCAACCCCAGCACAAGAAGTTCAACCCGTCCCAATCTTCTCGTGACATGGGGAACTTGGGTGGTTATCATGAAAATTTTCCGAAGTGCAACAATATAAGTTTCATCATACTGGGCAATGCACAAGTAACTCTTGTGAGAGGTGTGGAAAGTTTGGGCATGCTGCCAAGGATTGCAGGGTAAACCTCTCGGGAAAAAGCACCTCAACAGTAGCAACAACACTATAACCGTACTGGGTGTTATGAATGCGGTCAACCCGGTCACTTTAAAAGGGAATGTCCAAAGCTAAAAGGGAATGGAATAGTGGTGCTACTGATAAGCCTAGAGATAACAACAATGGTGGTGGCGGTGGTAGAGGCAGAGCTTTCATCATGGGCTCAGGTGAGGCTCGAAACGACCCTACTGTAGTATCTGGTAGATTCTCTATTAATGGATGTTATGCCTCTGTTTTATTTGACTCTGGTGCTGATAAAATTATGTATCCATAAAATTTAGCAAAGAACTAGGATGGTACCTACTAACCTGACTTCTGAGTACACCATAGAAATAGCCGATGGTAGGACGATAACAGCAACCAAGGTGTTTAGAAACTGTAAGCTAGGCTTATCTGGACACACTTTCTGCATAGATCTTGTTCCTGTCATACTCGGTAGCTTTGATGTAATGGTCGGGATGGATTGGTTATCCAAGAACAGTGCTAAGATCATTTACAAGGAGAAGCTGATCAAGTTACCTATTTCGGACGATAAAATTCTTACAGTGGAAGGTGAAAGGTGGGTGCGGCGGTCGGCATCATATCATATTTGAAGGCTCAGAAATGTCTCAGGAAAGGACACCTTGCCTTGTTGGCACTTGTTACTGAAACGAAGACGGATGAAAGGCGAGTCGAAGATATTCCAGTTGTGAGAGACTTTCCTGAAGTATTTCCCAAAGACCTACCTGGCCTTCCTCCACACAGACAGGTAGAATTCCGGATTGAATTAGCACCCGGAGCTACTCCTATCGCTCGAGCGCCGTACCGTCTGGCACCGAACTGTAACATTTGACCCATTTTCAAATTGTAACCCGAACCTATTTTGTTCAGATTATTTATTTCAATGAATCCAAGTATCATGTTGTAGTTTAAATAATATTATAAATGATTTTATCCAAATTTTCATTCATTTAGATCATTCGAACAATAAGGTCATAAACATTTATATATATATATATATATATATATATATATATTATATATTGTTGAAAGTTTGATTTGTCATTTTTTTACTAAACTTAAAAGTCTCATTAAAAATTATAAAAGTTTATAAATTTTTAGTAAATAGATGGAACTATTATTTTGAATTTATAAAATAGATAAGCATTTTAGTTAGGGTTAAAAATGTCAAAAACCAAACTTGAATTATAAGCTTTTCACATAAAATGATAAGAATTCAAAATGCAGGGACCAAAAGTGTAAATTTTTAAAACACAACCCAACCCCCCCTTCAACCCCGTTTTCCAGCCGCCTCTCCGGCCAAGTTCCGGCCAAGCTCCGGCGAGGCCTAAAACAATTTAAAATCGTTCGGATACCGACCCCAACTGTTCCAAATCGCTTCGTGAACATGTTTCGAAACCATAACCAGTCTTAATTGGACTTAATCCAATGTTTATTATGTTCAACTAAAACCGAAACCCACATTCAAATCCCAAACAGTTTCGACTCAATCATCAACGCAACAATCAAATTAATCAACTGAAACGATTCTGTGATCATTACGAATTCAAACATATCAGTAACTGCTAATAACACTATGTAATTATAATCGAATCATGAACCGAAACCCCCGAATCAACCTTAAACTCGTTTGATTTGAAACTTACAATCGGAGCTATATACTCATAGTGACACCTTCAAATCAATCCCACTGAACTTTCTGCAACTCCAATTGCAAACAAAACAAACCTCATCATCTCTCTCGAACTCCACCTCCACATCGCGACCTGCAACTGATCGAACGCCACATCCGAGACAAGTTAAGCAGAAATGGTTTAGGGCTTCTCATCCTCATCATCTAAGGAAGCTTTACACCATTTAATTGGAATATTATCAACAAACAACGCCTCAGTGGAGATTCAACCCGTCGTGACCTAGTTCTTCTTTTCTTTATCAATTCCATCTCAATTCAGGTAATTGAACACATGATTACACTCGTATATCATGTTAGTCGAAAGCCCTATGCTCAATTCGATTATCAACATCGATTTCTTGTTCAATTCGATGATTCTGCAATTAGGGTTTATGTGGATTTGGGGAATTAATCAATTAAACTTGTTTTATAAATTTTATTCGAATTCTAAACAGAGATTGGGCTTTGGCCCAGCGGTAACACACATAGCATGTACACGGGTTACCCAGGTTCGAACCTGGGCACCCACATATATTTTTAAAATGCTCTTTTTATTATTTCAGAGAATTATTATTAAATTATAATATTAATATAAAACTATTTTGTTAAATAAATTATTCTAGAAATTTTATATTAATCTCAGAAAATTATAAATTTATAATCCCATTCCTTATTAAATTTTAAGAGATTAAATGTCTAACAAACTTATTTATCAGTTTTATATTTTACAAAAATCATTTCAAGCCAAACCTAAATTATTTCAATAGTTTCATACCAATATTTTCATAATCATCTAAATAACAAATTATTCACTTGATTATTTGGACAAGACATTTTTTTTCTTAAGTATTAAAACGATTATTTCTTTTACACTTTACTACCCAATTATTACTTAATCAATTATTAAAATTAAATACTTAAGTAATATTCAAATTCATAACGACCTACTATTATATTCAACCTACACTATTTTTAATATTTGTGTAACTAATTATTAAAAATCCTCAAATCCCAATGGGGACCCTAATCCATATTTAGATCTTCGCGCATTATTATTCTAATCACAAATACCAAACTTTAGGTTGAACACCGAGGAGCTTCCTTTGGTATCACGTCTAGCATTCTATTAATTTCAAAACGCTAATTATTAATCATGTGAGTATCATTGCCCATTTTTCATGTTTATTATTTGGGGAAATCATGTGATATCATACGCAACCATGCTTATACATTTTTATTCTATTTCATACTAATATTCAAATTCAATACGTGTTATGTTATTTACTTGCAATTATGTGTTCGTATTTAGATAAACTTGATAACATGATCATTAATTCACACAACCACGGTAACAATGATAGATCTATTGGTTTGACAACCCACCCCATTTGTTTAGTCGCGTGGTGATTGAAACCGGAAACATACATTCTATAAGGCTTCTTCTGTGGACCGAGTCAATTCAGTCAATAGGTTTGATCGTGTTGTTTGTCATTTATGATACACTGTTGCATGTTAGTTATAACATTACCATGTGAATTGAATTGTTTTCAAGTTATTCAATCAAATTTTGTGTGTGTTTAAACCTGTGATTACTCACCGGCTAATTCTTTAGCTGACTCGTTACTTTTCACATGATTTCAGGAAATGCTATTTAGTGAATCTCTCTGCTTATATAGGATTGGACCTAGTCAAAAATAAGAAGACAATATTATATTTCATGGTTTTATTTTAATTGCGTTGTAATGTGTGACTTGAATGACATTATTCAATAAATAAATGGTTATTAAATGTTATTTCAACGTATTTATTACCTTGTGCTATGAACAATCGATTCACATTCGTCCGCCTCGATGATTCCGCCATCGGTCGGGGTGTGACAGATTGGTATCAGAGCCAAGGTTATAGGGAATTAGGTTATTAAAAATGGAATGACCTAGACTATAACTAAGTACCTTTACACATGAGTCCTCTCATGTATTCTATATGTTTAGATAGGGCTTATATGTGTCACTTATGCCTATTATTTTATGTGATTACGACATTTCCCTTATATCTTGATTCTTACCTTTCGCATACAAATTCTCAAATCATATTATATGGCATTGTGTGCCTAAATCAAATTGTTTTCAAATTTTAAATTTTGATTCGTTATTCATGGTTTTCAAATCTCGTCAAGGTCCGTGTCACATGACTGAGAACATGCAATGCTGGAAGAGTGGAATACCTGTATCTTGAGGTGTTCTGTCTAGGCAAGGTATTCATATAAATCCAAATCACCGATGGATCCGTTACCTTACCTGGGAACTCTCGAGATGAGTATTCGCTTATAGGTACGCATGTCCTCGTTAAGGTCGTGGTGGACACAAATACTTTGATAAGTCAACGTATACGCTTCGGTTTGCGAACCAAACGTTTACACTCAAACCTCTCATTGTTATTTTAAACAATCTCATCAACGATTTTTCCATTTTGAAAAGTTTTAAAACCCCATTACCCGTTTCTCATAAAGGTTTTTTCCATATTATATACATGTCTTCACGTCAAAACCGCTCCCGATCTAGAAGCTCTGGCCGTAAGATTGCTGCTATAGTGGCACGTGAAGTTGCTGCGGTCATCCCAACACTGCTTACTCATTTGAACCAAGGCAACAACGTGGTTCAAAATCAAGCTGCACCAAACCCTCCACGAGCTTGTACTTACAAGCACTTCAGTTCTTGCAATCCCACTAAGTTTAGCGGGACCGAAGGAGCCACTGGTCTTTTATAGTGGTTTGAGAGTATCGAGAACACTTTCCTCAATAGTGAGTGTCTCGAGAATCTCAAGATTCGCTATGCTACAAGTGTTCTTCAAAGAGAGCACTCACTTGGTGGAACGGGGAGAAACGACCCGTGGAACTGATGCCGCTTTGGCATTGACGTGGGATGAAGTCAAAGAGCTCATGACTCGGGAATTTTGTCTGAGAAATGAAATCAAGAAATTAGAAGCTGAGTTCTGGGACTTAACTCAAGAAAGTGGAGAAAATCTAGCTTACACCAACCGATTTCATGAACTGAGCCTACTTGTTCCCCACTTGGTTACCCCATTATCCCGGGCCATTGAGAAGTACATCGTGGTCTTACCCATGAAAATTCAAGACACGGTGTGGGGTAGGAATCCTGCAACTCTGGAAGATACCATTCGATTAGCAGCTCAATTAACTGACAATCATGTCAAGGCCGGAACTCTGACTAGGAAAGGTGCTAAGAAGGTGCCCGAGAAACCCTCAGCTGAACCCCTAAGGAGGAAAAACCTGAACCTTCTCAAAACAAGAAGAGGAAGGCTAAATCCTAAAACTTTGCTTGGTTACCCCTACTGTGCCAGTTAATCAAGTCGCACCAAGCTACCAACCAATCTCCAACAATCAAGTCCCGGCAAAGAAACCTTACACTGGAACTTTCCCACAGTGCAATATTTGCAAGTACCACCACCCTGCTAATGCACAATGCCGTCACTACACCAACTTGGTCGTTTCGGTCATACCTTCAACGTGTGTAAGAGCGCAGCTAAGACTCCGGCTACCGCACCTGTTCTTCAACATCCTCCTGCAATTACTCAGGGCGTGCATGCTATCAATGTGGTGATTCAAACCATTTTCGCAATCGATGCCCTCAACTTGTTAGCACGGTGCCTACGGCTCAAGGACGTGCTTTTAACACCAATGCTCATCAAGCTCAAACTAATAGCGATGTGGTGAATGGTATGTTTTTAATCAATAATCATTATGCTTCAGTCTTATTTGATACCGGCGCCGACAAAGTTTTGTGTCCTTAGAATTTGAGCCCTTACTTGCTAGTGCACGTGTAACACCCCAACCCGGAGAGGCTGACGTGTCACTATTACAGATATCAAATCAAAAACCAATCCATATATTAAAGAGATAGTTTCAAACAAAACCAGATAATCTGAAAGAACCTAATTAGTTATTCATTACATTTATTAAAGTAAAATACAATCTTGATCTTCAACCACTCTTCACTGATTTCCCGGAACCCCCTGATTACCTACAATCAAATAAGAAAACACCACAAAAGAAAATACGGCTGAGCCAAAAGTTGCTCAGTGACGGAAATAACAATAGTAACGATACGAAGCATAAATACTTATATCTGAATACTGAACGGATCATATGATACTGAAACGGAAATCTGAATCTGAACATATAATACTGATACTGAACTGAACATGTAATACTGAACTGAACTGATCTACACGGCGCGTATATACAACAAAATAAGTCGTGTAATATAAGAAGTACCCAGAGCCAAAACTGAACTGATAAGTACATAGCTAGCTAGACTATGCACTAATGAGATGGTGTGTGGGGCGTACACACATGATTCCATCCCCCGGAACTGAACTGAACTGAACTAAACTAGGATCGATCCATCCGCCTCCCAGATATTATGGCCAAAGTACTACCTGAGTACTAACGTGTTAACGGAGACGCCGTGAACTATTTATTACCACCGTCACAAAAAGTGTCACATCATTGACGCCACAATGACATGTCGGAGAGCTCGGGTAACAGAGTATCAATCAAATGGTAGTACAACTACCGACATATAACGTATCGATAAAACATTTATAGGAACATGCAATAATGAGCACAAACTTATAAAATATATATTGCATGCTACAGGTCTCAATAATTATCACTATGAGTCGAACGAATCGAGCATAATTAAATATTGAGGATAGACAACTAATAAAGGCTAAACGGAGCAACGGAATTAAATATTGAGGATAGACAACTAATAAAGGCTAAAACGATTCATATTAACGGAAATAACGTATCAAAAATCCGTACTACAAAGTAACGGAACCGAATTTATACTATGATAAAGATAACCAAGAATCCGTACCTTATACACGAATGACAATAATCAGAAAAAGGTTTAGGCTCGTTAACGCCGCGAGAACCTACGATAACGTAACGCAAATTATAATCTGAAAAATTTCAGTTCTGCCCTTGTCTTCTCGCACTCGTTAAAAAACTAAACGATGTTTAAAAATTCTGAAAATCTCCAGTTTACTAGATTAGTGACTTCTAAACAACTTTCATTTAGAAAGTTTCTGATTTGGATTACCGAAATATGAGAAAAACGTGGATCTTTACAGCTGCGCAGAACTGCTAGCTGTTACGAAAACGACTATTTGGAGGTCTAAACGAATGAGTTTTTCGATGTTTTATATATCAACGGATTCGTCTTTCGACGAACTTCGTCATGGACATAAGATTTAACTGATTTGAATCTGTTATGAAAAAGTTATGGCCTCCGTAAGTTGGCTGTAAAATACGTATAAATCAACTATTTAAAACTTATCTTTAAACGAAATAAACTATTTATAACAATATACACAAATTTGTTAAGGTTTTTAACAAACTAATTTACAGGAATTTAATTAGGTACTTTTATAAAAGGAGTTTATGTTTAATCATATTTTTACCATTTATTTAAAGAATCCATAAAAATGGTAACTAAATGTCTTTGTTGTTAATTTTATAAAGGTTTAAACTTAAAGAAATTTACAGAAAATTAAGTTGGTGATTTTAAAAATAAACAGAGTTTAAAAAAAGATTTTTTATAATTTTTAGGAATTTTTTCTGGAATTTTTAAAAGCTTAGAAGGCTTTTAAAAAAAATATGGCAGGGCATAGGTTCGAACCCGGAACCTCAAGGTATGGGGCATGAGACTAACCAGTGAACCAAGGCATACAGCCGCGTTTATCTTGGTTTAAAATCTTAATCCATTAATTACTAAATTCCTAATTCCCAAAGAACCCTAATTCCCAAATCACCCAAATCGACATTCAAAAGAGTATGTTAATCAACAGAAATTTAGGGCTTTTAATCCCCACCTAGAATCGAGCTAATAGGTGTGTTCGATTGCTTGCTAATCAATCCCCGAATCCGAAATCCCCAATTTCAACCCGTATAAACCCTAGAATCGAAATCTATCAATTTGAACATCGATTGATGATTGTTTATTGAATTAAGCATAGGGCTTTCATTCCTAGACTAAAATCGAGTAAGTAGGTGGCTTTAATTACCTCTATGATGATGAGATGAAGCTGAACTGATCGAAGAATGGGTCGCGGTCACTTGGTGATCGTTGAATGAGCAAACCTCGATGGAATTCAAATTAAATTGACAGGAAGCTTCTAATGACCCAAAGATGAAAAGCCCTATGTTAATTTCGGTTTCAAGGGTGCAGAGGGTGGAGTTCGGGTGGTTGCAGGTCCGCGACCGAGAATGTGAATTGAATTCTATGTACGTGTTTGATTCGTTGCAATTAAACTCGATGGTAGTTTATAATGATCAATCTGACGTGAGTGCGCGTTTAATTTTATTATTATAGTCGTTAGTGCAATTTTTGACGTGTTTGGTCGGCCGCAAAGAAAAAGGAAAAGGAATCGGTTCAAATCGCACTCAATCGAATAAACTTTTTGTGGGGTCTTGCTCGAATCACGTTCACGATCGTAATGGGACCAATTTGGTTGATTTGGTCAAGATTTGAGCGCGGTTTGGGGGGTCGCCGGAGTTGTGGTGAAGGTGGCCGGAGTTATGGTGGTTGACGGGGAGAGAGACAGAATGTTTTTTTTTTTTTTTTTTTTTTGTGGGTATTATAATTCTACCCCCCTTAAATAATTTCGTCCACGAAATTGCTAGGTACAGCTTGAACAAAGATATGTCATAACGTACACGGAGTACTGTGATGTTCAAGAACAGATAACTGTCAACTTCATAACTAATAGCAGAAAAATAACAAATAATACCTAAGAGGTAAACAGATACGGATATTGAGAGCGGATTCATCTTCTATCTCCCATGTAGCTTCGCGTTCAGAATGATTTTTCCATAATACTTAACAAAAGGAAGTTTTCCTACGCATAATGCATTCTTGTCGATCAAGGATAGCTTCTGGTTCTTCTCGAATGATAAGTCTTCACGAATCAAATGAAGTGGTAGTTAACCACATGAATAGGATGATAATTGTATCCCCTTAAAAGAGATACATGAAAAACGTTATGCACATGTGACAGTTGAGGGGTAAAGCCAAACGATACGAAACCTCGCCAACTCTTTCTAGGATTTCAAAGGGTCCGATAAACCGTGGACTAAGTTTCCCTTTTAGACCAAAACGTCGTACACCTTTGCAAGGCGAAACCTTCAGGATACTTTGTCACCGATCTTAAACTCCAAAAGTCGACGGTGTCGGTCTGCATAGCTTTTCTGTCTACTTTGAGCTTCTTTTAACTTTTCTCTAGCAAGAGCAACTTTCTCATTCGTGATTTGAACTAACTCGGGTCCTTCGATGACTCTTTCACGACTTCTTCCAACAAATAGGTGCTCTACATTTACGACCATACAATAATTCAAAAGGTGCCATGCCAATGCTAGCTTGCCAACTATTATTGTAAGCAAACTCGACCAAACACAAGTATTCATCCCAGTTCCCAGTCCACTCTAAGGCACAAGCTCGAAGCATGTCCTCAAGTGTCTGAATAGTACGCTCCGACTGACCGTCAGTCTGAGGATGAAACGCCGTACTAAACCTCAACTTGGTACCCCATGCAGCTTGCAAACCCTTCCAGAAACGAGAAGTGAATCTCGGGTCTCGATCAGACACGATAGAAACCGGAGTGCCATGAAGTCTAACAATCTCTTGCGTAAACACTTCAGCTAGCTTGCTAACTGAAAATCCTTGCTGAATTGGGAGAAAGGTGAGCCGACTTTGACAATCTGTCAACTACAACCCATATTGTATCATTCTCTTAAAAGTTCTTGGCAAACCTGTCACAAAATCCATGGAATATCATCCCATTTCCATACAGGAATAGGTAGTGGCTGAAGCAAACCACTAGCTCTTTGATGCTCAATCTTGACCTGTTGACAAGTAAGGCAACTGCTAACATACTTAGCCACATCCTCTTTCATTCCATTCCACCAAAGTTCTGACGAAGGTCCCGATACATCTTAGTAGATCCAGGATGAATAGAAACGGAGAACTATGTGCCTCAGCTAATAACGATTCTCGAAGAGAAAATCATTAGGCACACATAAACGTTTACCACACCAGATTACTCCGTGCTCATCCACTCTGAATTCTGATTGTTTACCAATCTCCACATTCTGTAAGATTGCCCAGAGTTCACCATCGTCTTCTCTGTGCGTTCTTAATCCGGATATTAAGTCTGACTCAATCTGGAGTGCTGCGAGATATCCGTTGCTCTTGCCAATAAGTAGGCCAATACCCAATCTATCAAGATCAGTAACGTTGTGGGGTTTGTAGCTGTAGGGAGGCTACTGTTCGAGATCTTCCTGCTAAGGGCATCAGCTACCACATTGGCCTTTCCCGGATGATACTGAATATTGGCATCATAATCTTTAAAACTCTAACCATCTCCTCTTCTCTGCCTCATGTTTTATTCCTTTTGTGTGAAGATATATTTCAAGCTCTTGTGATCAGTAAAAATATCACAAGTCTCTCCGTAAAGATAATGACGCCATATTTTCAACGCGAAAATACAGCAGAGCGAGTTCAAGATCATGCGAGGATAATTTACCTCGTAAGTTTCAACTGCCGTGAAGCATAAGCAATGACCTTACCATGCTGCATTAGTACACATCCAAGCCCCTTTTTAGAGGCATCGCTGTAGATCTGATATCCACCCGTGCCCGATGGAAGTGTGAGAACAGGAGCAGACACCATCTTTTCTTGAGCTCTTCAAAACTTTCTCTCGTTCGTCATTCCAAGAGTACTTAACCCCTCTCCTTAACAGTTGCGTAAGGGGTAAAGCTATAACAGAAAAACCTTCGACAAATCTGCGGTAGTAACCAGCAAGGCCAAGGAAACTACGGACTTCTGTGGCCGAGGTCGGTCTAGGCCACTTAGTGATCGCCTCAACTTTCGAGGGGTCCATCATAATACCATCCGCAGAAACGACATGACCCAAAAAGGCCACCTTGCTCAGCCAAAATTCACACTTTGAAAATTTGGCATAAAGCTTCTTTTCACGTAGTGTTTCGAGCACGATACGAAGATGATTCTCATGCTCCTCATTACTTTTAGAATAAATTAAGATGTCGTCGATAAATACAATGACGAACTTATCGAGGAACTTGCGGAGACTCGTTTCATTAGGTCCATGAATACGGCCGGGGCATTAGTTAACCCGAACGGCATAACCAGGAACTCATAGTGACCATACCGAGTACGGAAGGCAGATTTAGGGACGTCAGACTCCTTGATCTTTAACTGATGGTAACCAGACCTCAGATCGATTTTAGAGAAACACTTTGCACCCTGAAGCTGATCAAACAAATCATCAATACGAGGCAGAGGGAATGATTCGGATAGTGATCTTGTTGAGTTCTCTGTAGTCAATGCAGAGTCTCAAAGAACCGTCTTTCTTCTTCACGAATAGACCGGTGCGCCCCAAGGCGAGAACACTTGGTCTAATAAATCCCAAATCTAGTAATTCCTGTAACTGCTCCTTTAACTCCTTAGCTCCATAGGTGCCATACGATACGGTGCCTTAGAAATCGGCTCAGCACCTGGAATAAGATCAATAGTGAATTCTACTTCGCGATCTGGTGGAAGTCCGGGTAATTCATCAGGAAACACGTCAGGAAAATCACATACAATCGGATAATCAGATATGTTCGGCTTTTCAGAAGATGTAGCTTTCACTGAAGCTAGATCCCCCACGCAACCGTGCGATAAGAGTTTCTGAGCTTTAAACGCAGAGATGATTTTCAACGATTTTCGAGGCTGAGTCCCTTGATAAACGAGTTCAGGGCATTGAGGATTTCCAAATAAAACACGACGAGTCTGGCATTCAATAGTAACGTGGTGTCGAGTTAACCAGTCCATACCAAGTATGACATCAAAGTCACTCATTTGCATAGGAAAAATCAAACGCTTACGAATATAGACTCGATTCTGATCGGACAATCTCTATAGGCATGCGAGATGATAGTCGACTCTCCTAATGGAGTTGTAATAGCCAAAGCGTGCTCTAACGCAGTCGGTGCAGTCCTTAAGTACTTAGCAACAAAAAAGATACGACAGAATGCGTAGCGCCCGTATCAATAAGACATAAATATCCCGCTTTCCTATGCAAAGGGTACCGGAGATCATACCTAGGCATTTACTATCAGTATCGGATAAGACATATATGCATATAATACGTTGCTAACTAAAGGGGTTAGAAATATACCTGGTGCGTTAGCCGCTTCATTTGCAGTGAGCGCAAAACTCGTCCTCCTCCACTTGCAGGTTTAGCTTGATTCCCTCCAGCGTTATTACGAGGGTCGCGCTGAGGGCAATCCCTAATCATGTGTCCTGAACGTCCGCATCTGAAACATAATCCTCCGGCCAGACGACAAGCCCCCTTATGAAGTTTCCCGCATGTGTTACACTGAGGAATAACATTCCGATCCTGATTAGGGTGCTGCTGATTTGGTGGTTGAGCACGAGTAGAGGCCTGCTGAGTCTGATTTTGATTGATTTCTGGTTCTGGTTTCGATTTTTCCATGATCGGGAGTTATTGTTGTTGTTGCGATCGAAACGGTTTCGACGGTCTCGTGGTGGTGAAGACTGATTCTTATTCGTATGAGAAGATGACTGATCATGGTCATTCTCTCTAGGCCGCTTACGGTTATCATCATACGACTTCCTTCCATTCTTTTATCATTATATAGGTTTTTAACAGCATCAACCACTTCATTAATATCTTTAAACCGATGATTCAATATAAACTTTCGATCCCTTTCACATATGGCCCACTGAAAATTTTCTGTCTGCTCTTGCGGTGAGCCTGCAGATGCACCAAGAAAACTCACCAACCGCGTAAATCGTGTCTTGAATCTGTTATGTCTCGTCATCCCTCTGTCTAATATTAGCATATTGTCTACGATACTCAGTGCGGTCAGCAGCAGTGAAGTATTCCTCATAAAACATTCCTCGGAATTTATCCCAAGGAAAGTGTAGCTGCATATTCGTTTCCCTCCTCTAGCCTGTTTCACAGTCGTCCACCATCTGTGAGCATCATCTTCTAACTTGTAAGTAGCCAACCTTACTTTGTATACGTCCTCACAACCAAGTACCTCAAACAGTTTCTCAATATGACTGATCCAGTTTTGCACCTCGACGGATCATTGGAAGCAGGGGCGGACCTATTTAGAGTTGAGGGGTAGCCTCCGCTACCCTCAACTTTTACACGTAGTGTTAAATTTTTTTTTTTACGTTTTATGTTAAAATTTTTTTTTACGGTTTTACGTTACCCCTAAGAAAATATTACGTTACCACTGAGAAAAATTTGCGTTCCCCTAAAAATTTTAAATTCACTACTTTATAGAAAAATTTTTAATTTTATAAAAATTAGTCTAATATTTTATAAAAAATATTCACTTTTATAAAAATATTATAAACCCAATTACCCAATTAACATTGAAAGCCCAATTTATTTTAAAACTCAATTAAAATTGGTTAGCCCAGTTATTACAAAACCCAATTAATTTAGAACCCAAATACCCAAACACACTTCATAAAAATCGGACCCGCCCCAAAAAAAGAACCCCGTTGCTGCTCCACTTCTCCAGTCCTCCTCCCCTGCTACTGCAACCTACGATCTGCTGCTGCTGCTCGGCGCTCGGCCACCGCTCGGCTGCCGATGCTCGGCCCCGCTCGGCTGCCGTTGCTCGGCCACCGCTCGACCAGGATTCTCCGAAGAGTGAGTGTTATTTGCAAGTTTGAAGCTTTGAATCTTTGAAGGTATCTTTCTACATTCTAGTTTTAAGTGTTATTTATAAGATTTTAGAGTAGAAGATTGATTATTTGTTATTTGGTTTAATTTTAAGTTTTATTAACATTAGGTTTGTATTGAAATTATGGCTTTGAATTGTGAATTGTGTTATATGAATTAAAGATTAGGGATTTGAAATTAGAGATTTGAAATTTATGAATTTAAATTGTGTTATTTGTAATAGCAATTTGTAATCTTATTGTGTTATTGAAATGAATTAGGGATTTGAAAGATGAAAAAAACAAGTTCTTATAGACAATTTTTTAAAAGAAAATTTCACGAGAAAGATATTATTTCTAATAATGATGATAATATTGGATCACCAACTCCTGCGAGTTCAATTCTTTCGGTTTCAATTCCTCCAGGTTCAATTCATTCGGGTTCAATTTCTTCGGGTTCAACTCCTTCGATCCCAAATGTATTTGGAAGATGAATTAGGGATTTGAGATGTATTTCATTTAAAATTATATGAATTGAATTGTGTTATTGGTTAATAGCTAACTAACAACTAACAAATCCAAAATACTAAAAACATTAACTATTAAAGTTAATAACTAAACAAATAACATGACCAAATTATAATAAGCCCAAAATTTAAACAACTAACAACTAACAGACCCAAATATCAAATAACATTTTATAAAAATGTTAATAAGCTCAAATACTCATTACCCAAACTAAACAACTTGAAAAAATAACTAGTTATACCCTAACCCCCACCGACTCACCCTGGCCCCGATCACCCAACACCTTTGTCCCCTGTCGCCAACCAACCTCACTGACCAGAGTGACGACCCTCACCGTCGGTCGTTCTGCTGCAGCGGTGCTATTTATATAAATGTACGGTAAAAAAATTACGTTACCCCTGAACTTTTCTTCTAGATCCGCCACTGATTGGAAGTACTGAAAGACTTAGGCCTTTGCTTCTGAAAACGTTCCAACCAGACATGAATACCATCACGGGTGGTGGTGTATTATCACTGGAAGGTTGCTCCTGTGTTGTTCCCGCAGAAGGTGGCTCTGAGTTTATTTCCACCGGGTGGAGGTCCTGTGTTTGTTTCCCTCCGATTTGCCTGTTGCATCTGCTGGATGACTTTTTGAGCAGTCTGAGTCATCAGGTTAGGGAGTATCCCAGAAATAGCAGCGTTTACGGCATTAGCAACGAGGGTTTCAAGAGGAGTATCAGATGAGGGGCCATTCGAGTTATTGCGGTTGTTCACACGTCTCTTAGGAGCCATCTGAAATGAAGATACACGTGTGAATACTGGAATTTGATTGGGAACAAAAATTAGATCCTAACCCACGTCTACCCATTACCTCACAAGTTTATTATTAATGTTAAGTTTTCTCAGGAAAAGTCTTTGCTCTGATACCATAACTGTAACACCCCAACCCGGAGAGGCTGACGTGTCACTATACAGATATCAAATCAAAAACCAAATCCATAATATTAAAGAGATAGTTCAAACAAAACCATAATCTGAAAGAACCTAATTAAGTTATTCATTACATTATTAAAGTAAATACAATCTTGATCTTCAACCACTCTTCACTGATTCCCGGAACCCCCTGATTACCTACAATCAATAAGAAAACCCACAAAAGAAAATACGGCTAGCCAAAAGTTGCTCAGTGACGGAAATAACAATAGTAACGATACGAAGCATAAATACTTATATCAATACTGAACGGATCATATGATACTGAAACGGAAATCTGAATCTGAACATAATACTATACTGAACTGAACATGTAATACTGAACTGAACTGATCTACACGGCGCGTATATACAACAAAATAAGTCGTGTAATATAAGAAGTACCCAGAGCCAAAACTGAACTGATAAGTACATAGCTAGCTAGACTATGCACTAATGAGAGGGTGGTGTGTGGCGTACACACATGATTCCATCCCCCGAACTGAACTGAACTGACTAAACTAGGATCGATCCATCGCCTCCTAGATATTATGGCCAAAGTACTACCTGAGTACTAACGTGTTAACGGAGACGCCGTGAACTATTTATTACATACCGTCACGAAAAGTGGTCACATCATTGACGCCACAATGACATGTCGGAGAGCTCGGGTAACAGAGTATCAATCAAATGGTAGTACAACTACCGACATATAACGTATCGATAAAAACATTTATAGGAACATGCAATAATGAGCACAAACTTATAAAAATATATTGCATGCTACAGGTCTCATAATTATCACTAATGAGTCGAACGAATCGGAGCATAATTAAATATTGAGGATAGACAACTAATAAGGCTAAACGATTCATATTAACGGAAATAACGTATCAAAAATCCGTACTACAAAGTAACGGAACTGAATTTATACTATGATAAGATAACCAAGAATCCGTACCTTATACACGAATGACAATAATCAGAAAAAAGGTTTAGGCTCGGTTAACGCCGCGAGAACCTACGATAACGTAACGCAAATTATAATCTGAAAAATTCCAGTTCTGCCCTTGTCTTCTCGCACTCGTTAAAAATATAAACGATGTTTAAAAATTCTGAAATCTCCAGTTTACTAGATTAGTGACTTCTAAACAACTTTCATTTAGAAAGTTTCTGATTTGGATTACCGAATATGAGAAAAACGTGGATCTTACAGCTGCGCAGACTGCTAGCTGTTACGAAAACGACTATTTGAGGTCTAAACGAATGAGTTTTTCGATGTTTTATATATCAACGGATTCGTCTTTCGACGAACTTCGTCATGAACATAAGATTTAACTGATTTGAATCTGTTATGAAAAAGTTATGGCCTCCGTAAGTTGGCTGTAAATACGTATAAATCAACTATTTAAACTTATCTTTAAAACGAAATACTATTTATAACAATATACACAAATTTGTTAAGGTTTTTAACAAACTAATTTACAGGAATTTAATAGGTACTTTTATAAAAGGAGTTTTATGTTTAATCATATTTTTACCATTTATTAAAAGAATCCATAAAAATGGTTAACTAAATGTCTTGTTGTATAATTTATAAAGGTTTAAACTTAAAGAAATTTACAGAAAATTAGGTTGGTGATTTTAAAAAAACAGAGTTATAAAAAAGATTTTTTATAATTTTTAGGAATTTTTCTGGAATTTTTAAAAGCTTAGAAGGCTTTTAAAAAAAAATATGGCAGGGCATAGGGTTCGAACCCGGAACCTCAAGGTTATGGGGCATGAGACTAACCAGTGAACCAAGGCATACAGCCGCGGTTTATTTGGTTTTAAAATCTTAAATCCATTAATTACTAATTCCTAATTCCCAAAGAACCCTAATTCCCAAATCACCCAAATCGAACATTCAAAAGAGTATGTTAATCACAGAAATTTAGGGCTTTTAATCCCCACCTAGAATCGAGCTAATAGGTGTGTTCGATTGCTTGCTAATCAATCCCGAATCCGAAATCCCCATTTCAACCCGTATAAACCCTAGAATCGAAATCTATCAATTGAACATCGATTGATGATTGTTTATTGAATTAAGCATAGGGCTTTCATTCCTAGACTAAAATCGAGTAAGTAGGTGGCTTTAATTACCTCTATGATGATGAGATGAAGCTGAACTGATCGAAGAATGGGTCGCGGTCACGTGGTGATCGTTGAATGAGCAAACCTCGATGAAATTCAAATTAAATTGACAGGAAGCTTCTAATGAACCCAAAGATGAAAAGCCCTATGTTAATTTCGGTTTCAAGGGTGCAGAGGGTGGAGTTCGGGTGGTTGCAGGTCCGCGACCGAGAATGTGAATAGAATTCTATGTACGTGTTTGATTCGTTGCAATTAAACTCGATGGTAGTTTATAAATGATCAATCTGACGTGAGTGCGCGTTTAATTTTATTATTATAGTCGTTAGTGCAATTTTTGACGTGTTTGGTCGGCCGCAAAGAAAAAGGAAAAGGATCGGTTCAAATCGCACTCAATCGAATAAACTTTTTGTGGGGGTCTTGCTCGAATCACGTTCACGATCGTAATGGGACCAATTTGGGTTGATTTGGTCAAGATTTGAGGCGGTTTGGGGGTCGCGGAGTTGTGGTGAAGGTGGCCGGAGTTATGGTGGTTGACGGGGAGAGAGACAGAATGTTTTTTTTTTTTTTTTTTTGTGGGTATTATAGCACGTACTAAGTTGAGAAAACCATTTACGGTAGAAATAGCCGACGGGAAACCTATCACAATCGATTCAATTATTCCAAACTGTATCCTTAGTTTTAGCGAGCATGATTTTCCTATCGATCTCACACCGATGCAACTTGGAAATTTCGACGTCATTATAGGCATGGATTGGCTATCTAAGAACCATGCTGAAGTTGTTTGTTTCAAGAAAATCATCCGGATCCCTCTTGCGTCCGAAAATGTGTTAAATATTTATGGAGAAAAACCTTCCAAAGGCCTTCGACTCATGTCATGTACCAAAGCTCAAAAGTACCTTCGCAAGCACTATGTGGCTTTCTTAGCACATGTCGTGAAAACGAATGAGAAGTCAAAGAAAATAGAGGATATTCGATCATTCGTGAATTTCCGGAAGTGTTTCCCGATGACTTAACTGGTCTCCCTCCTGTTCGTCAAGTCGAGTTTCGTATCGATCTTGTGCCTGGTGCAACACCTGTAGCAAAATCTCCATATCGTCTTGCACCATCTGAGATGCAAGAACTTGCTAGCCAACTTCAAGAACTTTCCGATAAAGGTTTCATTCGACCAAGTTCCTCACCTTGGGGAGCCCCGGTATTGTTTGTGAAGAAGAAAGATGGCTCATTCCGTATGTGTATCGATTATCGGGAACTCAACAAGCTTACTGTTAAGAACCGGTATCCTCTACCAAGAATCGATGATTTGTTTGACAAATTCAAGGCGCTTCATACTTTTCCAAGATTGACCTTCGTTCTGGTTATCATCAACTACGAGTGCATGATGACGACATTCCCAAAACAGCCTTCCGTACAAGATATGGTCACTACGAATTTCTGGTTATGCCATTTGGTTTGACCAACGCACCAGCTGTGTTCATGGATCTAATGAACCGCGTGTGTAAGCCATACCTGGACAAGTTCGTGATCGTCTTCATCGACGACATTCTGATTTATTCAAAATCAAGATCCGAGCACGAACATCATCTCCGTTTGATTCTTGAGCTTTTGAAAGAGGAGAAACTATATGCTAAGTTTTCCAAGTGCGAATTTTGGCTAAAAGAGGTACAATTCCTTGATCATATTGTAAATGATAAAGGAATTCATGTGGATCCTGCAAAGATTGAGGCGGTAAAGAGTTGGGTGGAACCTAAAACTCCCACTGAGATCTGTTCATTCCTTGGCTTGGCCGGCTACTATCGGCGTTTCATCCCAAATTTCTCAAAGATCGCTGTGCCTCTTACTGCCTTGACCCACAAGGATAAGTCTTTCCAGTGGGGACCAGATCAAGAAAAAGCATTCCAAACACTTAAGAAAAAGTTATGTAATGCTCCAATCTTGACCCTCCCTGATGGAAATGATGATTTTGTTGTCTACTGTGATGCTTCCAAGCAAGGTCTTGGTTGTGTCCTCATGCAACGGGGAAAAGTCATAGCCTATGCCTCAAGACAGCTCAAAGTCCATGAGAAAAATACACAACACATGATCTCGAACTGGGTGCTGTGGTTTTTGCACTCAAAATCTGGAGGCACTATCTTTACGGCACCAAGTGTGTTGTATTTACTGATCACAAGAGTCTTCAGCATATTTTCAATCAAAAAGAACTAAACATGAGACAACGGCGATGGGTTGAATTACTTAATGACTACGACTGTGAAATTCGCTACCACCCTGGAAAAGCGAATGTCGTAGCTGATGCATTGAGTCGTAAGGATTATGTCATACTCCAAAGTGTTACGATTCAATCCGAACTTAAAACCCGAATTCTCGAAGCCCAACACGAGTCAGTCACTGAGGGTAACATGTACGATGAAATGTCATGCGGCGCTGAACTTCAATTGGAAACAAAACCTGATGGTTTGTTGTATTTTCTGGACCGTCTTTGGATTCCTAAACGCAATGATCTTCGAATCCTCATCATGAGCGAGGCTCACAAAACTCGTTATTCTATCCATCCCGGTGTGGATAAGATGTTTATGAATCTCCGTAATCAGTATTGGTGGCCCGGTATGAAAAAGGATATAGCTTTGTATGTGTCCAAATGCCTCACCTGTTCAAAAGTTAAGGCCGAACATCAACGTCCGTCTGGATTACTTGTTCAACCTGATATTCCCGTGTGGAAGTGGGAAGACATATCCATGGACTTCATTACCAAATTGCCTCGAACATCTAGCGCTTATGATAGCATTTGGGTCATCGTTGATCGATTGACTAAATCGGCACACTTCATACCGATTCGTGAGATTATTGAGTTGAGAAATTAGCTCGTATCTATATCAATGAAATAGTCAGCCGTCACGGTGTACCATTAAATATTATCTCCGATCGTGATGGTCGATTCATCTCCCATTTCTGGCAAAGTCTTCAATCATCTTTGGGAACCCGACTCAATCTCAGCACAACCTATCACCCTCAAACCGATGGGCAAACTGAAAGAACAATACAGACTCTTGAGGATATGCTTCGAGCGTGTGTCATTGACTTTAGTGGCTCTTGGGATTCTCACCTACCGTTAATCGAATTTTCATACAACAACAGCTATCATACAAGTATTCAAATGGCACCATTTGAAGCTTTGTATGGTCGCAAGTGTCGATCTCCCATATGTTGGTCTGAGATAGGCGATGCATAAATCACCGGCCCTGAACTGATTCAGGAATCAACCGATAAGATTCACAAGATTCGTGATAACTTGCTGGCTGCTAGAAATCGTCAGAATCATTATGCTGATAAGGGACGGAAACCCATGGAATACAACGTCGGTGATCTCGTACTCCTAAAGGTATCACCTTGGAAAGGGGTGATCCGTTTTGGGAAGAAAGGGAAGCTAGCACCTCGTTATGTGGGTCCATTCAAAGTGCTTGAGCGTATGGGAAAGTAGCTTACAAGCTTGAACTGCCTCAAGAACTTAGCAACATTCACCCAACATTTCATGTTTCCAACCTCAAGAAATGCCTTGCTGATGAGAACCTCCGCATTCCACTCGATGAAGTTCAAATCGATGAATCCATGCACTTTATCGAAAGGCCTGTGGAGATCATGGACCGTGAAATCAAACAACTCAAGCGTAGCCGAATACCTATCGTCAAAGTTCGTTGGGAGTCTAAACGTGGCCCAGAGTTCACTTGGGAGCGTGAAGACCAAATGAAATCCAAGTATCCTCATCTTTTTGTCTCAGCCTTCTCGTGATCAAATTTCGGGACGAAATTTCTTAAAGTAGGGGAGACTGTAACATTTGACCCATTTTCAAATTGTAACCCGAACCTATTTTGTTCAGATTATTTATTTCAATGAATCCAAGGTATCACGTTGTAGTTTAAATAATATTATAAATGATTTATCCAAATTTTCATTCATTTAGATCATTCGAACAAATAAGGTCATAAACATTTTATATATATATATAATATATATATATATAATATATATATATATATATATATATATATATTGTTGAATTTTGATTTGTCATTTTTTTACTAAACTTAAAAGTCTCATTAAAAATTTATAAAAGTTTATAAATTTTTAGTAAATAGATGGAACTATTATTTGAATTTATAAAATAGATAAGCATTTTAGTTAGGGTTAAAAATGTCAAAAACCAAACTTGAATTATAAGCTTTTCACATAAAATGATAAGAATTAAAAATGCAGGGACCAAAAGTGTAAATTTTTAAAACACAACCACCCAACCCCCCCCTTCAACCCTGTTTTCCCGGCCGCCTCTCCGGCCAAGTTCCGGCCAAGCTCCGGCGAGGCCTAAAACAATTTAAAATCGTTCGGATACCGACCCCAACTGTTCCAAATCGCTTCGTGAACATGTTTCGAACCCATAACCAGTCTTAATTGGACTTAATCCAATGTTTATTATGTTCAAACTAAAACCGAAACCCACATTCAAATCCCAAACAGTTTCGACTCAATCATCAACGCAAACAATCAAATTAATCAACTGAAAACGATTCTGTGATCATTACGAATTCAAACATATCAGTAACTGCTAATAACACTATGTAATTATAATCGAATCATGACCCGAAACCCCCGAATCAACCTTAAACTCGTTTGATTTGAAACAGTTACAATCGGAGCTATATACTTATAGTGACACCTTCAAATCAATCCCACTGAACTTTCTGCAACTCCAATTGCAAACAAAAAAACCTCATCATCTCTCTCGAACTCCACCTCCACATCGCGACCTGCAACTGATCGAACGCCACATCCGAGACAAGTTAAGCAGAAATTGGTTTAGGGCTTCTCATCCTCATCATCTAAGGAAGCTTTACACCAATTTAATTGGAATATTATCAACAAACAACGCCTCAGTGGAGATTCAACCCGTCGTGACCTAGTTCTTCTTTTCTTTATCAATTCCATCTCAATTCAGGTAATTGAACACATGATTACACTCGTATATTCATGTTAGTCGAAAGCCCTATGCTCAATTCGATTATCAACATCGATTTCTTGTTCAATTCGATGATTCTGCAATTAGGGTTTATGTGGATTTGGGGAATTAATCAATTAAACTTGTTTTATAAATTTTATTCGAATTCTAAACAGAGATTGGGCTTTGGCCCAGCGGTAACACACATAGCATGTACACGGGTTACCCAGGTTCGAACCTGGGCACCCACATATATTTTTAAAATGCTCTTTTTATTATTTCAGGAATTATTATTAAATTATAATATTAATATAAAACTATTTTGTTAATTAAAATTATTCTAGAAATTTTATATTAATCTCAGAAAATTGTAAAATTTATAATCCCATTTCTTATTAAATTTTAAAAGATTAAATGTCTAACAAAACTTATTTATAAGTTTTATATTTTACAAAAATCATTTCAAGCCAAACCTAAATTATTTCAAATAGTTTCATACCAATATTTTCATAAATCATCTAAATAACAATTATTCACTTGATTATTAGGACAAGACATTTTTTTCTTAAGTATTAAAACGATTATTTCTTTTACACTTTACTACCCAATTATTACTTAATCAATTATTAAAAATTAAATACTTAAGTAATATTCAAATTCATAACGACCTACTATTATATTCAACCTACACTATTTTAATATTTGTGTAACTAATTATTAAAAATCCTCAATCCTAATTGGGGACCCTAATCCATATTAGATCTTCGCGCATTATTATTCTAATCACAAGATACCAAACTTTAGGTTGAACACCAGGAGCTTTCTTTGGTATCACGTCTAGCATTCTATTAATTTCAAAACGCTAATTATTAATCATGTGAGTATTCATTGCCCATTTTTCATGTTTTATTATTTGGGGGAAATCATGTGATATCATACGCAACCATGCTTATACATTTTTATTCTATTTCATACTAATATTCAAATTCAATACGTGTTATGTTATTTACTTGCAATTATGTGTTCGTATTTAGATAAACTTGATAACATGATCATTAATTCACACAACCACGGTAACAATGATAGATCTATTGGTTTGACAACCCACCCCATTTGTTTAGTCGCGTGGTGATTGAAACCGGAAACATACATTCTATAAGGCTCGTCTGTGGACCGAGTCAATTCAGTCAATAGGTTTGATCGTGTTGTTTGTCATTTATGATACACTGTTGCATGTTAGTTATAATATTACCATGTGAATTGAATTGTTTTCAAGTTATTCAATCAAATTTTGTGTGTGTTTAAACCTGTGATTACTCACCGGCTAATTCTTTAGCTGACTCGTTACTTTTTCACATGATTTCAGGAAATGCTATTAGTGGAATTCTCTCTGCTTATATAGGATTGGACCTAGTCAAAAATAAAGAAGACAATATTATATTTCATGGTTTTATTTTAATTGCGTTGTAATGTGTGACTTGAATGACATTATTCAATAAATAAATGGTTATTAAATGTTAATTCAACGTATTTATTACCTTGTGCTATGAACAATCGATTCACATTCGTCCGCCTCGATGATTCCGCCATCGGTTGCGGTGTGACACGAACGAACTACAAGAGCTGTCTAAGCAATTGCAAGAATTGTTAGACAAGGGATTCATACATCCCGCTCTTCACCCTGGGGAGCTCCAGTGCTTTTCGTTAAAAGAATGGAACCTTCAGGATGTGTTTGACTACCGCGAACTGAACAAGTTGAAAATCAAGAATAGGTATCCACTTCCACGCATTGATGACTTGTTCGACCATTGCAGGATCTAGCTACTATTCCAAGATTGACTTGAGATCAGGTTATCATCAGTTGAGGGTTCGAGAGGAAGACATCCAAGACTGCGTTCCGGACTCGCTATGGGCACTACGAGTTCACTGTAATGCCTTTTGGGCTGACCAATGCCCCAACAATTTTCATGGACCTCATGAACCGTGTTTGCAAACCTTATTTGGATAGTTTGTCATTGTCTTCATTGATGCATACTGATCTACTCTCGTTAATAAGGAAGATCATGAGGAACATTTGAGGAACATACTGGAATTGCTGAGGAATAAACAGCTTACGCGAAGTTCTCAAAATGCGACTTCTGGATGCGTGAAGTGCAATTCCTTGGGCATGTGGTGAAGAAAAGGGTATACATGTTGATCCTCAAAATTAAAGCAATCAAGGATTGGCCGGCACCAAAGACGCCTACTGAGATGCGACAATTCCTTGGTTTGGCAGGCTATTACCGGAGGTTTATCAAAGATTTTCGAAATTGGCGCAACCTTGACTGCCCTAACTCATAAGGGAACATTTGCAAGTGGGGCAGCAAAGAGGAAGCAGCGTTTCAGGCGCTTAAAGACAAACTCTGCAGTACCAATCCTAGCCTTACTAGAAGGAACTGATGACTTTGTTGTTTACTGTGATGCATCCATCCAGGGTTTGGGGTGTGTATTGATGCAACGTGACAAAGTCATAGCTTATGCATCTAAACAGCTCAAGGTGCATGAGAAGAACTACACAACGCATGATCTGAACTGGGAGCTGTAGTGTTTGCCTTGAAGATCTGGAGGCACTACTTATATGGAACCAAGTGCACGATCTATACAGATCATAAGAGCCTCCACACCTATTGACCAGAAGGAACTGAATAATCGCAACGACGGTGGTTAGAATTACTCAATATTATGACTGTGCAATCAAGTACCATCCGGGTAAGGCTATGTGGTAGCCGATGCCCTTAGTCTTAAGGAGACCCTAAAGCCTCGTCGGGTGCGCGCATTGCAATGACTATCCACTCTGACCTACCAGTGCAAATTAAAGCTGCTCAATCTGAGGCCTTGAAAACGAAGAATCTGAAAGCAGAATCCATGCGAGGCATGGGAAACATTGGAGATTAAAGCTGATGAAAGCCGTTATTTTATGGAACGGATCTGGGTACCACAGTACGGGAATTTACGAGAACTGATAATGGATGAAGCTCATAAGTCACGCTATTCGATCCATTTAGGTTCAGACAAGATGTATCAGGACCTGAAAGAATTTTACTGGTGGCCGAAAATGAAAGCGGAGATAGCCACATACGTAAGCAGATGCCTAACTTGTTCCAAGGTAAAGTAGAATACCAGAGACCATCCGGTTTACTCCAACAACCGGAAATTCCAGTGTGGAAATGGGAGCATCTCCATGGACTTCATTACAAAGTTACCTAGGACTCCCAGCGGATGCGATACCATTTGGGTTATAGTAGATCGCTTAACAAAATCCGCACACTTTCTGGCAATCCGAGAGACTGATCGAATGGAGAAGCTGATGCGTATCTATTTAAGGAAAATAGTCTCTCGGCATGGCGTGCCAATATCTATCATTTCTGATCGTGATGCTCGGTTCACTTCTCATTTCTGGCAATCATTACAACGATCATTGGGAACGCGGCTGGATATGAGTACTGCGTATCACCCGCAACCCGATGGTCAAAGTGAGCGTACAATCCAGACACTGAAGACATGTTGCGTGCCTGTGTGATCGATTTTGGCAGCAGTAATTTACCATTGGTTGAGTTCTCCTATAATAACAGTTATCACACACCTCGATCAAGGCAACTCCATTTGAGGCACTGTATAGACGTAAGTGCCGATCTCCTATCTGTTGGGCGAAAGTAGGAGAAAACCAACTTACAGGACCTGAACTTATGCACGAAACGACTGAGAAAATCGTGCAAATTCGTAACCGTATGGCAGCAGCACGTGATCGACAAAAGAGTTACGCCGACAAGCGTCGTAGCCATTGGAGTTTCAGGTTGGTGACAAAGTACTGTTGAAAGTCTCACCCTGGAAGGGTTAATACACTTTGGAAAATGGGGGAAACTAAACCCTAGGTACGTGGGGCCATTTGAGATTGTCAAACGGGTTGGCCCTTGGCTTATCAACTGAACTTACCTGACGAACTCAGTGGAGTACACAATGTGTTTCACGTGTCAAACCTAAGGAAGTGTCTTGCTGATGATCACTTGTTGTTCCATTAGAAGAACTGGAAATCGATGAACAACTACGTTTCATCGAGGAACCTGTAAAAGTCATGGACCGAGAGGTCAAGACACTCAAACATAGTCGCATCCCTATTGTCAAAGTCTGATGGAACTCAAAGCGTGGACCAGAGTTCACCTGGGAACGCGAAGATCAGATGGAAGAAGTACCCACAACTGTTCAACGATCAGACTCCTATTTCTTAAGAAACCGTCAGAAAACCTAGCGCGTCTATGTTCTGGATAACTGACCAGTTGCTCATCACTCGTTTGTTAACCCTAGTGTTCCAATTTTCGGGACGAAAATTCCTTCAACAAGGGGATAATGTGACAACCCGTATATTTTAGGTTAACACCGTTTCGACTGTTCCATTATCGTTACTATCTGACAACGTTATTCGATATTATTATCAGTCCAAAATCTTAAATATTATAGTATATAATTATAATTAAGTTGACCTAAATTAAATATTAGTATAACATAATAATAATGTTAATGGTAATAATAATATTATAATATAAATAATAATAACAAGACTTATAAAAATTAATTAAATTTTAAAAAGATTAGAACTTAAATTAATGCAGGGGTATTTGTGTAATTCATGAAGCTTAAAATTAAGTTTCTGACATAAAATATAATGCTAAAAACCACAGGAACAAAATGTGTAATTTCTTTTAAAAACCCACCCCCCGCCCGTCGCCCTTCTTCACCGCCGGCATCTCCGCCCGTCTCTCCGGCGAGAGCCAAAACTCCCCACTAACGCGGTTTTGACCAGATTAATATTCCCGACACATTCTCATGGATGAATCGAACCTGGGCCTTATTTTAATTTAAAAATGTAAGTGCGATACAACCAAACCCGACCACCCCCACTTTCGGCCGAACAACCTGGCCACGATCGCGCACTACACTCTGAGATAATCAAATTAAATCGCATAGTCACGATCATTCTATCGTTTCTAATCTTCCACTGATTCAAATTAGTATAAAACACGCACGAACAGCACATTCGATCACCACTCTGTTCGCGACCTGTTCTTCATTCTTATTCATCAAATTCCAACATTTTCTTGGTAATTACACACACCCACACACTCGTTTTACATGGGTCAAAAGTCACATGTTTATTTCTGTAATCACTGTCGATTGGGTTTCAATTTTGGATTCAAACGATCTAGGGTTCCTCGGTTTGAGGATTTACTTGAGTTTGTGTTTAAAAAAATTAGAACCGTGTCCTATCGCGGCTGTATGCCTTTGGTTCATCGGTTACACACTCGTTTGCTATCCAGGAGTCCCGGGTTCGAACCCGGGCACCTTAACTATTTTTTTAAAAGGCTTTTGGGCTTTAAAAAACACAAAAAAAAATTCTAAAAATTATAAAAATCATTTTTGTAAACTTTGTTTATTTTTAAAATCATCAAATAATTTCTGTAATTTTTCTTTAAATTTTAATATTTATAAAATATTATAACAAAGGTTATTTTTGGATATTTCATGTAAATGGACTTTAAATTATGGTTTAAATTAATAAATTATTATTGGTCCAAATGTTACTTTTAATTATAGTTTAATCCTGTTATAATTATAGAAATTATTTACACTTTATATTTAAGTTTACCCGTTCTTATAAATACTTCAATTACGTGAAATTATTTAAATGAAATAATTTTTCATGGAATTAAAATATAGAGATTCTATTATTAAATTTTACTTATATATTAGAAACCCCAAATTCTTATTGAAACCCTAGTTCGCGTTTAATCGTTAAATCTTATTATTAACCTAAATCTTAAAATATATTAACGTGTTTAAGTACCTCGTGAAGGAGTTCATTAGAACATCGATTATTATCCTATTTAATCATCTTACATACATACTTATACGCCATGTGAATTTACAGCCCCACTTTTACTTTATACTCTTTTTGGGGGAGAGAAACATGTTGTTTTCATAAACGTTACATTACATTGGGTTTTTGTGATACTGCATATACATGATACTATGTTTGTGTACTTTGCCCTTCGTACCGTTAATATGCAAATATCGAGGTGATTGTTAGTAGATCTACTGGGATTGACATACCCGCCCGGGCTAGTCGCGCTAGCTGGTCAACGGGTGAACAGTAGCCTGTTTTACAGTGTTGTGGTGGGGAATCCACAGCCGGGCCTACTTTATTATTTGATTACATGTCAGCTCGGTCGTGACTTCATACACATAGTGATCACTATGGACTAGCTACCCATTATATGCTTTGATTACTAAATCCGGGAATTTCATTACTGATACTTACTGTTTTCTGATAAACCTGTGAACACCAGTCTTGTACCGACTTTTGCATGTTTTCTCTCATGACATTGATGTGACACGTTTAGGAGCACAGCATCCACAGCATGTCATTTCTCATTCATCCTAAACTGTTTTCAGGATTTAATTTCAATTACTTTACATAAACTGGATTGGGCGCGCGTTTGCGTGTTTCAAAACTATCATTAAATGTTTTCATATTTCGCTTCCAAATACTTAAATACAAGTTGGTTTATTCCATTATTACTAAGCAACTTATATGATTTGTAATTGTCAAGTCGTTTGGTGTAACTGATGCTTATCTGAGATCCTGGTTACGTCACATAATGGTAAAACCCCGTTCGTGGAGAATGAGAGTGTGACATTGTAAAAAAAATTTAGGTTAAAATAGCTCAAACATCTTATTATTTTGCATTTTTCCTCCTATTCTTCCATTAACCCTCTTTCTTTCGCTCCATTTTCTCATATTCATCATCGATCCCACCCACCGACCATCAAGCATCGTCGCTCAACAACCACCTCAAATCGCCGTAGAATACATCAAAATTCGGAACAAATATATTATAATCTTTCTCCCGTACAAAGTAATTGGTCATATTTTTGTATCAAGCCAATAACTTTATTATCAAACAAAATAAATAATTTATACTTTTTTTATGAGAAATATCTACAGAATACAACCACCTTGATGCTAGACAACTTGTAGCTAGGTCGTACGGGTTGCATCATGATGTGTTGTAATATATGTTAATCTTGACCTTACTTAAACTTCAGTTCCTTTTTTATGTCACTTAAGTAACTTAATTAGAGGTGATAATTTTAGGAACTTGTCATTTCATTAGGATGATAACTAAATAACCTTTTTACGAATTGCCTTAACTTAAAACCCCACTTTAAACCCAAAAGGTTTAGTTGCCCTATCGAGACCAATAACATTTCAACCATGTACCATCTATAGAACAACATTAATTTTTACATCTTAGTAATTATATGAAGAATTTTAGAACAAACATGTCTAACGTTATAAGTCACGAATCATGAATTATGACGGTCCATTTAGGCGTTTTATGTTCACAAATGGTCCCAAGTGAAAATGGCATCAAGTTATGAAGTCTAGAGTACAAAATGACACATCAAGCATACCAATAGGGTCGTACTATATGGTACAATTTATGTCATAGCGCATATGTGCTCTGAAGACTTGAAAATCACCAATCAAACCATACAAGACATTTTAGCTTCAGACGTCTCATATAGTGGATTCCAACATTTGTACAATTGACGCTAAAACCTATGACTCGCAAGTATTAAGTTTTTGACATTAGAAGGTTAAAGATAACCCTTCTATAAGTTTTTACTTAATACATTATATATATCTACTTTTAGGATATTTATTATTTAAAATAAAACCAAGGTCTCAATGTTGCGATTACAATCTAAATATTTTAAAAGGGTGTAAGGAGGGTAGTATTTTTACTTTTTAACAAGTAGAACATATAAAAATTCGAAACATTAGCTAGAAATGAAAGATGACAAATAGGTTTATCTAAGGAAGGTGAATGAAACCACTTTATTTTGGTGTTACTATCATCCCAGTAAAATAGTAGTAGTTAAAACTTTAAATGATGATATTTTTTTAATGTGCATATAGAAGTTACTTTAATTAGAAGATTTCTATTATATATACTATAAATAAATTATATTTTTATTGGTTACAAGACACCTCTCCCTTTTCGGATATTATTTAGAATAGATAATGTTTCTAATACAGTCCATCATGCTAGATTGGCAACTATCCCCTTCCACATTCTTCTAGGGTTTTCATGTGAATTATATATCACACAAATGATTTCTATAAGTTTAAAAAACTAAATAAAAAAACTTCAAACAATCTTGTTGGTGAAGGGAATCTAAATCACTCTAGACTCTTCGTAACATACAAAAAGTTGGAACGTAAATCTCCCATTTTTGCCATTGATTTATTTGAATATGGAAGGAAACTTCGTGTGTAGTTTGGTAATTTTGGATGCTACAGACACAATAACCTCATAGTTGGTACAAAATGGGCATTTGTCTGTTGGGGACCTCGAATCAAGGAAGAAAAAAAGTTTAAAAAATAAAGTAACTAATTTTATTTTTATCTTTATCTTTACTATATATATACATAAACTTAGGATAGTTTGATAATTTATCTAAATTATAATAAGGTAGTCCAAAAGGTTTATGCTTAAACCTAAATTTGTCATGAAACTTTTACCAATTCTACCCCTCCTACCCAAGTTCATGCTTTGACGTTGGTACCCTCATAGTTCTTGAATGTTAATCAATGAAAACCGCCAATCATACCAAGAGTCCTATTGCCATTAATCCAATCTATTTTAATACATAAATTTAGAGTGGCAACATGGCTTATCGGATTTAGTATAGTGATATGATACCCTCAAAATTCTTGAATGATAATCAATGAAAACCGCCAATCATACCAAGAGTCCTATTGCCATTAATCCAATCTATTTTATACATAAACTAGGTTTTATACCAGGACGCGCGTTGCGCTCTTAAGAACGGGAGAACCCGAGGCTCAGACAACCTAGCATCATAGCCACATCTTAACTGTTACACCAAGACAACCTAGCATCATAGCCACAACTTAACTGTTACACCAAACACCATCACATCACCAACCGATCATCTAATGCTCGGTGTAGGCTCAAAACTGTTGTCGGTACCTAGGACCCGATAGCTTACGGCGGTTAAAAATCCGATCACAACACACACAACGGTATAAATCACAACCCTTAAACCGTTCGGCCTCGGATGAATCATGATGCATAGCATCATCACTGACCCACCATTGGATTCAACGACCCAAACAATCACCTTGACCATTAGCACCTACATCATCGCCCAACATATATCACAGATCAAAGACAAACTAAAGGATGAAACGGGTCTCAGATGAGGAAAAGCCCAACATTATTGACTAAAAACATCAATTTTATGTCTAAGATGAACGCTATGTCACCATCATCGACAAATCATATCAGGTATAGCCACTGGCGACAATAAGCACCACCATCAACGCATGCACGCCACGGCGGCGCCAGGCGGCGGTGGGCGCCGACATCGAGAAACCTAAAAGGGTAATGGAGACACTGTTAAGAGTCGACGGTACCCGGAGATCCTGCCGACAGGACCACCACCTCCACCGCCACCAGAAAGGCATTGTTCTTTCTATTAAACCTCAGATCTGTAGATCTTAAGCCTTACCGGAAGACTTCCGACAAGACACGGCGGCGAGGGGATGACTGGACGACAAGGCGCCGCCACCTACACCAACACCCGCATCGACAACCACCGTGAAAACGAAAGGACATAGCCATACGACCACCGCCTCGGCACCACACCACCACCAAATGAAGAAAAATGGCGGTAACAAATAAAAATACAACACCAAATCCAAGCACCACAACCCGCTATCACGACCCGACGGTCGACCGACCAACGACGGTTGCCTACATCCTGGCGCAGGCGCCGGAGGCGCGTAGGCGGAAGGCGGTGTTGGTCAAGGCGAAGGCGGCGGAGGTAAGGCCGATGGATGGTGCTAGTGGTTTTCTGGAAATATGAAAGTGAGAGGTTTCCCTCTTTTAACTCATATGTGAGGGTAAGACCGTACAATAACCAAAGTCGTGTGGCAAAACCAAACACAAAATAATCCACTATTCATTCAAGTCTTCTATTAATATTATAGAATTAGAGTGGCAACATGGCTTATCAGATTTAGTATTTTTTTTATTGTGCAACTTAAGATGCATTTATGCATACTTTATTTTTATTTGAAGTTAATGTTAATCACGTGAATTGTAAGTTTCTAAGTTGGTTTTCTCTTTGTTTTTAAAACATAACATTTTTAAAAATCAGAATACACTATATAACGTGCATATTTTTCATTTATGTTTCGATATAGATATTATTCAAAATTTACCCCAATCAAATATATTTTTTAAAATTTTTTTGCACCAACATAATGTCTTTTAAATTCCCAACTACGGTTAAATTTCCCAAGACGCGATTACGTTATGATATAAATTTTAGGAAAAACAGGGTTGCAGCAACGCGCGGGGAAGAATTAGTTTCATAATACATAAAGATAAAGTATTATAAAGATGAATTCATATACAACAAAAATAAATTGGTGATGAGTTATACATATGGCTTCTCAATTTCTAACTTTCTTCTTCAAGCAGTTAATTTTATTCATATCGATCTAAACACCCTCCACCATAAGGATATATGAAAATGATGCTATTATATTACCTTCTCTTTGGAGGTTAGATAGCTTGTTGTCGACCTCTATATCGCAACATCATGACACTTATATGAGATTCATCGGTTTCGACCATTCGATTATCATCAAAATAAATTAACCTAACTCTTTTCATGTAATAAGTTGGAATAAGGGATGGACCTCTTCATGCAGACAAGATGTCATAACTAATATTACTTGTGCTAACCTCCTAAACTCACAATGGGATATTGTTGAAAAACACCATGCATATTAATTACCTACACTCGTATTTTTGGTGAATGTTTCTGTCATCTACAGTCACAACAAATAGTCCTTCAAGGATTGTGTGATTTACTCTATTTAAGTAAATTACACAAATTGTCCCAAACAGTATGTATAATTACAGGAGACATGTTTAATTATAACCTGCGTATTAGAGTAAATTAATGTGAGTTTGTTTGTTAATGTTGTATACGAGGCCATAGAGTTACGTTCACTAAAGTGTTACCCCCACCATTGTCATGAATGATCAAACCGAAACTCTAAACAAACCAATGTCTTAAAAACATTAGTTTACTAGTAATATATAACAATTTGGCGAAAAGTGATATATGATTATAATATTAAATTAATTTATTTATTTACTTTCACTATTTGATTTGTATTGTGCCACTCGATCTTTTAGATTCTCATTTATCTCTTATGGTCCCTATTTGACCACAAATATTCGTTCATACTCCCACTCTTATCATTAACATCTTCAAATATATATGACTCCCAATTCATATGTTCTTCAACCCACAACAATGGCTTCACCATTAAAATTCAACTACTCTTCTTCTTCTTCATTGGGCAACACTTGTCTTCCAAGGTCAATTTTCTATTCATTCTTTCTTTTTCTTTTCTTCTATCTATATACACACCTTATCCTCAATTATCAGAATAAAGTTAGATTTAAAACTTCACAAAGATTTGAATTCTTTTTCCTTTTTGTAAAAGGGAAAGCGCGTAAAATTCATTAATCTGTCATTCATGCTAACTTTCATCTTGACAATTCTCAAGATTTAGACTTGCTTCACTTCAAATTGATGCAAGATATGCTTTATAAAGTCATTGTGTGCATCATCTTCATATTTTCATAAAATGCACCAATATTGTTTTAGTTTATGCTACTATTCATATGCATATACAACTACTTTAAGCATCAAAGTGAATGCAAATGTACAATTTCAGAATTGCAGGGTCCAGAACACTACCACTGCTTCCTCAACAGAATTCTGCAACTGAAAAAGAGTTAAACTTGCAGGTGAAGAAAGTACAATTCTTTTCTTTCCATAAGCATTTTGCATGTAAATCATGCAAAATCACATTAACTAGTCTAGTTTTATGACATTTATAACATTTTTTCTACTAACATCATGGGATAACTTAGATTACAAGCAGCACAATGATGAGGAGAAGATCAATGATCGGGTCAGTGAAGCCAACGTGCACGTACAACGAGTGCAGGGGTGGGCAGGTCGCGGTGCAGAGCCGAACAAGTTCCGGTTGAAGGGAATGACCCGATAATAGTGCTTACCATTATAGATGTATTTGCCATAGGTAAGTTTTCTTGCTAAAAATGGAAACATGAACTATATAAGTTGAGTCAATTGAATTGAATTCCTTGTTGAAGATATGGAGTTTGTAAATTTTGTTGGGATTTGAACATTGTGTATCATTCTGAGCCCTGTGAGTTTTGGGGTTTGGTGTTATCTTTCAGTTCTTGGAAAGAGGTCATAATGATTCTTTGCTTCTTGGCTTTGTTTGTATTGTCATTTGTTTGAATATGCACAGATTTAACAGTCCCATAAACACTCATAGTTCTCTCATTGTAGAATTTACCTGCAAATACTTTTTCTCATGGCCCACTGTACCCACATTACCTGTAAACAGCCGTTTGAAAACATGTAAAATGACTATTTGAAAGGTAAACGGCCGTTTGAGCATAGACGAAAAGGTTGTTTGCATGTTACGTCAAATCTCATCCCCTCCTATTATTTAAACAACTGTTTACATTTGTTGTCGAACGGTCGTTTGAGTTGTAGGTGGCGTGCATAAGTTTGGGGTGGTAACACGTTATCAAAAACCCTCACATCACAAATACCATGCTAACCATTAATACCAGATGAAACGTGTTTAAAGCGGGAATGGTGGCCTTAAGTAGGTTTCGGTAAAACTATAGAATTTAGATTCGAACTGAATTAACGCTGACCACTAAGTCACCTTCAGTGAATTTAGGAAAGAATCTACCTTCTTGAAATCAATGATTTGATGTATGTTAAAACTATGTAAGAAGGTTTTAGAAACAACTATTTAAACTGTTGTGTTATTCAATCCAACAAAGCATGCAGCCCCCCTTTTTAGAGTAGCTGAATTGAATGTGGGCCTCTAGGCATTTGATATGTTTATTTTGGCATAAAAGCATGATAGATGAATCAAATCTATGGTTTTAATGCATGGTGAAGCTTAATTTTTGTGTGAAAATAAGGAAAGAAAATCATATCACTGCAAATTTGCACATGGAAAGTGGTCCCAATGAGTCACATGAAGCAAACTCTTTGAAATCATCCAATTTGTATTAGACTACAATCTGATAATATTCTTACATATAGCTTGTTTCAAGTTTGACAAAAGATGAGAATAAGATGATAAACGCGTATTTGGTGTCTAGATATTTTTATAAATAAGAAGGCTATACATAAAAATTGATCATGAAGGTCCTATTTGAGTAGCCGGCAAGAGATCGATATTGATAACTTAATAACAATTAATAACAACAATAATAATAATATTATAATATATAATAAAAATAGTAACGGTAACAACATTAATTGTATAGTTATTAAATTATATATACTATTATATAAGTATTTAAAGAGACATAATTGTAATTTGATTAAAGTTTAAGACATTAAATATATTTTTAAGAATAAGATACAAGTATTTTATGTAATAGTTTCTAAATTACTCCCATCTAATAAAGCTTTTAATTAATATATATATTTTTTTAAATTACTACATAAGTATTATCTTATTTAATTAGTGTTTTAGACAGTTCGGATTAGATTATGCCCTTTAAAAGAGTTGGTAACGCCCGTCACATCACGTGGTCAACCTACTAGTAATTTATAATATTCTAATTTTATTAGCTTCATATAGTAATAATGATAATAACAAATTAATTTATTGCTGCATTTATATTATATTATGGCATATTGTTAGTCGGTTATTTAAATATTATCAAATGTAAATATATGAAATTTAAAATAGTTTTCTATTTGTATAATTATTAATTTTATATAGTTTTTTTCAATGTACTATCAATAAATGTTTTAAATAAGTAAATTTTTGAACAATCTAACAACTCTTTCTATTATTTATTACTATTATAGTATATTGTTAAGTCATTTATTTGAATTTATCATAATGTAAATATATGATAATTTATAATAATTTTGTTATTATTGTTTTATGAGTTATCGGAGTCCTCACAAATTTAAGAATTCTCAATTGATCTTTCGCATATTATTATACTACTTAATTATATAAGCAATCGTTTATTGTGTTTAAAATTTTATCACAATTATTTTATATTATTCAAATTATGATTTATTATTTGTAATTATATATAATATCAATATTTTTTAACACTTATATATTTTCAGATAAAACAATAACAAGCAAAATGCACAATGAGACATTTTATCATTGTGTTTTATTTTTATATCATTTGTGTTGGTTTTTATCATTGTTTAAAGACTTAATTACACGGCTTCAACCTCATCGTCTTCTTCAAACCTCATCGTCTGCACCCCCTTCAAGCTCAACACTCAACTACACCCCCTTCACGCTCGACAAACGACTCATACAACCTCATCGTCTTCTTCATCTCCTCCGGCGACCTTTTCGACAACGCCGTCGGCACCGCGAAGGCGACACACAGTTCACCCTAATCCGTGCACTCCGAGCTGCTTGCTCGACGATCGCACCACGTAGTCTGTCCGTACACTTGCGCCTCTAAATCCGGCGGCACTGGCGGTGTAGACGATGGAGTGGGCGTTGGTGCGGAGGACATCGTCGAATTGTTGTAGATCTAGATCTACAACGGTTTGTTGTGAGGTGCTTATGGTTCCGGCGTTGCTGATGATGTTCGAGTTGACCGAAGGTTGTGACGGTGAAGTTGACGACGAGATGACTTGTTGCTCGTCGTGATGTCGCATTGGAGTAGGTGCACGTTGGGAGCCGATGGAAGCAGCGACGCGGTGGCCTTTGTCGTCGGAGATGTCGGCGATCACGACGGTGGCGCCGTGGCAGCGAAGAGAACGGCGGTTGCTTCTAGGATGCCGCTTGCTCCGCCGGTGATTATGGCTACTTTTTTGGCGAGTTTCGACGGTGGTGACGGTGAAGAACTTGTTTCTGCCATATTAAAAAGTGCAAGGGTATTTAGTCATTTTAAAAAGTTTAACAGTCAAACTTAACGGACATCCACTTCAGGACCAAGTTTGTTACGTTTGTGCCTACTATTGGACCAACCTTTACTTTTTTTAAGAGTTAGGGACCAAAAGTGAAATCAAGCCCAACCACAGGGACTACCCGTGTAATTAAGTCTTGTTTAAATTCATTAGATTAATTTGTTGTTAATTTATCATTGTATTTTATAGACTAGAAATGGCGTACCTGGTGCTGCAAAGAGCTCCCGCGTTTTCGCAGGGTCCAGGAGGGTCCGTCCCATTTAAGGGAAGATGTACGCGGTCTTTCCCCCACATTTTGTGGGGAGGCCGTTTCCACGGATCGAACCTGAGACCTTCGGTCCCTTAGGAACAGCTTTTACCGCTGTGCCAAGGCCCGCCCTCATTTTATAGACTAGAAATAACAACAATATTATTTTACAAGTATATATATTTTTTTTCACCATTCACAAAACCCCATATTATTCAAAAAAATAATAATAACTAAAAAAAACACAATGACTGCACTTAATACACAATTATAAACAGAATTCATATAGTTTAAAAACGTATATATATTATCTTCTTCTAATATTACTCATTTTAAAGGAAAAATACTCGTTTTAATAGTGCAATTCTACAAAAATAATAATAACGTATATAAAAGTTATTTACATTTAATAATAATGGGGAATATGAATAAAAATCAACAATAGCTATGCCTATAATACCTTTTTAACAAATATATATAAAAGTTATTTACATTTAATAATAATGGGGGATATGAATAAAAAATCAACAATAGTACGCTTTATGCCTATAATACCTTTTTTTAACAAATATAATTAAGTAATATCTTAATCCGAAACAGGTAGATGAAATCTCATTTACATAACAAATAAAAGGAAGAATGTAATATTTCAATTCCCAAAGCCTTGCAAACGATGAAATGAGCTGAACCTGAGTCTATGTTTTGAGTCTGTTAAGAGAAACGAGTCGATTCAGCTCTGTCTAACATTTAAACGAGCCAAAACTTAGCTCACATTGAGCTCATTAAGAAGTACTAACAGAGATTAGAGAGTATATATGATCAATTTAGTTGTAAATTAATATCCGAGTTTTTTCAACAAACTTGATGTATATGTCTAATGATTAATCTTATAATTAGCAGTCACTTAGGTTGTCGTTTAGTGATAAAAAAAAAAGCACTTAGATTTTAGCTATCTGATAGGAAATTAATTATTAATTATGTAGGTTAAAAGTAGTGTAAGTTGTTGTTTAAATAAAAAGTAAAAATCAACAAATTGATTGTTAGTCTAATCATATTGGAATAGACTTGTGTATAGTACATATATTTTATAAATGATGAGGTTATTTGTTTCTTACATCTTTAGTTTGTATATGTTTCACATGTTCATGAAAGATGCATCGTGTATAGGCGCCCCTACATCACTAAAAGGACCGTAATAGATTCATCAAATATCAAAAAGTAAGTAAAAGACAGATTACTGATGAATGAAGTTATCTTGTAAAATGGACCACAAAGGATGGAGGCAAGTCTAGACACTTAGGTTTTGTACACATTATTGTTTGTGAGCTAAATGTTGAATATAGTGACATATGTTGCGTTGGTTTGTCCATGTAAAATTTGGTAACCATTTCACACAAGGGATTAGCAAAGGACTTAGTGCATGGGTCAATTAAAGCGATAAGATTAAAGTCCATTGAATATCTCTAATGACAATACGTCCATCCAACATTAGAAGCGGAAACTAATGTGAATATTCAATGACTTGGACACATGTATACATCATCCTTTTATGTATGTGTTCAAACTTGCATTGAAAGGTGAGTGTGGGTTTTAGCTTATCAATAGTTCATTTGAAAGCATGAAAGTGTGTGTGAAAAAGATTAAAAGGAACTATATGTGTATGCGTAAAGTGTTGTCACTGTACTTAGCTTTGTGTGTACTCATGAATGAATAAGACACGGGCTTATGATACTCTCAAGTTTGAACTAAATAAATGTAAAGACGCGTCTGTATATCATCTTCACGATTGCGTCCCTTACACGCCTTGCCAACCAAATCAAAATCAATTAAAATTTATTCTTTTTTTTTTGAAGTAACATCATTAAACATATACAACGTTATATTCTTTATGTACATGTGTAAATTCATAATTATAAAAAGTTGTGATAGATATATGTTACTTACACCTGGAAAATATTTAAAAAGTGTAAGTGTAACTTACATTTATCATAACCTATTTACAATTGTAAAATAACAAAAATATATTAAAATATACATAAAAGAAGATAACGATGTATATGTATAATGATGTTGTTACAACAAAAAATATTAATAATTTTATTGGATCTGATGAAGTAAACACGGTTGTGGTAATTTAAAAAAGTTAACATTTGACGTATATATATACAGTATGTTAATCAGTCAATGTATGATAACATTCTGGGCTGACTGGTATATACTACACTAGCACTGAAATGGGCCTTCGATATGAATTCTATTGGTTCACCCAAAACATATCTTTTGCAATATCTTGGCGACAAGTTCTAGCTAAATGTTGTACATAAATAATTAATGTATTTGGAGCTAATATCATTACAACATATTTTCTTTATTTATGTAGAAGTCACTTAAACTAATTTGATATACTAAAATTAATAACGTATAAACAAACACAAACAAACAAAACATACCCAGTGTCTCCCGCTGAAGGGCAGGGTCTGGGAGGGGTATATGGTAGCAAGTCTTTCTCTATCTAGAAAGATAAAATTAATAAAGTATAAAAATACATAAAGAAGGACACTGAACTAGTTTTTATATACACAATTTTATTTTTAAATAACCATCTTGTAAGTCTTAAATTAATTATAATAAGACTTTATAAATTGTTTTTACAAAAAAAGTTAAATATTACCTCATTAAAACTTAATAAGTTTAAGGTTGACAAGCAATCCTTAAAAAATAGTCATGTGCTTTTTAAACAAATTTAGTGATGTTAATATAGAAAAACTAGATGAGCAAATTTCTCATTTATTTTTAAATAATTTATTAAGTCATAGGACAATAACACATAAAAATGACGTTAAGACATTTAGATAAAAAGTACAGTAGTTTTCATCTGAATTCAACAGCTTTCTTTTCTTCAACATGGATTTTCTAAAATAAATACAATAAAATATATATTTCGCAGCATTTTACCTCTTAAGTCTTAAATTTTTTCTTCAGAACACATCGCATTGACAACTTAATAGTAAGATATATTTTTATACGGAAATGTTAACACGACACAACAGGATATTAACAAGTTCATGTTTGAGCTTAACAAGTTTCATGTCATTAACAAATCAACACGTTTATAACACAATAAAAATTGTCTCAACAGGTTAAAAACTTGTTAACCTCTTAAGACAATTGTTTAAACCTGTTTATTTATAGCCTGTTTAAAATAACTATATATATATATATATATATATATATATATATATATATATATATATATATATATATATATATATATATATATTATATATATATATATATATAATATAGATATATATTAACGATATATGTCATTGTTATCCACATTCACTTTAGAAAATCTATCGTTTGCTCAGCCACTACAAGCAAATACGACTACAACTATACCACTGACCGCGTCTTCCGCCTCTATGGATTCCGCTTGTTAATGACCTTTTTAAATTATGCTATTGGTTGATTAAGACTTGTATGGACTTCTGTTTCAAATATATAAAGGATTATCATGTTAAGTATTTTTATGTATTTTTGCAACATTTTTTTCACAAATAAGTGATTTTTATTACAAAATACGTTATTTTTATCTTATCTTTTAATAGGTTTTATCGTATAGTCTGTAGAAACAGATCTGTGTTTGTGTGCGGAAAAAGTAACACGATTAGTTATCGTGTCATGTCCGTATCAATTTTATAACATTCGTGTCTTATCATGTATCGGCCTGTAATATCAGCCCTACTTAATAACTTTGTTAGCACACATGTAATCATAATTAGCCTTGTTATCGTGTCAAAATTTTATAACATTCGTACATTAGTGCGTATAAACATATGAAAAGAACAACACGAACCACCTTCACTAATCATCACCATCACACCCCCTAATTTTCTAACCTCATCGAGCCCCATCACCATAATGATGGTGATCATTTATCTCCAATCACTGGACCACCATACATCAATAAACCACATTGCCACTCGCGTATTGGGTAGTTCCAAACGTCGTTAAAAATAATAATATAAAATAACCATTGCACCCTATATATACCACAATTCCCACAACCACCTCAACACAAATATCATCAACCAATGTTCCGAAGAGGAGCCATCACCATATCGGTGTTTGCCAACTCCACCACCATGGTCGGGTGGTGCCGCCCCCGCCGGAGGCTGAGAAGGCGGAGGAGTCGAACGGTCCGCCTCGGTAACAAGTGTCGGAGATTGAGCATGCGGTGGCGGATGGTGGCGTGTCCGTTTGTGATATTGAAGAGGTTTATTATGAAGATGGTGGCGGATGGGCGGTTTATGGAGGCGTATTACCTGTCGCTGCCGATTCTTCGGCCGCAACTGTTTCCGACGTGTTGATTTCTATGACTTCTATGTACATGCAATAATGCAAAACAATATATGTCACATGTATCATGTATGTATACGAATATATTAACTTGTTAAAGTGTCAAAGGACACAATGAATAGTTTGAAATGACCTAGTATTAATGTTGTTAATTAATACTTGAGAAGTGATAATTAACAATGATTAAATCTGAACACGGGACGATTAACTAAATATATATCATCTTAAACATGAACACGGACATCTTTAATAAATAGGGTACATGATATGACTAATTTAATAGTTAATACGATTAAGTATAACCTTCTTAGTAACACGTACGTGCTGAGAGGCAATAGCGGCGAACACAAACTGCTAACTAGCAGTGGCGAAAGTGCGGACTAAGGATTGAACGAGTTTAGAAGGGCAAACTATCGACAGACTTGAAAGGTGAGAGCGATGAATACGAAAATGTTTTTTGGGCTTGCAGTTAGGGTTATGATTTATGGACGAATGAATACAAGTACATAACGTTAAAGTGATTGGATGAAGAACGGTTTGCAAAGGGCGAATTAGGCTATTATAAATGATAATTTATTATATACGAAACAGACGAATGACCAAAACTGTTCAAATGACACTGAAGTCGATCACTATTGCTTGTGAAGGTATTTAAGGGTTATTGGATTTAAAACTCATAACTTTCATTTAATGGTCGATATTAATTTTAATTCAGTAACTAACTTTAAACTTATTTTCTTCTAATAATGCCTTAGTCACTAAGAGTTAATACTCGTTAGTTTTTTTGATGAAACATGACCAACTTTGAGCCATTTTTCAACTATGTCACGGCCTAGTCTCATTAGGTCCTTTTATATTGTCTAGCTTCCATCTTCACCTGAAATCTACCTCCGATAAGTAAGGTAGGTCAAATCAGGAAGTGGAGATTGGCTGGTTTTTTGGTGCGAAAGTTTCAAATTGACGGAACTTATGATAGATTTTAATTATCTGCTTAATGTTTGACCACAAAAGTAGTCGACGATATAGAAAAAACTAACGAGATTAACGCCAGTTAGTAAAGGATCGTTGAAGGAAAATAAACTCAAAGATTGAAGTTTATATAAACATTTCCTAAGTTTGGGATTAATCCTGGCCAATAAATGAAACTCGAGTTTATTAAAATCCAATAACCCTTCATTTAACTTTAACTAAACATGCGAACTATAACCGGTATTTAAACACATGATAGTTAGTTAATAAAATTGAACGTTTTGTGTTTGTTTATTTTTGGATTTAATTATTCTACGCAAATAGACCAACATTAAACAAAAATTAACAATAATTAAAGGCAAACATCATTAGATGAATATATAAACAAACATTATTAACGTTAAGGAACGAATATATATAAATATAACAAACGAATGTTACACACATAAATGAATGAATAGGACATGTTTCATATCCATTTTTTAACCTAAATAAAATGATTAATTTTTATTTATGTTTGTTGATTGATTAGATAAAGACGGATCAGATTTCAATAATTTAAATTATTACTTACTGAACACACTTAACTTTCACTTTTATTGCCAACAACAACTCAGGAATATAATTATCAAATATTTACATTTGATTTTCACTTGCTTTTATTCACATTAATGATTAGCGAACGAAATGAAAAAAAACATATAAGCTAATTTGAGCCTAAATAGTTTTTAATTATATTGAAAAATTGAAATAATATATTTGAAGATAATCGTTAGCAATAGTTTTTAATTTATATCATAGTGAGTTTGTATTAGAGTATGATCGAGTATTTATCATTATTTAATGGTGTTTGAGTTAGGTTAAGAGTAGTATAAGTTTAGTATAATAAACGAGTAAAGGATTTGTAATTTAGTGTTCTTTTCTTATTAATAAACCGGTGTCTATCATGTTTTCTCAAGTCGAAATTTTCCAACAGAGATGTCTGTGAGAAGGAGATCGAATGAGAAGTTTTTGGTCAGAAAAATCCCCCATGACGGTCCTTGATTCCGTTGCGTTACACGTGCTCGTGAGGTATACTACGCGTGACATCAGACTGACCGGAGTTATAAAGTCACTCCCCTACTATACGAGCCCAAGACATGATGATAGCTGTGAATCTTGATCATAAACGGGATGAAAGGTTGGTCCTTATATACTGCTTTTTACGACTTAAAAGGTGACTTTATTGTCGTTGAGGATTTCCTTTAATCGTCTATGTTGGGAAGAATAAAAGCGAGTCATCGGTTTTTGTTAACGATCTGAATTACATTACGTTACTACCACGCTATCTGTAGCTTCTATATTATACAGTTTAGCTTCTTAACTTATAACGAAAAGTAAGACGATTTATACAAAATTACACCCGAAACCTTAATAAAATTTAAAGTTTGTGTAGCAATATAATCGTGCATCCTGGTGGCTAATGCTTACCACCACAAAAGCTGCTTCATCTATGTGGGATTTGGGTAACATTAATTGATATGTTTTTAGTAATATCTAATCTCTCGTGCTGACCAATATTATTTATTTTGCTCATAGGAAACTCAGGGCTTTGCTTTTTTGGGGACGAGTTAAAACTTCTCATAAGGTTTCCCATTATAAGATTGTTTCCACTCGAGCATATTTAACAATAAAGTTTTGTTCTCGTTCTCGTAAACACTAAACAACCTTCAAAATTACTTGTATTTTCCTCATGAAGTGTGGCATTGATATGATGATATCTAACCGTCTTTTTCTTCGTTCTGTTACATGTCACAGTCATATATTCATATTTCTAAATGATATATGCCACAAGATAACTAAAATTAAATATAAATGCTAAGCATTTAAGAAATCAGAAAATTTAACCTTACTCGTACAATACTACAATATATAATTACAATAAAGTGAGGAAATCGAAATTCAAAAGAAAGATTCCCAACAAAAGATAGAAAAACCAACAAGTGTGTTTGGGAAACAGCTTTAAAATCATCACCATCATCATCATCATCACGACACTATGAATTAACAGATGTCATCATTTCATGGCTTTATGGGCCTGGGTCCTAGGCCCATGTACGAACAAAAACAGGAGCCTACATTTACTATTTGTAATAATAATCACTTGCTTTGCCTCGATAATATATTAATATGTACCTTCCTCACATAACACAAGTTGGTTGCATGCAGCTTGAAAATAATCCCCACTTCTTCTGCATTTCAGAATTAAAAGAAAAGATACCGTAAATAGGGTGGGGTTAGTTCAATGACAAGTAATCAAATAAAACCACGGTAAATGATCCAGTACAATTCTGTTTTGGCTTTACTTTGTCAACTTACATAGTAAAAAAATTGGGAACTCCAAACATGTTTATTTTTTAATAAAAACATGGGCTAATAAAAAATAAAGTAAACTAGAATTAAGACCCTCGTGTTGCAACGGGTGCTCAAACCATGAAAATCTAACGTCGAAGTATTGTCACAAAATCCCACGTTGAAGGTAAGAAAAATAAAATCTTTATCTCCTTGAAAAATAAATTCCCAAACTTGTGTGTTGCGAGAGACGGATGACGATTTTTGTAAACTATATATTGTTACAAAATTTAGCGTCAAAATGTCGATAAAATAGGCACGTCACGACGGCAAAAAGCCAAATGGCTTAAAATATTAACGTTGATAAAAAAATGCACACGTATAAATTTGTATTTATAAAAAATCAGTCTCTAAAAGTTGGAGGATAATAATCAAAAAAATTTAAAAAAATAAAACCTTGATATTTCTATGGAGACTTGTACATTTATGCATTAATGATTTTTACATTGTGACATATAATTCTGTTTTGAATAAAATTTCACCGAGACGTAAATAAAAGGAACCACGACGCAATGGTATATTCAAAACATTAGAATTTATAATTTATAAAAGAAAAATATTAGAAGTAAATAAGTAAACGATATAAAATATAATATAGTCAAATTTGAAAGGGTGAAGATATAACTTTTGGGGGCTTAACTAAAACTTCAAAAGCCTATGCAATATATAATTGTACTTTGTGAAATAAAAGTTTATGTTTGTAGTAAAATGTACATCAACAAATCAATAAAGTACAACACCTTACGCACATGAGAGTAGATAATTAGATTTATATAAATATTTTCAAAAAAACAAATATATTTTACCCAGTTTTACTAATAAGGCCTTGTTTACTATTGTGAGAATATGTGAAAAGTTACTAAATTAATTTTTAAAATTGTTTTAAAATAATAAATAGTTACCTTGATCTTTAGTCAAAACAATAGGTAGAACATTTTATCTACTAACGCTCGTTTTTCAAATTTTGACTAAATTAAAGTTTACAGTAACTATGTATATGGAATTTGAATACAGGTTACATTTGCTTAGAGAATATAGACACACAATTTTATTTAATGTCTTTTTTGTTCATTTTTATGAAGTTAAGGACTTCTAAATTTAAACTTTAGATTAATAGACTCTCTCGTAAGAACTGAACAAAGTTCGGTTTTTCAATAAAAAATACATTCCGACTAAAAATACATAAAAGATTGAAGGACTGATTGACAATGAAAACAGTGTTGACTATACGCATAGTAAAGGTGGGGTCCCAAAAGTTAATATAAATAGTGGTTAAATAGACAAAATGTGTAATTACGTGCCTACAATTGCGGGGAGATGATGCAAATGTGTCAGCGGACTCGTGATGTGTGATCATTTGATTTCACACCCCCATAACATTACATTACATTTACTCCTCACACCGTCCCTCACATGGGATAGACAACAACAATAATCAAATCATATAATCGTTATACCATAATAAAAAAAAAAAAAAAGTAACTTGACGTGCCACGAGGCAGTACCACAACCATCCCTCATCAAATTTTCCGCCTCTCTCATCTTAAATAATTACCTTAATTACTAATATATTATTAATATTTTTTTACATTAATAAATTAAAAAAGAGATCTACTTATTAATGTTATTTCTAAATAAATAATTTTAATATAAAATAATAAAATTTTCTAAAGCATAAAACTTTTTAAAAAATGAAATATTTTAAAAGTGGTATTTTAAAAAATTCAATTTTTCAAAACCAAAAATGATTAATTTGGCAGATATAATAAGAAAATTTTTAAAAATAATATTTTTATACGCTTTGTTTTATAACAAAATATATTTTTTTAAAAAAAAAATTAAAACTAAATTTTAAAAGATTGATATCACTGTTTTATTAGTAATAGTCATTTCTCATATGTAATTTCAATCCTATCATATCTTATAATATTATTTTATTATTCTAATATTTTATTTATTCGACCCGTGTAATACAAGGTTTACTAAAGCTAGTAATGAATATTTTGAATCCACCCAAAAGTGGTTATAAATGTTTTTCCAATTTAACTTTTCCCAGATAAACATTTTAAAAAGAAACCATTGTTATAAAACATAATAAATATCAATCGTATTTGAACTGTTTTACATATATGTATATCATACATGTATGTAAAACAACTAAATATCACCGGTCTTGACTTAGATATAACGTATATCAATGGTTCGTTATTTACGTTAAAAAAGTTGGTTCTGTAATAATCCTGATCTTATATATATATATATATATATATATATATATATATATATATATATATATATATATATAATATATTATATATATATATATATATATAAAGGGGAATTTACGAAATTACCCTTCTAGGCTTCGACCGGAGGAGCGTGGGCGAGATCCGGTACAGATCTTCGTCTACGGCCTTTGGTTTAACGTGCCTTCGTTGTTGTTCCGGTGGTGGTGGCGGTGGTGTTGCTACACTTACGGGCTAGGTGGCTCCTTGGCGTCACAATCGTAAGTGTAGTCGTATTCATAGTCACAGACAACCCATGCGTCTTTTTTCTCCTCTTTCACATGTGGGTACCCTCCTGCTTTCCGCTGTTGTACCATAAAGTACAAGTCAAACTTTACCATTTTAAAGCCACCCCTTTTCCCCACTCAGGTTTTAATATTCACAGTTTGTGTACAACCCTTAATGCACAGTGTACTCACTCTCTAAACCAAAAAAAACTCATACATCAGTCGAACATAAGACGAGCCGAATAAATAAATGTGTTTAAAACTATCTAACTTAACCTAAAACTTTTTTTTACTTTTTTTTTGGTATAAAAACAAGAGATGTTAATATTTCAACTACTTATTTCTTTTAGCTAGCCCACTTGACAGAGGCTTTTGAGCTAACCACTTGATAGAGACTTTGTTTCTTATATAGAAGTTTCTGGCTTCAAACCTAGGTACGATGTAACTTGGTGTAATTTAAATGTAGAATTAGAATAAATTTGCCGTTAAAAAAAATTTTAAGACAGGACCATAATTTATGAAATTAAGTGTAAATATTAGAAGACACTTTTGTCCCCAACCAAATCATGAGTGTTAATTCTAATGATGGTAATTAAATAGTTGAAGGTGAAAGTGGTGAACTACCGTGCAGCGAGGAACAACGATCATAGCGGGAGTAACAACATTATTATCATACAAATCTCCGGTAACATACAGATCGCGATCTTCAGAATAGCTGTAGCGGAGCAATCCGGCTTGTCTAGCCGACTCGAAGCACTGCGTAAACGGGAGATCGTCGTTGCAATCCCAGCTTCCGAACGCCGGAACGTTGTTTCGCTTGTAGTCCTGCGAGATCGTGAATCCAACACAAATCAACAAGAGTTTACGGAGAAACGAAGGTGGTGAATCGATTACTTGTGTTAGATGTTTGACTTACGTAGTCGTAATTGTAGTCGTAATCCATGGTGGTAGAGCGTTGAATCTAGAGGGAATGTGGGTGGAGGTTAAAGGGTGCTAAAACTAAAAGGGGGTTTGTCACTTTGGTGGTGTTGAATCTGTGTGAGGGGAGCTTTTAAAGGCCTGTGTCACATTGGGGACCCTGGGTTTTTAGAAGGTGTTGTTTATGCACTTGAAGTGTCTAAGTTGTACATTTTGGTCCTTATACAATGTTTAAGAATTAGCATTCACCTCCTCATACTCATATTTATAGTAAAAACATTATTTTTCTCTATGTTTTAGTTAAATAATATCTTTTATATATATTTATTTTTATATTTTATTTTTCATTCACTTACAAGCATATTTTAAAAATATTAAAAAATTATGAACCTTGTATTCCTCACAACCCTTATAAATTTTTCTTAACAGTAATTCACAATCATCCTTATATATAAAGTACACACTCATATAAATATAGAAAACATAGTGTGAATGATCTTAGAGTATAATTTGATTGTGATTGTTATGTAATTGATATTATCGTAAGTTTGATTGAATTACACTAGATAATCAATAATTGAAGAAATTGTTTTTTTTAGTGGAAACGGACAAAAGATACTTCCATGATTCAGAAGTCGTAAGATAAAGGTTGTTTTAAAGATTAAATGGTAATATACGGAACAAATTTCTATTCTATTTAATCGCATTTGTCGGTGGCAACAGTATTCAAAATCAAAAACCCTACACACCACCACAAGCCTTTCTGGAGTGCTGAAACAGGTCGGAGGAGAGGCGGTGAAGATTGCGACGCCGGTGATCACCGAGGCGTCGAAGAAAGCTCAAGAAGTGTTTTAGAGCCCTGGGTTTGATACTCAGCCTCGGAAGGAAGAGACCACACGAATAAGCTTTTGGGGAAGACGATACAGGCTGCTGATGATCAACATCGGAAGTATTTCAAGGGTGTTAAGGTAATCTTTAGCGGTTTGAGTAAAAAGCCTTTTTGATTTGTACGTTTTGAGATGTGGGTTTGTTTGATTTGTGTGTTGTGATGGTATGAGCTCTAGGTGTTTGATGAAATGTCTGAGAGAGATATATTGATTGTTTTGATTGTAATTTGAGTTTGATTGGTTTCTGGTGGTTAAACTTTATGGTGGGTAAAAGATTATGTAATAAAGATTGGAATTTGGTCTGTTATTTACAACATTAGAACAGTTTAACTTTTCGATTTATTCGGGTTTGAATCATATTGTTCAAGATTTTGTTTCTTGAAAAGGTTTTTGGTTGAATTTTTGGGAAGTTATATGATCATTTGGGTTATTCATTTGTTTCCTTTGATGTGAACTGTGAGATTAGTTGATGTTAACCACTAGATATATTCTTAGGTCGGGTAAGGTATGCATCCTTCTATTTGGTTTTTGATTCTGCTTTCTGCAAGTATTTTAAAGTTTGCACATTAGTTTACCAGTTTGATATTGTGCTTAATTTAGGATGAAGGAGCTCTAGGTGTTCTTCGAGATATTTTTATTCCCAATATTCCGGTAAGCTGAATCAAGTGTTTGATGAACTATATGAATTTTAATGTATCTCCACTTTACTATTTATATCTCTCTAGGTGCGGGAAAACAGTTTTCATTTAAAATGTGTTTATGTTGTGGTGATGTTGAGACGCATGATGAGTGCAATTTTAAATGAGGATGCGATGGATGACAAAGTAAGTTTGAGCCTAAGCACCCTCCATTGCATGTATATGTATATATGTGTTTGTGTGTCTACTACTAGACTGAGTTTTTTAATGAATTTACAGGATTATATAGGCAATAAACGACTCGAGCTTTCTGGGCAACTATTAGCTATACTGTTTGAGGTGAGTAGTTTGTTTTTCTGGCCAGCAGTGATGCTGATTGTGACAACGTAGGGTGTGTTTCCTGACGCATTTGTAAACGATCCTATTTTCTCAATGAAAGATGATTTTGTTGTTAGGTCCATGAACCAACTGCTGAGTAGAGCAATTTATGCGTCATGACTTTTGTTCCCTTCAATTGTAGTATATTCTTTGTTGTTTTTATGAACATGAACGACACCCGGTTAAAGTTTAAACTTCATGTTATAGGACCTATTCAAGTCAATGAATGAGCAGTTGAAAACTGAAGTCGATTTGAGGCTGTCACACGGCACTAGAGTTGATATGCCAGTGGTATGTCAATTTGATTAAATATGTATGCAGTTGCACAAATCTTTTGGTGTTTTTTAACTGTCCTTAATATTCTATTCAGCGTATGGCGAAATTCAAAAGTAATATTACTGGTGGCCTGGAGCGTACCCTCTCTACTGGAAATTGGGATGTTGGTCGATTCAAGATGCATAGGAAAGGCATTACACAGGTGCTTTATTTATTATTATTCACGGTAGTTCTATGAAATTTGGTTTATAATATGATGAGAAAACTAAAAAAGCACTTGTAATAGATTGTTACAAGACTATCTTTCATTGGACTACTAATCTTCTACCAAATACTTATGTAAGTTATTCTTTACTCTCCCTCCATTTATATGATGTAAATCTCAGATTGTTTGTGATTTTGTTTAAAGGAACATGACATAAAGATGAAAAAGAATCTTGAATTTGGGGGTGTTTTAAATTTGCAGCCAAAATGATGGAATGAGGCTAATCTTTGCCACTATAAATTAGTAGATGAGGTTGTTGAAGAGGCATAGGCTTAGGTTGTGTGTTTAATTCATGGGTTGTTTCAAAGATTAAGTTTCACACGGAGACTACAGACGTGAAGGTGAACATTTAGTTTCAAGATTCATGTTGATTAATGAATGTTAAAACATGATCATGATTTTGTTTAGTGTTATGAATATGGATTCAACTTGTAGTTCTGTTAAGACGTGCGATGTGTTTGATAAAATGTCTCAGTAAAATTGCTATGTAAATAGGTAATTACTATGTAAATAGGTAATTACTTTTGCTCATTAGAATTGAACATACCATTTAAATTTGGTATTCTTTTGTATCAATCACAAGTCACTGGCAATATCATGTTATCTTATAAATTATAATATTGTGTTCATATGTTCAATTAGAGCTTTCTCAACCTACACTTGCAGAATCCATTCGTTAGGCCGATCCAAGAATTTGATAAAGATTCATTGCTTGATATTTTACCAGAGCTTCCATTATGGGTAAAGCACCCCGACTACGAACGTGTGAGCACTGAACTTAAACATTCTTACTGATCATATAAATATTTTCAAGAACAATGCAACATAACATGGCTTCTTTGTGATTATACAGGTTGATTGGTTAAATGATGTAATTCGTGATATGTGGCCTTACCTCGATAAGGTGACACAAATTTGGACACTTTTTGAATCTTTTTTCAGATTGTTATGTACAAGAAGTGACACGTCTCACATCCATTTCAATCTCGTATAGGCAATATGTGGTATGATAAAAAGCATGTGTGAACCTATATTCTCTGAATACATTGGCATGTATTTTATAAGATCCATGGATTTTGAAAGCCTTACATTTGGAAGTCTTCCGCCTATAGTTCAAGGTATGTTCATTAATTACTAATGCACACATTATAGCTCCAAATGTTTCCAGTAAGCGATATAATCAGCAAGTTTGTATAACATTATAGGCTACTATTTTTAACTTGACAGGTATGAAAGTACACGAATTAAACGAGGCCAGTCTGGTCTTTGATCTAGAGGCTAAATGGGCTGGAAATCCCAACATGATTCTCGTGTTAAATGTGTTCTATCTACCAATCAAAGTTCAGTTAGTAGATATGCAAATAACTGCAGCCATTCGGGTGACACTAAAACCATTTGTGCCTACGTTCCCTTCCTTTTCTAATGTTGTTGTCTCTCTAATGGACAAGGTAGGTATGATTTTAAATGTAGTTATTGAATACATGGACTAATATATTATTATACATTAATATTTGGATACTTTTATGCTGTGAATGTTTAGCCGGATGCAGATTTCGGGTTAAAAGTAATCGGGGGTGATCTGATGGCAATCCCAGGACTCTATCATTTCGTTCAGGTGCTCTTCTTCTTCTTCTTTTATTTTTTTGGTAATTTTTATAGGTCAAATTTGATCGTGTAGTTCTTTGACTAAATCAGTGTAACTATTGGTTTGATGGCAGAACATAATCAAGAAATATGTTGCTAATCTTTATCTATGGCCTCAGTGTCTAGAAATACCGATTCTTGATGCTTCCACGTAATTTGTTCCACTTGTGCTATTTAACGACTATAAAGATCGAACTTCACTATTGTCTTTGGTAATCATATTATATTTTTTATTGTTATTTATTATATTGGTTTGAATGTAGTATTCAAGAGACCCTTCTTGGATGAGTTTCTATTATTTTGCTTCAAGAAATTTGATGTTGCCATTTGGTGTTAACAGGTAACTCTTTAGTCTAAGGGGCTGTTTGTTTGGGTCTGACCGAGACGCGAACGTCTGACTCGTATAGGAGTATAAAATTGTAACACAAAAGCCCGGCGCAACGCGCCGGGGAATCAACCTAGTTAGAATGAATCATGATAAATTAGAATAATCAAGATAACAATTTTTCAATCTTATCTTATTTAATATATCGTTTTATACTAAATAAAATTTTATTATTATTTAATATTTTATTTATTCATTTTACACACGGCTTACTAAACAAGTGAAGATAATATGGAAAGAATATTACAATTTTCACAAATACACGTTCAATTTAACATAAGACTAACTTTTGTTCAAACATTGTATATATTGTATTAACAGTGATATAAAATGTTAACGATATGATCTGCTCTTTCTTTTCACATTATGTCTAATCAATCGCCGAGAGAAGCTAATTCTAACGGGTAAAATGTTATCGTTGGACGTCAAGAAAAAAATTACACTATAAATATTCACACACTTAGACAATATTATCTACACAAACTCAAACAAAATCATATAAATACAACAATTACACAAACACTATCAACCATATCTAACGAGTATTCAGAATTGTATATTTCCGAAAATAAAACAGATTCAGATGATAGCAGTTTATGGTTTCTGAAAAATCTTGTCTAAAAATCCCTGGAGGATACGGCGTTTGGTTCTTCTAAAAAAGATGTGTTCCACGCGATCGTGTAACGGGTCACGAGCTACTTATGAACGACTATTTCGTTGACGATTCAAAATAAGATAAACAAACATTTCGAGGAAGGTACCGGATGTCGAAATATTAATTCTTAAAAATAGTCGATGATGTTGAATCAAATAAAGAATGGTTCCAGAACGGGCTTGACGGGAGGTACAAAAAGAGTTTCACCCCGCTACAAACATTGGCGGTCAGACAACTCGCAACAGGTAACACCTCAGACGAGTATGATGAGTATTTATGTATATCTGCTCGCACTTCGCGTGAGTGTCTACAATTTTTTTGCAATGCGATTATCAAGTTATATGGTAGGGAGTTCCTTCGTAGACCTACAAGCCAGATGTTGCACTTTTGTACCAGTAACACGAGGATAAGCATCACCTTCCTGGTATGTTTGGGAGTATAGATTGTACACATTTTGTTTGGAGGATGTGTTCGACTAAGTTACGTGGCCAATATATGAGAGGTGATCACCAATATCCGACGGTCATGCTTGAATCGGTGGCTTCATATGATATGTGGTTTTGGCATGGTTTTTGCGGCCCGTTCGGGTCAAACAACGACATCAACGTTCTCAATCAATCCCCAATTTTTGTACCTGAAAGGAATGGTACCGCACCTAAGTGGTCATTTTATGTAAATGAACATCTATACAAATGGAGATACTATCTTATCGACTTGATCTATCCTACTTGGTCGACGTTTGTGAAATCGTTTCCATATCCGGCGGATCCGAATCAAAAGATATTCAAGAAAAGTGCAAGAGTCGGCAAGGAAAGATGTTGAAAGAGCTTTCGGTGCGATAAAAGGAATATGGGGCATACTTAGGTGACTGATGCGGGCTATGACAGTTGACAAGATTCGGAACGTCGTTTACGCATTCATGATATTGCACACATGATCCTGAAGGATGAAGGAAAAGCGATATCACCGGTATACATAATGGACCCTCCGGTCCAACCGATTTTTTACAGCAACGCTCTTTCGGAAATACATGATCAAGATACATATTTCCGACTTCGATATGATATTGTCAAACATATTTCAAGTTTAGGTCTACAGTACCTCATTTGATGTTTTAGTTTTAATTATGTACTATTTTATTTAATTATGTAATTGTTTATTTTTAAATATGTAATGCTTAACTTTTAATTATTGTAATTTTTATTTTTTAATAAAAGTGAATTATCTTTTGAATTATTTTAATATTAAAAGAAAAGTTTCAGGGTAGTTCAGGATAACATTTCCAGTTTTTTGAATATTTTAGGGTATTTCAGCGTACTTGTAATGTGACAGTGTGTGATTAGTGGATTCCAGGATAATCCAGAGTACTCCATAAGAGTGCCCACTCCTCCCTTAGGCAACTTTTTTATCACTAAACACACTCTACTATATTTACTATACTTCTAATATCATTATATCAACACTCGCTAAGATAATATCTTACAATCCTTGATAATTATACTAATGATCTATTCTCAAATATGATATAATTAACCCTTACAATTCCTTACGGGATTTCATAACTTTTAATGACTCATTATGACACAATGTAGGGCTGCAATTTACAACGCAACCCATTACCATAATATGAAGCAATTTAAAATAAAATGATTTAGTGTTTAGGTTAAGTGTGCCTAATTCAAAAAGAGGTCTAACATGTTTAAATATGTGTATAAATAAATATAGATATAATAATAATAATTATTATAATAATTATAATAATTATAATAATAATAATAATAATATAAAATTATATTTTATAATCCAAACAGTTGACTACCCGCTAATATTTATCCCAACTAACAATTTGGTCGGTATAAATCACAACTTTCGATTTTGTTACCCATAACAGTACTAGTTTAACTATTTGTTAACTCCTTTATTTTGATGACATGGCACCTCGTGACGTGGCATGTGACATATCATATTACGTATTTAAAATAAAAAATCTAAATACGTTACTTAATTTTTATGTCTATTTATCTACGAGCCACATCACGTGATACGTTATCAAAAACCAACGGAGTTAACGAAGAGTGATACTGGAACTGTTATTAATAACAAAATCAAAGGTTGATATTAGACCCTATTAAATTTTAGTTGGGATTGATATTCACCAATAGTAAATAATTTGTATTGATAAAATCTAATTTCTATAATAATAATAACATAAATAAATAAATAATAATATATGTGTGTATATATATATAGTGACATTCGGGGAAAGAAACCCTTTTTGTTGAAATTGGGGAACTATAACCACGTTTTTGACCTATCTATATCATCTTCAAATCAAACCCATGTTTATGAAACTGATTCACAAAGAAATCGGATGTTTATCCCCGTATCAAGAACCGGTCGCTCCTCATCAACCACGTTTTTGACCTACAACCGGTTGCTCCTCATCAAACGTCCACCCCCACGAAGAACTTGTTACTTTCCTTCAAAGAAATTCCGGCGGAGAGACTCGAATCGACGAGGTAATTCAATTTGTTCTTCGATTTGTTGTTTGTAAATGGAAATTAAAGTGTGTTGCAATGAATTAGGCATAAGCCAATTAGTGGTGGGAAGATTTGCAGTTGGGTAAGCACAGTTGTTGTGAGTACGATTCAGTATCATAATTTTATAATATAATGAGCAATTCAATTATAAATATGTAAGTTCATGAAGTGCTATACAACAGCTTTGATGTTCATAAATCTATTCCATATTGCCAAAGAGATAGGATGTCATAAAGTTTCTGAATCATGTTCGTATGTCTAGCTAAGAGATGGATTCAAAAAGAGATTTTACAATGGTGGATTTTGATTGTTTAATTTTATTTCCCCTGTGGTACCTAGGCCTCCTAGGTGCTCAAAAGAACATCTTATAATTCCTTACTCAAATGAACAAATTATCCTTTTAAATTAGATGTTAGGCATAAGTTATAATTATGGAACAAATTATCTTACAGTAGTATTCAACCTAAATGCGAACAATAACTTAGTACTTGTATGTATAGCGGAATCAATGCGAGACTAAATGTCAAAACGATTGGTATTACTTTGTTAGATATTCATTTCTTTAAAAAAGGTTGTTTCTATGATGTAGTTCAAATGGGTCGAACGGGTCGCTTCAAATATGCTAGACCTGTTTGGTTTTGCTAATTACTAGCTTTCTGAATCCAAACATGTGTATCTTGAGTAAGTCCAAGCATGGTATCATCATATAATGTTCCTTCAACAGGTCAAATCTATTAGAATTGTTAGTTTCACATATAGAATTATATAAATGGGTTTCACATACTTCACAATATAGTTCAAATAATGGTCTCAAAGTTTTTAGTGTTTGAAGCCGTAGACATTGCTACCAGGTGTCTAGAAGAACAAGTTCAAATAATTCAGGTTCTAACAGATGCTTCTGTTTTGGATTTATAATACAATTGTTTCGTATGTTAATTTGCTTAAGTTTTTTATTTTTATTATTTTCTTAAGTTGCAATAATTACTTTGGCTTTACAATTAATTATCTTTGAATGTTTCCAAATTGTCTAACTTTGGTTGTGTTGCTATGCACTTAATTTGACTTTGAGGGTCAAAGTAATTACCTTACAACTTTACTATAAAAAATAAAAGCAATATTGAATTAAAGACTCTGGTGGTCAAATGGCCTTTAGCATGAAGAAATCTGAATATTAATTCCGATTTCTTTTATTGTTTGGAATGGTTTCTTTTGGCTGCAAATCATTTTAATTATGTTTGGTCACTTGACCCATATTATATACAAATTGGTTGCGCATTAGATTTCTTTTATTTGCACATTTGAGGTCTTTTAAATGCAAGTTGTATTAATTCTTTTATTAAATAAAATCACACTTTAGTCTCTGTACTCAATGTTATAGTGAAGGGAAAGTGCCCTCAAGTTTCAAAAACAGAGTATTGATTCAAAGAGTATGCAAAAGAAATTGATGCATTGATTCAAAGAGTATGCAAAAGAAAGTGATGCAGTGAATGATAAGTGTTTGTAGTTTCGTAAAATCTGTTTGTGAAAGCCCTTATATTATTGTTTTAGTTGTTTGGTGTATGATATAACTTAGGAATGCGCTCATAATGCTCTAATGTCATGCGTATAATAAGTCCTGAATTTTTAAAAATATTCATTTATTGAAAGTGATCATTTGTAATCGTTTTGTATTGTATGGCTGATCAACTTCTTTTGAATGTTTATGCTATGTTTGTTATGACTTTAAATTTCTTTTATAAGTGCTCATTATAATTTGGTTATCCAATTTTTTTATCAGCTCAGTCGTGGAAGAATCAACTAAGACTCAGAGTTACGAGCTGAAAAAGGGGTAAATAGTTTTTTTCCCTCTACATTTATGTATTGTGTATTTTGACCTGTTTATTTATTTACAAGCTCTAGTAAACCCGTGTAATACACAGGTTGAATAAATAAAATATTAAATTAAATAAAATTATTATTATAAAATTATAGACTAAAACATGATATGATTGAAATTATGTATAAGTAATAGTTATAAGTAATAAAACAATAATATGAAATTTTTAATTTTTTTTATTTTTCAAAGATAAATTAGACATTTTGTTTTAAAACAGCATTACAGTTTTTTTTAAATTTTCCTTACTATAAATCCCTATTTTAATTATTTTTGTTTTATTGAAAAATTACTTTAAAAACTAATTTTAAAATATTACGTAAAAATAATTTTATTTTTTAGAAAAAAATTTTTGTATAAAAAACTATCTATATGGAAATAACATTAATAAAAATTTATCTTTCTTAATTTATTAAAAAACTAATTATAATATAAAATAAATAGATAATATTATTAGTAATTAATGTGATTATTTAATAGAAGAGAGAAGCGGGAAAAATTTGATTGAATTGAATGTAGTACTGACACGTGGCATTAGATGACTTAAAAAAGTGACACGTGACAACTATAGTTACCCTTTTATTAGAGTAGTGAGATTAGTGGGTCATTTTGGATTGTGTTTTATCTTGATGTGATCAAGGAAAATAATTAGCTAAGAAGGTATGTTTCGAACAAGTCAAACGGTTGAAAGTCGTGCAAGTTTTCTTAATAATCAACGAAATTATCTATGGTGATATTATTAGGCCTTAGCAAGTTGGGATATATGGTGATATATATTACGCTAAGCAAAAAATTATCTACCGTATACAAACACATAAGCATAAATATATAAGAAGAACTATTAGTTGAGTATGTTTCTTTGAACTGTTTGATGTTGAATATGTTTTTTAGCAGATGCTAGTGTATGTTGAATAAGAACAACTTCATTAATTTATTTGTCAATGACCCAAATATACTTTTAAAACCTTCCATTCTATTTTTAAGGCATGCTCAATATGTATAAACCAGAATTCATATACCACCAGAACTTAAAAAATCACACCATATATCTCAACTTGCTACTAACGATGATTTAAGTGTTTATATTTAATGGTATTTCTAATCTGAATGGGATAGGAATAAAATACTAGTGTGTTAAATATTACTTTTAGGTTTAGTACACATATAATCAAACTATTAGGATTTTTTTGTTTCACTGCACATTGTTAAAAATGTTAAATCATTTTTTTACTACATAAGAAACTATTGAATGTTTCTGTTAGGTTTGTTCTGACTTTGAACAAATTTATAATTACTCAATAACTTATGCTCTATAATATTTTTTATGACATTATATATATATTTTGACCACTCAAATTTGAATTTTTTTATAAAATTTTTATTGCATAATTCCCAAACAATGATAATAATGACAATTAATTTTGTATGTTTGTTGTTAACTACAATTTTGTAATGACTTTGAACTTTTAGGGTTGACATTGACTTTATTTGTCATGGAATGGTACACCGATCGAAGTTGGATGTATAAGATGACCAATAATGATGGATTTATTAATATGGAATACTGTGAGAACTTGAATAAGTGGTTAGACTTTGTTTATTCTAATGAATTAGTGTAGATCGAAGGGTGACTAAGCGTGGTAAGATAGTACTTGACATCAAATGTCCTTGTATAAGATGTCAAAATGCCTCCTTTAGAGATAGGGAAACCGTTCAAAAACACTTGCTTATGAAAGGTTTCATGTCTGATTACTACACATGGTGTGAACACGGTGAATCTTCCATTCGTGAGATAGGACAATCTTCTATTACAAGGGAAGTTGCTTCTGATGATGATGATGATGATAATGGCTCTAGACGTATGGTGTTGGATAGCATGTATCCATCTGGTTATACAACACCCCCACACTCAACTATAAATTCTACTACTTTGAAGGACATGTACCTAATCCAGAAGCAAAAGGATTTTATGACATGTTAAAAGCTTCCTATGAGCCACTGTGGGAGGGGGAGAAGGTTACAGATTGTTCGAAGTTACAAGCCGCCACAAGCTTTTTGAATTGGAAATCACTTTACAATGTATCTACCGAATGTTACAACCACAACATTTCCATGGTTAAAGCAATGATGCCTAAAGAGAACAAGCTACCAGAAAGCTTTTATGATACAAAGAAGAGCTTAGAAAAGCTAAGTCTTCCTAAAGAAAGGATTGATGTTTGCAAAAATCATTGCATGTTATTTTACAAGGAAGACCGAGCATTAACACGGTGTAAATGGTGTGGGGAATCTCGTTACAAGAGTGGTCAAAATAAGGTACCCATTTGGTGATGACGTACATGCCTATTGGTCCTAGACTTAAGAAGTTATATATGTCAGCAAAGACAGCAAAAGATATGACTTGGCACTATAATCATAAGACAAAGGAGGGTAGCATGGCGCATCCAAGTGATGGTAAGGCTTGGAAGCATTTGACTCAGTGAATCCTGATTTTGCACACGAGGTTAGGAATGTTCGTCTCGGGTTATGCACTGACGGATTTAACCCCCATAATTCAAACTCAAACCCTTACTCACTCTGGCCTGTCTTTCTTACAATCTATAACTTACCTCCATGGATGAGTTTAAAAGACTCATTTGTTAAACTATGTGTGGTTATTCCTGGACGAAAGAGCCCCGGTCAAAACTTAGATGTGTTTCTAAGGCCATTAGTAGACGAGCTAAAAGAGTTGTACGAGGAAGGCATTGAAGTTTATGATGCATATCGTAAAGAAAACTTTATGATGAGAGCTGTCCTATTATGGACGATTAGCGACTTTCCTGCTTATGCAATGTTGTCTGGCTGGAGCACACATGGCAACTTAGCTTGCCCATACTGTATGGGAGACACAGAATCCTTTCGGTTACATGCTAGAGGCAAACCTAGTTGGTTTGATTGTCATCGGAAATTTTTACCTCTATCCCACCCATTTCGTCGTGATAGAAATGGATTTCGGGCTAATAAATCCGTACCATCGTCATTAGGACCTCCACCCGAGTTGACTGGTTGGGAAATATATGAACAAGTTTTTAACATTCCAACTGTCTATGAAGGTGTAACATATAAACCAAAGAATAAAGATTCCAAGTTTGGAAAAACCCATAACTGGGTAAAGAAAAGCATTTTTTGGGAGCTTGAATATTGGCCCATGTTGTTAATTCGACACAACCTTGATGTAATGCACATTGAGAAAAATGTTTTGAGAATTTATTTCACACAATCATGGATACCCCAAAACAAAAGATAATATCAAGGCAAGACTGGATGTGGAGCAACTTTGTAATCGACCATTATTGCATACTTGGGTGGGAAACAATAATAAACGTATGAAACCAAAAGCATCATACACTTTAAGCAAAATGCAAGTAAACGATGTATGTAAATGGTTGAAAACAGTAAAATTCCCCGACGGGTATGCTTCAAATATAGGTGGTTGTGCAAACGTTACAGACGGTACTTTTTACAGCTTTAATTGTCATGAATGTCATGTGTTTATGCAACGGTTGTTGCCTATTGTATTAAGAGGCATGCTACCAAAACAAATATCGGAACCAATAATAGAGTTGTGCACATTTTTTCGCATAATATGTTCAAAGGTTTTACACATCGAGGATGTACAAAACTGAAAGAAAGTATAGTTGTGACCATTTGTAAGTTAGAAAAGATTTTTCTACCTGGTTTCTTTGACTCCATGGAACACCTTGTTATACACTTGACAAATGAGGCTATTCTAGGGGGTCCGGTGCAATTCCGATGGATGTATCCGTATGAGAGGTATTTTTTTTGACTCAACGAAATATTCACTTGCATGTTAAATGTTATATAAATACTAACATCTTTTCTCGCTTCAACTTTAGGAAGTTAGGCCGATTGAAAAGAACGATTCGAAATAGAGCAAGGGTTGAAGGTTCTATTGTTGAATCATATCTCGTAGATGAACTTTCTAACTATTGCTCCTTGTATTTTGAGCCAACAGTTAAGACACGATTAAATATCGAGCCTCGTAATTTTGCCCCTAATATACCATATTCTTTGGGTACTGATTCTCGGTTAAGTATATTCAAACACCCATCTCGAAGATTATTTAATAAAAGTGGAAAGAACATAGTTCTTAGTGATGAAGACAAACACAAGGCTCATACTTATATATTGCTTAACTGTCAAGAGCTTCATGAAGCCGTCATGTCCTTTGATGAATATTTGAGAGCTTCATTCCCAAACTGTGACCAAGCAACACTTGATAAAAAGAAAGATAGTTCATTTGCTAAATGGTTGCAATTTCATGTAAGCATAATGTAAGGGACTAAACGTGTGGATTACAATATCGTTGTAGGTCGCGTGGCATCATTTCGCACAACAACATGCATGCGAAAATATGCATGTTGGGAAACAAACTCGCGCGAAGTTGCATGAATGTACGTATGCGAAAGGTAGAAGAATCGCATGCATGATGCGAAAGTTGGGCTGGAACAAATTCATGCGAAAAATGATATTCCCTGCATGCGACAAAATTGTCAGGAGGCACATGCATGCGAAATTGAATAATATATATACATACTGCGAAAGTGGCATGCGAAAAGTGGCATGCAATGCATTGCGAAAGAGGCATGCGAATCTTTTATTGTTATATATATATATGTTTCTTTCAAGTTAGTGCTGTGTGCTTTATTAATATCATTCAACAGAAAGAGCAATAATATTTTAGTGTTTTAGTTTTCGCTCAAGTTCGAGCAGATCACATGTTTGTGATTTCCACCTTCGGGTGAGATCGATCTAGTATCGATTTTCATTGTAATCATTTGTCAATATACTTTTGATATACAATGATTTGTGCTTAATGTTTTTGTTCTCTCGGTTGATACATTCAAACCGCGCACCCGTCCTCGCGTATTATCAAGTGCAACATCAAACGAAGTGAGATCGATCGGATTCTGGATTTTACATTTGGTATCAGAGCAGGTGTTGCTCTTGATACAACGGATCATTATTCCGCGATCTTCCATTCGAGGACGTTAAACAAGCTCAAAAGTTGTAGACCGCACACCAAGTGTTTGTGAAAATGCTCAAGAGACTTTGTTGCATGATTTTATGAAGATTTGAAGGTCAAAATTGCTGCATTAAAGTCAAATTTCCGCGTGTGCGAGAACCTTCATTGAAAGGTTTTATTGATGATTCAGTTTGTTGAAGAAATCAAAACGATATCATAATCCAAGGGGGAGATTGTAAGGGACTAAACGTGTGGATTACAATATCGTTGCAGGTCGCGTGGCATCATTTCGCACAACAACGTGCATGCGAAAATATGCATGTTGGGAAACAAACTCGCGCGAAGTTGCATGAATGTACGTATGCGAAAGGTAGAAGAATCGCATGCATGATGCGAAAGTTGGGCTGGAACAAATTCATGCGAAAAATGATATTCCCTGCATGCGACAAAATTGTCAGGAGGCACATGCATGCGAAATTGAATAATATATATACATACTGCGAAAGTGGCATGCGAAAAGTGGCATGCAATGCATTGCGAAAGAGGCATGCGAATCTTTTATTGTTATATATATATATGTTTCTTTCAAGTTAGTGCTGTGTGCTTCATTAATATCATTCAACAGAAAGAGCAATAATATTTTAGTGTTTTAGTTTTCGCTCAAGTTCGAGCAGATCACATGTTTGTGATTTCCACCTTCGGGTGAGATCGATCTAGTATCGATTTTCATTGTAATCATTTGTCAATATACTTTTGATATACAATGATTTGTGCTTAATGTTTTTGTTCTTTCGGTTGATACATTCAAACCGCGCACCGTCCTCGCGTATTATCAAGTGCAACATCAAACGAAGTGAGATCGATCGGATTCTGGATTTTACATTACACTAAAAAACTTATATTATATATTTATATATAATAAATTTACATTATTGTAAACATGTTAACATAAATATATTAATGTAGGTCATCAATGACCCTCAAAAAAAACATTTGAGGGATATAGCATAAGGGCCTCTCACTTATGTTCAATCACACAAGGGCTATTTGGTTAATGGCTACAAGTTTCACACACAAACCGCTTACCAAGGGCGGGTCACCCAAAATAGTGGTGTGTGTGTGAAAGGGGCTTCTTATAATGAAAATGAAAGTGACTACTATGGATTGTTGGATGAGATCCTAGAGGTGGAATATCATAGTAACTTAGGAAGTTGTGTTGTTGTTGTGTTCAAATGCACTTGGTTTGATCCTGTGAATGGTGTAAGGGTGGACCAGAAGACTAATATGGTTGATGTTAAACCCAAGGCAATAGGATGTGTTGATGACCCGTTTATCCTAGCATCTCAAGCGCAACAAGTGTATTATACACCATATCCTTCAAAAGAAAAAGGATTCAAAGACTGGTGGGCTGTTTGTAAAACAACATCGAGGGGGGTTTATGAACTAGCTGAAGACACTAGTGAAGTAAGTGATGAAGATAATGAAGATGATGAGTATGTCTTTCAAGATAATGAAAGGTTAGCATGTACGTCAAGTGCACTTGATGTTGATTTGCTCCCTGTTACTCATGTACAAGAAGAGATAGTCGAAGAAGTCAACGATATAAATGATGATGATGATGATGATGTAGAAGCTGAGTTTGAAGACATTGATTTAGATGATGACGATGTAGCAGAATTTGAAGATTCAGATTCAGATTAGTTGGTTAGTTGTTAGTAATATGTATAAGCTAAAATATAGTGATTAACGCTTTTATTAATGTTTTATATAATGGTTCTTGCTCACATTAAGGTTTTTTTACTAATTTCTATATTTAGAGTTGCTATGAATATTAATAACTTTATTTTTTTGTAGAAATTATGGCACGTAGTTCAACAGGAAGTGGTAGAGGTCGAGGTGGCGGTCGAGGCATTGGTCAATGTAGCATAGGAAACAGTGGAATAACTATGGAGGCATATGAGTCTCAACATGAGCGTAGTGATGACGATGAGGAGCCGGTTAATACTACTAGGCGGCGGGGACCGGTAGTCCCAGACCCGGTACCTGCACAAGAAAATCACATTCAGATTTGGATTGAACATGGCGAGTAAGTATTTATTTGTTGTTTTATTTTTTATATGTAAATAAAAAAATTGTTCTTGATAGTTCTTTAATATTTTTATCTTGTAGATTTAATATTCATGATAAGGTTTCTCGGACCATTGGTTCCATATTACAGTCTATGTGGTCGGGTCCTTGGCTAGGATGGAAAGATGTTTCTTCCTATCATCGAGAACGTTTGTTTGAGCGTTTTGAGGTGTTTACTTACATTTATATAACAATGTTGATAAATTGATAAAGAATACATACATAATTAATAAGTGTTTTTTTCTTGCAGAAATACTATCAATGGGAGGATGAGTGGAAGCCTTTAATTCGATCTTGTTGGGAAAAATGCATAAAGGGAAAGTTTCCTGATTTGTTGAAGAGGGCTCGTAATAAAGCCAAGTACCTTGCGATCAAAGAGGGTATAGAAATTGAGAACGATTTGAGTGTCCTTCTTCCATTTAAGCCAATCTGGATTAGTCAAGAGGTTTGGGTAGCACTAGTTGAGATATGGAATACCGATTCATGGAAATCCAAATCTTCCATAAATAGTGAAAACAGAAAGAAAGCAACAGGAGGTCGCCATACGCTCGGGTCCAAAAGCTTTGTCACAGTCAGAAAAGATTTGGTAAGAATTTCATATGTTGATACATACTATTTCACTTATTACGCTCTTGCATCAATAAAAATAACTTCTTTTTCAAGCAAAATGAATCCCTTTTGATAAAAGAAAATAAGGCTAAAAATTAATAAATATATAAGATATTGATAATTTATCTTTTTATTTTCTTATTAGTACTTAGATTCCACGTCATGATGTTATATATGTTGGTATTTTCCCGTTTATCTTGATAAAATCATATACTATATATTGCTCAATCATTTTTTTGGGTATGGTTAAAGTTCTATATATGTTTCTTCAACAATAATATTTCTTTCTAATTTGAACGTGAATTTTTTAGGATAAGACATTGAAGCGACGTGCTACGCTTGATGAATTCTGGATGCAAACACATGCGAAGAAAGGGTCGAGACCCCTGGACAGATTGGCGGGTAATGGTTGTTCTGTAGGAGATGATTTGGGAGAAGCCGGTGATATGGAAGAGAACATTCACGAGCATAATGTGAATTGGGTTGACACGAGGGCGGGTGAAAGTATTGTAAGTCTCCTTTACTTTGTAAATATATTTTGTTACTAAAGTATAAAAATTTAGAAAAACATGTCATTTTTAATTGAACAAAATACTATCTAGAATATTTAATAGAATTCAATTCTTTCTTGAAAACTAGGTTAAGTTAAGAATTATATGTCATGTTTCTTGTAAAATCCACCTTATAAGAGGAGTAATATGCATGTTTTCATCATAAAAACATGGTATAGTTGGGTTTATAAATACAAGGTTATACAATCAAGTTATACTGCCCTCTTAAATGGACTTCTAGCTTGTAATATAGTTTGGTTAGAACTTTAGGTTATATTGTTTATTTAACTGTATTATGTTAACCCACATGTACTATTGCATCTAAAGGATCTTTTGAAGCCAATGCACTATCCTTAATTGCTTTGTTCTCGAGTGATGAACACAACATATGACTTTCAAGCATGTATAAGTGTGTATTTTGTATTAGTTCCAAACATTTTAAAACATTAAATGTTTATGTACTAACTATTAATTATCACAGAATAAATATAAGGAGTGTGTTGTTGAGAGATATGGAGAGGACGATACCTTACACCCCGAACTTGATGTGGAATTATGGTCGCAAACTAGCGGGGAAAGAAAAAGGTAGATTGTACGGGACTGGCAACACTAGCGACCCGTATGTTGTGCTGACCGGTACACCATCAATGCCTAGTAGTGATCCACCTGGGAGAAGTGATGAGGTTGGTATTCTCTTTTAGTGATAGAAATTCAATGTATGTATTTATTGTGGTATTAATGAATCATAGTATTAGAAGGTTTATATTTGCACAGATTGAATTTTTGCATGAAAAGATGATTATTTGCATGAACTAGTAACGACTAGAGGCGATAATCCTAACTCATTTGTTTTTAGTTGGGCTGATTTGGATATTATTTATATAGATATGGGTAGACTTGACAAAACAAACCCATTCATTATATTTTAGGTCATTATGGGTGCTAATTCTAACACCTTGGAATAGTTTGGGCAAAAATAGTTTTCTATAGGTCTTAGTGGGTCAAGATGGGTAATAACAAATGTAGAAATATGGGTAATGACAAATGTAGAAATGGGTCGGGATGAGTGATTTGCACAAATACACAAGTTACTTGTATGTAGTGTATTATTTTTAGCTTTATTTGTTTGTAATTTATTAAAAATAAGAGTTTTTTATTGTATTTGATATTGATATGTTATGAGTGTAATGTGTTAATTTATTCATTATAGGTGCAAAGGTTGAAAGAACAAATAGCGGAGTTAGAACGAGATAAAGCAGAAAAGAATGCTATGATGGAGAAAATTGAAGAAAATGCAAGGTTATATGCTGAAATGAGTAAGAAACTTCAAATGCTATCACAAAACCTACCACAAAACATTCCATCAAGTTAAGGAATGAGTTTATGCTAGTAGACACTATGATTTCTATATTACCTTTGATGTTTTTGGATGATTTGGATAATTTATGCTTTGTGGTTTGATGAACTTGTGATGTTTTTGGATATTTAATGTATTGAAATGGGATATTTATGCTATTTGGTTTGGATTAATCTTTGATTAAGTTTGTATATATTTATGAAAGTTATGATATATATCATTTACAGGAAAAGATTGAATAACATTATGAAAAGCAAATCTTTTGAAAACTTTATACAAAATTCGTAGCTAAATCCGTAGCATTAATTTTATAAAATCCGTAGCAAACTAGTTGCAAATCTATAGCAAAATTGGTAACAAAAGCATAACAAAACTCATAGCAAAATTCGTAGCCAATTTCCATAGCCAAAATGTAGAAGATCTATAGCTAAATTTCATAGCAAATTTTGTAGTAAATTCCTAGAAAAATCATCGATAGCAAAACCGTGGCTAAAATCCATAGCAAAACTGTAGCAAACTTTTCCGTAGCTAAAATTCCGTAGCCAAAATCAAACAAAACTCTGTAGCAAACTCCATAGCAAATATTCGTAGCCAAATGCGTAGCGAAATTAGCGACGCCAATTGTGTAGCTAAACCCGTAGCAAATATTAGTCCGTAGCAAAATTCCGTAGCAAGACAAATTAGCGACGAAAGTATCATCTACAAACCAAATCCGTAGCAAATTCGTATCAAACACCCGTTTTGATACGGATTTGACCGTAGCAAATACCTTTTTCTGTAATAGTGATTGTGCATATGGTTCATTGTGATAGTGTGCATAGCTTCTGAGGTTTACCTCATTGTCGTAATAAGTTCTGACACAGAAATCTGTATTGTTGTCTTTCTAACACGCTACAACGATGATCTTATGTTCGAGTCAATAAACCAAACTGCTAATTTGGTTATTCAGCTCCTAAGTGTATCTTAATTGCTTATTCATTTTTCAATTCGATAACTTGTTAAAATTGGTAATTCGAATAATCGCACCAAACTCAACTACTAAACTTAATAATATCCGGCTTAATCAAGTAACTGAACCGAATAAATAAGTTGAATTAAGTTCGCTTAGACACAAAGTCTAATGGATTCAGATTTTACTTAGGCCTAAAAGTTTTCAAATCCGAATAAAATGAACTAAATAAACAAATATTCATCTTTAGGGGAGGGAAACATTAATATCATCCAATCCACCTTAAGGATAAATATGCATGTAGAACGTATGTTTGGCTACAAATCCTTCATACACTCATAAAGAAGTCCTTTTAATTTGATAGTACACCATGTTTTTATCTAGATAATTATATTCGACAATAACACTAATCTATTATTCACTAAGCTTTAACTAGTATATATAACATACACAAGTAACATAACATAAAATTTTCAAGTCAAGGGTCATTATAGAGTTATCTTTCCACCACTGTAGTTTTGAAGGTCCGCTTCATTTTTTAAAAAAAAAATAGAAAAGAAAAAAGAATATTTTCCCTATAGAGAACTTTAACAAGTTTCAAAGAGGATCATCATACCCATCTTGACCTATGGTTTCAAGGATTACAAACATTAGTTGAGTTTTGTTGGTTCTTTATGGGGTGGGTGCAAGAGCAAAGAAAGTGCCACCAATTACCAACTTAGTGAGTGTGTGAGATTGACATTGAAGAGATTGTAGGGTATTGGTGGTCATTCTATTCTAAAGTTAAATAAATTTAAACCCCACAAAGCCAATAAAGGCTTTCTTTTGAAGGGTAAAGAGAACTCACAAGATCAATGTACAAGCGTATATACATAAAGCACATGTGGGTAATGCATGGTTTCTTGTGCAATGTGAATTATAGGTTTGGATAATGTAGCTCTCTACCTTAAAGAAAGGCAAAAGAAGGAAAGATGAAAACTTTTAGGTGAAGAAAATGAAATAAGCAATAGTAGAGGGGTTACTTTGCTTTATTACTTTATTGAAGGGTGGTATAATTGTATATTCTAAACTAAAGCTAGAAAAGTGGGGTTTCTTCTTCTTTTATTGTCCCTATCTCTTAGTTATATGTATATACCTTTTTCTTCTTTTCATTTCTTTTCTTTTTAGTAACCTTTTCTCAAAGCAAAATAAGATATAATACCCACATATACATACATACAAAGAATCATGACAAACACAAATGATACTTGGTGATGATGTTTACACTTGTAACAAATTATATATGAATTTAAAACATAGTTATATATTGAATTTTGTATCAAAGAGTTAGAAGTTGTGTCTCAAGCATGAGCGAAAATTGGTAGAAAGATTGGTTACATGACGTTGATAAAAAGATATTTATTATATTTTATGTTCTTACCCGTCCGTCAATTGAATAACAATAGACAATAACACAATGAATCCAAAAAAGAGAAGCAAATAATTTTAAAGACATTTTACATTTTTAGTATGACTTGCATTACATTTGTGCCCACTTTTAGTTACAAGATGTATAATCCTATTAAAATCTAGAATGTTGATAAATTTTACTTAATTATTAAACATCTGATTATTAACCAATGTCTTTAGAGCTTGTGTGGACAGGTCGGTCAGACCAATCCTATTAAGTGTATTTGAACCGTCTCTATTTAAAGTTGTCGATTGCGGGGCTGAATAGTGAATTGGCTTTGATGGTCGAATTGGATTTTTTTATATTTATGTTTTCACTTTAAAATCTTATTCACTAGTTCATTTTTATTGCACAATAAAATTTTAACTCTTAAATAGCAAACTTTTAAAGCTTTTTTTGTGTCTTAAACGATGTTAAAACTCACCTCTTGTCCAAAAGAGATGGTTGTAGTGCTAATGTGTTTTGTCTCTGTAATAAAGATTAATGGTTTATGTTTTTCAAATAACAGAATGAAATAAATTAGAAGTTGTTAAAAAAATTGAACTCTCCTCTTACCACTAGACCTTAACATTTTACCCTTTTAAATATCACTTAAAAATATACTTATAATGATTTAAACTTACTTAATTTTGTAAAAGATGGTCATAAATAGCATTATATTGTGTGGGTACAGTAAGATGGTCATAAATAGGTGTGGGTACAGTGGCGGAGCTTGAACATCCCTGAAGGGGGGGGGGGGGGGCGAAGCTATGTTTTTTAGTGGAGTCGAACTCGATATTTATATAAGAATTTACGCCACCGGGCAAAAAAATTTACACTAACGGACTAAAATTTAACACTACCGACGAAAAAAATAGGGGGGGCGGCGCCCCCCCCCCCCCCGGCCCTCACTATCCTCCGCCTTTGTGTGGGTATGGACATTTACTCGGTGTTTCCACGACCGGATCGGACCGGCCGGTTCGACCGGTTCAACCGGTTTAACCGGGGATCGGTCCGGTCAGGTATGATTCGGTTTTGAGCGGTCGAACCGGCCGGTTCTTCCCGAACCGGTGGTCGGACCGGTTTTCGTTTTTTTTTTTATTTTTTTGAGTAAAAACGGGGTGTTGAACTATAAATTAGCGTGTTAGATATACAAATATACTTAATTTTTATATATAACTATAAAATACATATATAAATCATATATAAATTACTTATATTTGATTATATATAACTATATATATAATATACTATATATATAATTATGACGTCAGCTGTTCTTAAATCCGGTCCGACCGTTCCGACCACCAAACCAGTAAGTCGTCCGACTCGACGTCCGATCCGGTTCTGAAAACATTGCATTTACTAGTTCATTTAGGGCCGGTTTATTACCGTTCCATTATGAAAACATCATATATATTTCATTGGTTTATTGATAAAAACCATTTTATATGAACACACACCTTAGTTAGGTCCAAAAAATAGAAAATTAAAACAAAAATATACAGTAATATGTGCGTGATACGTCCATCATGTTACCCTTTTTGGCTCTGTAACTTTTTTACGTCAGATGATACTTGTAGATTTTGTTATCCATTTTGTAGAAACAACATCCCTCTAACACACACTCCCTTTATCTCTCAAACGTACGTATATTCTTTTTCACTTTCAATACAAATACCACAAGGAACCGAACTATTTGTAAGCTCACAAACCTATTATTACGAACAACAATAATAATGATATAGTAAAATGTATTGAAGTATTTTAAAGTTGGAGCAGCGACAGAGCTTGATCACTTTTATACTAAGGACAGTGAGCGAAATTAAAATTTTTTAGTGGGGATGAACTCGATATATATAACAAATTTACACTATCGGGTCAAAAGTTTACACTATCGAACCGAAAGTTAACACTACTTTGAGTTGAAGGAAAAATAATCTAACCTCTACGCGTTGCTGCAGGTTTTTTCTTCTCCGTAAAACTTATGTCACGTAGGTTGGTTTTCAATAAAATTAAAACAAAACATAGAAAGAATAGTACGATCATAATAATAAAAATAAATTAAAAAATCAGTTGGTCGATGTGTGCCACTAATATCTCATATATTTTCTTATCATTTCTTCTTCTTAGATCAGTTTTTTATGAGAGAGCAAGAGAGATGAGAAATTGAGAAGAGAGAGTAAAGAAACCCAAGTAAAAAAAGCGTGAGATAAGAGATAAATCATTATGTGTACACCAACGTGTACGTCAAAGATATGTGCTCAACATCTAAAACGTAAACTTATGTGGCTGCTTAATGAAAACTTAAAATTCTACTGTCGGAACTGACATACAGTTTTAATAGATGTTATAATTTTACAATATCAAGTTTTAAAAATTACATAATTATATAAGAGGTAAATTATATTAATGAAGAATTTTCGTGGTGGAAATTAATATGTTCAACACTTAACCATATTTTTTCTTAAAAATATATTCAGTCAAACATATTCAGGATGATGTCGTTTGTTTTAGCGAAAAGGATTGATTTGTTCTTGTGGTTTGATAAGTAGGGATTCCCATGTTTCTTTTATTTTAGTGCACCCAACTTATACATTTTAGCATCGAATTTCTCCACAATACTCATTTTTCTTTAAGGAAGTTATCAACCGATGTGATTATCGATTCAACGTTTGTGGCCTTCAAAGATAACTTGGCCTTAGTTTGCCTTAATACCTTTCGAATAGGCAATGTAAAATACTTTACTTCATTGTCATCTATCGAAAGAAGAATATAAGCACCGTTATCATTACAGGTTCAATTATCTTAGTCTTATATAATTTTAATTGTTTCAAACTGACTGTTTACATACTCTACGATTCATATACATATTCAATATTGGTTTTTTAAGATGTTTTAATGTAATTAGATTGGCTGGGTTACTAATATGATCATAGATTGATTGGTTTTCATCAGACAAAGTCAGGAAACGTGGTCCTGAAGCATTTGTTTAAGTTTATTATGATATTTGATATTTGAACTTCATAAGTTTTTCGTGACGAAGCCCTGTTACTCTAGTAGGCCAGTAGAGAGTTTCAAGGGGCTGCAGCTCTTGGCTGGATCTAAAAAGCAGAGGCTATGGCTATAGTCGATCTACCAAGTCATCTTGAAAACTTTTTCATTTCATAAAAAGTGCTTAACTAAAAATTCCTTAAAATTTTATTTTTTTTTTCTAAACTTCTCATGTGAAATTCGGACTAAATTTTTTGATTGGGCGGTTATTGAAACGTTTTTTTTACTCCTAATCACTAACTACGAATTTTGTAGATTGGTTATTCTGTTCTTCTTCCGGTTCACGAAAACACAAACAAAACCATAATTAATCTTGATATTATCTGAGTTGTATCCGATCGATTTATTACGATAAACCATCAGATACTTTTGATCTAAAATTAATTACATATAACTCTCAGGTTATTCCGATTTATAACTGAATCGCCTGTAGTCTTTAGGCACGCTTTAGCAAAATTATTATTCAGATCTACACACACATATTGTAGTTATATTTATATATATTAAAGCTCAAATTTACACAAATCCGCACACGAATAGTATTGAAATTCTTGTGCTTTGCGCCCAACATAACAAAGGCAGCATGCTCCACACCTTTTGTTTTCTCTTTTTTTCTTTCTTTCTTTCTTTCTTTCTCATAGGAGTAGGAGTAGCTTTCAAAAGGGCTTTTTCCCAATACCACATATATAACCATCATACTTAAACATGTAATCTGTGCAGTCAAATGTGTACGTGTTCGCCATTAGCCTTTAGTGGACTCGAAAGTTCCACCACCACCACCATTTTTATTATCAACATTTTAATTAAATTTCTACCCTTTTTTAAAACGTTTTTTGATGTAATACACATAAAATCTCTTTCAAAATTAAACAAACAAGTGGTGTTGTTTTTATGAGGCAACAGCGAAAGCGAAAGAGTATTGTAGTCATTTGATTAATGCATTCTTTTAACTATTATTTGTTATTAAAGTATAACAGTTATAATGAATCAGCATATTATGCCAAAAACAATTTATGTATTTTGATTATAGAGTGTGGTTTAGACGTATGAAATATTTGCTGCATGGCCGGCTTAACGTTTTTTGGGGCCCCAGTCGAACTAAAAAAATGAGGCCCTTTTGAAAATCGTAATCTAAACAAAAAGCAATCTAATTAAATTTCTTTAACAAAAGCAATAAATTAAAGAAAATTTAGTATACTAAATAAATTAAAGAAAATTTAGTATACTAACTTAAGTCCTTGATACTTGATTTTTTTTAATAAAAAATGTTAGACGAAGTCGATCAAATCAATCGGAGAAGAGGAACTTAGGAATGGTCGTTTGCTTTATGTATTGTGTAACTGTGTTTATTTAATAATCTATCAAATCGTTAAAAAATTAATTGGGACTCACTTATCAAGTGTTATTCCTCCTTCAAAATTTCAATTAACCATATAATACCAAAACTCACTATAATACTTTTTATAAACGGAGGCCCTTATTTTTTAGAGGACCCAAGCTTATTGCGTCACAACTTACATTATAGAGACGACCCTGATTTGCTGTTTTTGATTATGGAATCAATTCTAAAGGAATATTTTAGAGATATTAATGGCATGTATATATGCTGTTTTTATACATAGTTGAATGATGATTTGAATTCGCATACGTGATTAATTTAAAAGTGAAAGACATCATTTGCATTTTCTTTTTGTTGAATTAAACACCAAAAGAAACTTGAAATTGAAGAAGTAAGTGAGAACAAAATTCGATTCCACATTCATATCACTACTGATTCACCTTAAGTAAAGGTCGAACTCAACAACAACTTCTAACAGACTCATAACAACCAATCTACACATTACACCCTCATAGTTTGAAGGACTTACACTAGAGTCACAAAGTAAACTAAACAATACAAAACTATTACAAGTTGACAATACCAGTCCCTGTACTTTACTGACTACGAATGAGATTGACTCTACATCACTACAATCTCCACCTTAGAGTCAGAATCTCATAAGACTACCCAATTCCAAGCTCATCAACACAAAAGTCAAACTTTGAACCAGCTAATCCTTTAGTTAACATATCAGCCAAGTTCTCTTCAGTACCAATTTGCTTCACTACCACTTCCTTGTTGCTAACAACTTCTCTGATAAAGTGTAGCCTAACATGTATATGTTTTGTCCTTTCATGAAAGATAGAGTTCTTAGTAAGCTGCACTGCTCCCTGATTATCACAGTACACAACAGGTGTCATTAACTCAATACCCAACTCAGCAACAAGCCTCTTAAGCCACAAAGACTCCTTAACAGCCTCAGTCAATGCAATATACTCAGCCTCAGTGGTTGATAAAGCAACCACATGCTGAAGTTGAGCTTTCCAACTCACCACATTCCCAATGACTTTAAACACATAACCAGTAACAGACCTCCCCTTATCTAAATCCTTAGCATAATCCGCATCAACATAACCTGTGATACTTTGACCATCAACAGCCGACTGTGTAAAAGTTAACCCCCAACTCTTAGTACCTTGAAGATATCTCAGAATTCTTTTAGCTGCTGACCAATGTACTCTCCCAGGATTAGCCAAGTATCTACTCACTAAACTTACTGCATAAGCAAGGTCAGGCCTTGTACACACCATTAAGTACATAAGGCTCCCTACAACATTAGCATAAGGAACACCCTTCATGTACTCAGCCTCTTCAACTGTATTAGGACAGTCCTCTAAAGACAACTTAAAATGCATATCCATAGGAGTCTTCACAGGCTTGCATTCACTCATAGAAAAATTCTTTAACACCTTATTCACATAGGATGTCTGTGAAAGCTTTAATAGCCTTTGACTTCTGTCCCTAGTTATCTCCATGCCAAGTATCTTACTAGCCTTCCCCAATTCTTTCATCTCAAATTCCAGCATAAGCAACTTCTTAGTGGCAACTATCTCCTTCATATCACAACATGCTAATAACATGTCATCTACATACAAAAGCAAGTATATGAAGCAACCACTTGTGCATTTTCTGAAATACACACAACTATCATATGCACTTCTAGAAAATCCATGAGACACAACATACTCATCAAATCTTTTATACCACTGTCTAGGGGACTGCTTAAGTCCATATAAAGATTTCTTGAGTAAGCACACCTTATCCTCACTACCTTTGACTTCAAATCCAATAGGTTGCTGCATATATATCTTTTCATCTAGGAACCCATGTAAGAAAGCTGTTTTAACATCTAATTGTTCCAATTCAAGATCATATGCAGCTGTGATTGACAAGAGAACTCTAATAGATGTGTGCTTTACCACTGGTGAGAAAATTTCATTGTAATCCACCCCAGCCTTTTGAGTAAACCCCTTTGCCACTAATCTTGCCTTGAACCTGGGCCCTTCACTCCCTGGAACTCCATCCTTCACCTTATATAACCATTTGCATGAGACAAGTTTCTGATTCTTGGTTTATCAACAAGAACCCAAGTTTCATTCTTCTCCAAAGACCTCATCTCTTCCACCATTGCATCATACCATTTGCTACTCTGATCAGAGCATATAGCATCCTTATATGATATAGGCTCATATAGACTTTCCTCTTCTGCAGCTGCAAACACCACAGCTGACAAATCACTATTATTTCTATATCTCACAGGTGCAACTACTTTCCTCCGTTGCCTGTCCCTTGCAATACTTGGAGCCAAAGAACTTTCTTCAAAGCCCTGCCCTGATTGAGAACTGGAAGGTGAGTTAACTTCCTTTCTTTCTTTACACTCCACCTCAATCTCAACCTTCTCCTGGTATAAACCTTCATTAGAACCATCACTATGATCATGGCCCATAACATCCTTGTAGAACACATCCTCCTGAAATTCTACATTCCTACTCACAATGATCCGAGGCCTACCACCTGACAGCTTCCACAACCTGTACCCCTTTACTCCCTCAGGGTACCCCAGAAGTATGCACTTCTGAGCCCTGGCATCCAGTTTATTCTGAGCCCTGGCATCCAGTTTATCCTGAGCAACATGGGAGTATACTACTGACCCAACTACCCGTAAGTGACTGATGTCAGGTTTTACACTAGTCCACTTTTCCATTGGTGTCAACATTTCCAATGCTTTTGAGGGAGACCTATTTATTAGATATGCTGCAGTGGTCACCAACTCACCCCAAAACCCCTTTGGTAATCCAGCACTGAGCCTCATGCATCTTACACGTTCAAGAAGGGTTCTATTCATCCTCTCAGCAAGCCCATTCTGCTGAGGGGTTCCTGGTACAGTCAAGTGTCTAGCCACCCCATGAGTTTTGCAGAAATGATTGAACTCATTGCTACAAAATTCTAATCCATTATCGGTTCTCAACTTCTTTAGCTTCCTTTCAGTTTGAGTTTCTACCAAAACCTTCCACTCAACAAACTTTTGAAAGGCATCATTCTTGTATTTGATGACTAAACCCAAACTCTTCTAGAGAAGTCATCAATAATAGACAGAAAATAGCTAGAACCACCAATAGTTTCCACTCTAGCAGGCCCCCACAAATCGGAATGTACATAATCTAGTATACCCTTGGACACATGTTTCCCCTTCTTGAACTGTACCCTCCTTTGCTTTCCTAGTACACATGTCTCACAGAACCCTATACCATTAGATTTAAACTCTTTAATGATACCTTGTTTTCTAAGCTCTATGAGACCTTGTTCACTCAAGTGCCCAAATCGTCTGTGCCACAACAATGAACAGCCTTGTTTCGACTCAGCAGTACAAGCCACACATGGAATAGCTGCCCCATCTAATGCATAGGTATTATTACCCTTCCTAGTACCTGTTAACACCACCAGAGCACCCCTCACTACTTTGGCCTTGCCACCCTTCAATGCAACACAGTACCCTGACTTCTCGAAGGTACCTAGAGACAACAGACTTCTCTTCAAACTGGGAATATACCTGATGTCTTCTATATCCACTTCTGACCCATTGTCAAGCTTGAATGTGATTGTACCAGACCCAAGGATCTTACACGGCCGATCATCTCCAAGTTTGACTTCACCCAGATCTTGCAACTTTAATTCCTTAAAGAATTCCCTACTAGGTGTCATGTGAAACGAGCAGCCCGAGTCTAGTATCCATCCACACTCGACTTTCCCCACAGTTACATTCATTACATCAGCACTATCATAACCATCTGATAATTCTTCTGACACATGATTGCTGTGGCCCTTCGATGAATTTGATTCATATACCTTTTTCTTTCGTTTTGGGCAGTCTTTCTTCAAGTGCTTCTCCGAGTTGCACACATAACAGCGCCTTCTAAACTTGGATTTGGAGCGTGACTGACTCTTGCCTTTTGCTGATCTCTGTTCGGATCTTCCCCGAACATACAGTCCATCACTAACATCATCTTGAACATCACTCCGTTTCTTCAACTCTTTGGAATTCATGGCTGCAAGAACTTCTTCCATTGAAAGAGTTTCTCGACCATACATCAAAGTGTCAACGAAGTGCTCATATGACTTAGGCAACGAAGTCAAGAAGATGATAGCTTGATCCTCATCTTCTAATTTCATGTCAATGTTTTCAAGATCCAGTATGAGTTTGTTAAACTCATCTGTATGATCCTCCAGTGTCTTGTTCGCAGCCATGTTAAACGTGTACAACCGTTTCTTCAGGTACAGTCGATTTGCCAGGGACTTCGTCATGTATAAGCTTTCAAGCTTAGTCCATATCCCTGCTGCAGTATCTTCTTTCGACACTTCTCTTAGCACCCGATCACCGAGCGACAAAATTATCGCACTATGAGCCTTCTCCATCACTTCTCGTTTTTCCTTAGCTGTGAGATCCGTCGGTAGATTCGCTTCTCCGGCAAGAGCCCCAACTAACCCCTGATGGACTAGTAATGCGCGCATTTTCACTCGCCACAGACCGAAATCGTTTTTCCCATCGAATTTCTCAAGATCAAACTTTGTAGTCACCATTGCCGATCTTCAATTTCACCTCTGATTACTCAGATCACCTTCGCTTCTTTTCAATCGTGAGCCTCCACCTGGCTCTGATACCAATTGTTGAATTAAACACCAAAAGAAACTTGAAATTGAAGAAGTAAGTGAGAACAAAATTCGATTCCACATTCATATCACTACTGATTCACCTTAAGTAAAGGTCGAACTCAACAACAACTTCTAACAGACTCATAACAACCAATCTACACATTACACCCTCATAGTTTGAAGGACTTACACTAGAGTCACAAAGTAAACTAAACAATACAAAACTATTACAAGTTGACAATACCAGTCCCTGTACTTTACTGACTACGAATGAGATTGACTCTACATCACTACACTTTTAATAATGTGTGTGATTTTATAGCAATCAATATGATAACTATGGGTGATTATAACTCGAGGTTGCGTGATTACATGTTTAAAGCATGATTTTACCATATCGTTATAAAAATTATTTGCTATTATAATATAACATCATTATTTGTCCTTAAAGTAAAACCATCATAACCACACAATGTTATAATCACACTAAACTTAAACCATTGTTATTAAACTTAAATAATTGTTATTAAAAAATAACCATGTACACATATGAAATTAAGTTAGGCTAAACGAACACATGACCAAAGGTTTATTAACACAAACGAACGTATATTATGTTAAAATATAAAAATCAATATTTTTAATTACAAACTTATACATAATGACTATAAATAACTATAAAGCTACACACTTAACATAATAATCATATACATAATCAGGAAAGAACATAAACAAAGTAACATGAACGAATATAAACGAACATATTACCAAACGTTCACTAACGTAAATAAACAAATGTGACCTAGCTCTATTCGTGTTTTCTCATTTATTAATCAAACAAGAGTTCCTTGTTCATGTTGTTCACTTACTAAACAAACTTTCCATCGTACGATTCACCAACAGTTCGCTAAACATTCCATTCATTTACAACTCTAGTGGTGAAAGCTTGTGTGATTACACGTAGGTATTCTTATTTTATCACACGATATACAAAACAACTGATAGAAGTGCCCTTTCGTCCCCCTAATTAACCCTTTCATTTTCACGCTACGTATGAGATTATCACCACGTGTTTTCCATCCACAGATGACGCGAGATCAATGGTTAGAACATACTTCGTACACTTCGGACGCTTCCTTTATTAATAACTAAAATGTTCTATCATCTAATGACACTACTTACTAATATGTAATTTCAATCATATCTTATATTTAAAGTTTTACAGATCCTAACTTTTTATTAATACATATTTAGTATTTTTCTTATTCAACACATCTAATATACCGGGTTAGTAAACTGATAATTAAAATTTTTATAAAAGAAAATAATTCAAACTTTCTTGCCTTTTTAATAAGCTTAACGACTTTAGTATTCAAAATTTCGAGAATCATATGTAGATTTGTTATAAAACCTAACATCTTTTATTTTCTTATAAACGAGTGTATATTTTATCAAAAGGTACATCAGCTAGCCCAAGCAATAGTTAGGGATGTAAACGAGCTGAGCTGAGCCCGAGCCTTATAGTACTCGAGCTCGGTTCGATGGGTTTTTCTTAAAGCTCGAGCTCGAGCTCGTTCGAGCCTGTTATTTCTGGATCGAGCTCGGCTCGAGTAGCGAAAATAAAGCTCGAGCTCGACTCGTATAAGCTCGGTTTAGTTGCATAACAAAACTACCGAGCCAAAGCTCGGCTCGAGCTCGAGATTTAAGTAGATTTTAAATATAATATATATATATATATATATATATATATATATATATATATATATATATAATATATATATATATATATATATGTAAAATCCAACTAGGCTCGTTAAGGCTCGCGAGCCTAAACGATCTTTGAATGCAAGGCTCGGGCTCGGGCTCGATTAATAATCGAGTTATATATCAAGCTCGAGATCGGGCTCGGGCTCGCTTAGGCTCGGCTCGATCGAGCTTTTTACCGAGTCGATCTCGAGTATCCATTGAGCCGGCTTGGCTCGTTTACATCCCTAGCAATAGTTATAAATTAGCTCTATTTTTATTCATAAGAGGCCCGCTGCCTTTATCTCTCTTACTTAAATCGTTTAATGATTTATTATCTTTCTTAAACATACCAAATTACCAACCCAATAATTCCACTCTGATTTTTATACATAAATTTATTAACTCATTAATATAATCAAACTTATTAAGTTCCTTTTCATTGAACAAAATACAATCATTATATACAACTTTTACAAAAACATTTACTTTATAATAATAAATATATTAAGTTTAAAAGTTGAAATGCCTATACATAATCTTTGTACCTCACGTACTGAAATTATTGTTTTTCTTAGAATGTCTCTGTCATCCATGATCCATCTATCACACTTCTGACTGGGCCCATATCTGTTATTCAGTTATTGTTCGTGACCTGAAAACACACAACACCACATGGCTTGACCCCGGCCCAAACTATGGGCCCATGATAAACCCGTGAATTTAATAGTATCTTTTGTTACTTCCTTCACGGGTCCTTTATATTGGGCCCTACTCCAGGCCCTTTTAGTTAAATTCAACCATTTAGCAACTCGTGACAACATAAAGTTGATTTCAGAACTTACTATTATGGGGGATTGGGGGGTGTAGCGACAAGGGCTCCATTGGTGGTTATTACTGAGGCTAGTGCTTGTGATCAGTGGTTTACTATTCTATTGGGGATGATTTGATGGAGTTCAAGCCGTTAGGGAAGACTCCGGTCACAGAGCATAGAGTGTTGTAAAGCTGTTTCTAGATATGATACGTAGTGATTGTGTTTGTGCATGGACTTTATGTGTTGCCTTCTTTTGAAATTGACCATGTACCGGCACTCGTATGGGTTTACTGGAGAGGTATAACTTGGGTATTTGTCGTGCTCGTTGGTGCTTTCAGGTGTTAGCATTTCCTGGGTTGGGATTATTGAACGATTATATACCTTATGGATCATTGGACACACAACACACATGTTTGTATAGGATTTAAATCATAGGATGGTTATTTAATCATGTACAAATAGCATTTAGTTAAGAAAAAAAGAGATTGTGGAGTATAGATTGGTTTTCGATCCACTTGTGATCGAATCCATCTACACCGTATCCATCAACATTAACATTCACTAAGAAGCGAGCAAAATTATGTTACTACTATTGTTCTTAGAGTGGATCAATAACTTGATGACAAAACTTAACCACAACAAGTTCATAATAGGAATTCGGGATAGGAAAATGATTCAAATAACTGAAACATATTCCATACAATCAAACCAAATAGAATATGATGGTTTGATGGAGGTTTTCTATAATCAATATTTATACTTTGTTTATTTATATGTATATAATTAGTTGAACCGAACTGTCAAAAAAATTAACATTCTAATTTTAACCAGGAATTAGGGTGTTCACGCTTCGGTTTATAACCATGAAACAATCTGAATAAAAACAATGGTTTGGTTTCAGGGCTATATTTTCTGTTATATTTTGGTTTCAGGGCTATATTTTATTAACAATACGAATTAGGGGGTCAGTCGCCTTTTAAAGTGTTAAACCTTAACGAATGATCTGGTTCACGGATCACGGTTTTGAAATTTATCACAACGTATAAAACTGAACCTCAGCGTAAGATTTGAATATATGTTAACTTTTTATATATTATATATAGTACAATGTGTTGGAAAATTATATATTTTATATCATGTAGAAATAAAACGAGGGTCATTGGGCCGAGTTAAAGCACACAGTTAAGTGAGTTTGTTTTTGTTTAATTGAAGTGTAATGGGCCACAAGTCAAATAACTGGTTTGTTGCTTGCCATAGTTCTTGTGCACATGACAGCCCACTTAGTTTTAAAATCGTGACTAGGCAATCATCAGACTTGACAACAATGAGTTATATAAGGATTTCATAAATATGTCAATTGGACTAACTTTTTAAATTTTATACCGTATGCATCTTATATGAAGGTGTAATAAAGTCCAAACCTGATATCAAAGCATTAGTAATATGTCTGGTTCGGCAATGTATATGAAAGGTTTGGTTTTGCTTTCAGTAATTAAAAAACACACGAAGAACACGAATGATACATGGACATCATGTACATGATGAATAATTGTTTGTTAACTGCCATAGGATACACATTTTTTAATGACACACGAGTGAAAAATGATATACACCTACGACTATCTTATGCATTTATAAAAGTATGATATGCAACATTGTTTTCACACATATCACATGATAATAGATGTGGTTTTTTGTTTACCTTTTTATAATGATGACCTACACTTATTTTGTACACTTAAAATTATATAACATAATTTATTTATACCAACCTATCATAAACGAAACTCAAACCTTTATACAAAATAACTTTTTCATTAGACCCAACTCTCACCCTCTGATCAGTGGTCTATTAAATGTTTAGTTAGCACTATGACTACTTTTGTTATTATATATTATTACATTGTATATAATTACAATTAAACTTTTTTAATATGTAGACTATGATAAATTCGTCCCAAAGGTATACTTGATTTTTTTAATATGATTTTTTATTCTTTTGGCTTCAAACATATTATCACAAGTGTCATACTTATAAAATTTTCATTTTTTATATTTTTATTCTATAACTTTTGATATATACTTATGTAAAAAAAATCAAGTATACCTTTAAGACGAATTTATTATAGTCTACATTTCAATGTAAGCTTCATTCTGTACAAAGTTGTGTATGATCAAGCACAAATAACCATAAAATAGATGAAGAGATTAAAAAAAACTTTTTTTATAATCAACTTTTTTGGTTACCTTTTCTTTTTCCTTTATCTTTTTCCTTTACTTAGAAAATAAGTTTATGTCCCTAAGATTTCATATAAATTGTCATTTTAATCCAAAAGTTTAAAATGTTGTCATTTGCATCTAAAGGTTTCACTAAAATTGACGTTTTAATTCATTTGACTACACCTAACTAACACGGTTAACGTTTTTCATTAACTTTCCAACATGAGAGTTATTTTAGTCCAAACAATTACAAAATAAAGAACCAACTCACGTGAGGGTTTTAATGTGTCCAGCCTTTTTTGATAATTATAGTTATGATTTGATTCTATGATAGTCTTTTATTATTTTGTCTTGTTAATATATTTTGGTTTAGTAATTGTATTACTTTTGCCCGTTTTGTTAAACATAGATTTTTTTGGTTTAAAGTTTAATTATGGTTATGATAATTGATGTTTTAGGGTTATTATGGTTACGATTATTAACTGTTCTTATACTTTTATGATAATCTGTCTTTTATTGTTATGATTCAAATAATTTATGTTATATGACTTGTTTGTTTATTTATATATATCTGTTATATGTTTAAAAAGTCACTTTTAGTTAGTTATTCTTATATTTTATTTTATTTAATAGGACGTCTAGAGGTGTCTGTTTTGATGAAATGAATGAAATGATGACCAATCATTTCTGGTAAATTAAATACCAATTGTGATTATTAAAAAAGACTGAGCAACTAAAATTTCTCATGTAGGGTGATTTGTTAATTTGTAATAGTTTTAACTAAACTACCTCTAATGTAGGAAACTTAATTGAAAAATTTAACGAATTAATAAGGAGTGGTTAAATGGATTCAAATAACAAAATTTAAACTTTTAGATTCAAATTACAATTTATATGAAATCTCAGGGATGTAAAAACATATTTAAGTCTTATTTTTATCATTCATTTATAGTATTCATATCCCATTCCTTATAAATAACTGTAATCCATATATTATATGGTATAATTTTGAAAATATGTGTTATCTTATTCCCTAATTGTTTCAGAAAAAAAACTACTTGACTCAAATCTAAAGTTTTTTCTGAGATTGAGATTTAAACCCATAATATTCTAATGTTTCCTTCAAAACATATTTAAATAGCAAAATGAAATTAAAACACAACATCACATCTGTCAAATTAGTAATGGTCAATTCGTCACCAGTTCACCACACAATCCATCCTACGAGAAACAATACCACCACCACTAGCAACTAGGAACTAGGTTTCTTTTTGAACCAAAAAGTCATTACTACATCGGTCTACAGTTTAATCCAACGGTCTCTAAGCTTCCACGTCACCACACTTTTTGTCAGGGGTGCAGATGAGCCAGACAATCCCGTAAGGATCCTTCACCTTACCCACGCGCCCTCCGAAACACGCGCCTTCACCCTCAGTCACTTCACTTTCAGCTACAGCACCAGCCTTCACAGCCTTCTGCACAGCTCCTTCAATGTCGTCAGTCTCCAAACAGAACACCAGCCCCGTACCAGCCTTCACGCTGTGTGTATGTGCAGAAATGGAGAAAATGAGTGTTCATTGCAGAAGAAACGTGTACGAGGAGTAATTAAATTGATTAAATGAAAGAGGAAATTGAATTCTTCGATGATTAATGTTTCAAAAGCGTAAACGATAAGGAATCAATGTGTCGATATTCACGAACGAGTTTGTGTTGGAGAAGACGAAGATGAATTGAAACAGAATGTAGAAAACACAAGTGAATCAAATACAAAAGAATTGAAATCAAATCACAATTGACTACTACTTTTATTGATCACCAATTGATTACAAAGAAGATGATGAACAAGAATGAAATCTGAGAAAACAAGAATTACCTTGAAACAACTTCTTAACTACTCATTTATACACAAAACAGATGTTAACAAACATTAACAACCAATTAACACTTTTACTCCTCTAAGTATGAGAAGTTTACAACTTCAGTCCTCCAACTTTACTCAAACTATTAAGACAGAACTCAAGTTGAACTTCATATCTTCACAATCTCCACCTTGAAGTCAACTTGAAACCCAATTCAACCAATACCCAAAGCATCCAAACAAAACTCAAATTTCATACCAGGCAACGGCTTAGTAAACATATCTGCCGGATTATCATCAGTTTTGATCTGCATAACCTCAGCCTCCTTTGAATTAACCACCTCCCTAATGAAATGATATTTGACCCTTATATGCTTTGTTTGCTCATGAAAAACACTGTTCTTAGCCAATTGAATTGCCCCTTGATTATCACAATGCACCACAGACTTTGACACCTTTAAACCAAGGTCAGCTACAAATCTTGTAATCCACAAAGCCTCCTTCATAGCATCTGTCAAAGCTATATACTCTGATTCTGTCGTAGACAAGGCCACTACCTTTTGTAGCTTTGCTTTCCAACTCACCACATTTCCAAGCACCTTAAAAGCATAGCCGGTTATGGACCTTCCTTTATCTAAGTCCTTGGCATAATCAGCATCAACATACCCTTGCACCATATTCACATTATCAAGCTGCTGACCATACACCAGACCCAAACCTCTTGACCCATTCAAGTACCTTAAAATCCACTTGACAGCATGCCAATGATTTTTACCAGGATTAGCTAAAAATCTACTAACAACACTTACCCCATAACCAATATCTGGTCTTGTACAAACCATAAGATACATAAGACTTCCCACAACATTAGCATATGGGACTTTATCCATATAGGCCTGATCAAGAACACTTACAGGTGAATCTGCAGTAGATAACTTGAAATGAGGAGCCATAGGAGTCTTGACAGGTTTACAACAGTCCATTGAATAAGTTTTCAAAACTTTTTCTAGATAAGAACTCTGATTCAACCTTAAAAGTCTTTGACTCCTATCTCTGGTTATTTCCATGAAATTATCTTCTTTGCCATTCCCAACTCCTTCATATCAAATTCTTTCATCAGTAAGGCTTTAGTCTCCTCTATCTTACTCTTTTCTTTACAAGCCAGCAACATATCATCTACATAGAGCAACAAGTAGATATCACACTCATCTGAACACCTTTTGTGATACACACAACTGTCATATCCAGACCTTCTAAACCCTTGTGACACAATATAATCATCAAACCTTTTATACCAGTTTCTAGGAGACTGCTTTAATCCATAAAGTGACCTTTGTAACAGACACACTTTATCCTCCTTACCAGTCTCTACAAATCCTTTAGGTTGCTTCATGAAGATCTGCTCATCCAAATACCCATGTAAAAAGGCAGTCTTTACATCCAATTGTTCCAGTTCCAGATCTTGATTAGCAACAATAGACAACAGGATTCTAATTGAATTATGTTTCACAACTGGTGAAAAAATCTCAGTATAATCCACACCTGATTTCTGAGTATAGCCCTTTGCCACTAATCTAGCCTTGTACCTAGGCTTTCCACCATTAATGCCCTCCTTCAATTTATATAACCATTTGCACATAACCAGTCTCTTGTCTTTTGGTTTATCTACCAAAACCCAGGTTTGATTCTTATCTAATGACTCCATCTCTTCCATCATGGCCTCTATCCACAGCTTACTATCTTTGCAATTCACTGCTTGATCAAAAGTCAATGGTTCAAACTGACTTTCCATTTCTGCAGTCAAGAAAGCCACTGCAGTCATATTACAATCATCTCTAAACCTGATAGGCTGTACTATGTGCCTTCTTGGTCTATCTCTGGCCAAACTATAACTAGGCTCATCTGTTTCACTTGGTCCAGACAGAATTTCATCATTTGCAGGCTGCTTGACTTGGCCACCTAACTCCACCTCCACCTGAACTTCCTTCACTTTACTTTGTTCTACACCTTTCTTCTGAGCAAGATCTTTATACATCACATCTTCTTTAAAGGTAACATGTTTGCCAAGTATCACTTTAGCACCATCTACATGCCACAACCTATATCCCTTGACCCCATCTTTGTAACCCAAGAAAACACATCTGTGAGCTCTAGGTTCCAGCTTACCCTGATCAATCTGTGCATATGCCAAAGAGCCAAACACCCTCAAATCTGAGTAATCCTGCTTCTTACCTGACCAGACTTCCATTGGAGTCTTCTTGTCTAATGCTGCACTAGGTGATCTGTTGATCAAGTATGCTGCAGTTGAAACAGCTTCTGCCCAAAATGCTTTAGGTAAACCTGAGTTGATTAACATACATCTTACCTTGTCAAGCAATGTTCTATTCATCCTTTCAACTAGACCATTTTGCTGTGGAGTATAGGGTACTGTTAAGTGTCTAGCAATACCTTGACTTTTGCAGAATTCATTGAACTCTTTATTGCAAAATTCAAGACCATTGTCAGTTCTTATTTTCTTAACCCTTTTATCAGTTTGATTTTCTACCAATTTGGCCCAATCTTTAAACTTTTGAACAGCTTCATTCTTACTCTTAAGAACATAAACCCATACTCTCCTTGAGTAATCATCAATTAAGGACAAAAAATAAGCAGCTCCACCTAAAGACAATGTTCTTGCTGGCCCCCACAAGTCAGCATGAATATACTCTAGTATTCCTTTTGTAGTATGTATACTCTTGCTGAACTTGACTTTATGAGCTTTACCAAGTATACAGTTTTCACAAAAGCCAATCTCAACATTCTTAAGATTGCCTAATACTTGCTGTTTATAAAGCTCATTAAGTCCCTGCTGACTTATGTGGCCTAGCCTTTGGTGCCAAATCATAGCCGAGTTCTCTTGGTCTTCTTGTACTAGAGAAGCCTCTCCTGCCACCACATTACCATCTAGAAGATAGATGTTATTCTGCCTTCTAGACCCTGACAATACAACCATTGAGCCCTTAATCACTTTGGCCTTGCCATCTTTAAGACTCACATGCATACCTGCTCTTTCAAACATACCCATAGACACTAGGCTCCGTTTCAGATCTGGCACATATCTTACATCTTGGATCTTCATTTCAGTACCATTATCCAACCTGAACAACACAGACCCAATTCCTTCAATTTCACAGACACTATCATCCCCAAGCCTGACTGTACCCAGCTTGGCTATTCTCAGATCCTGAAAAGCATCCCTAAGAGGTGTCATGTGAAATGAGCACCCAGAATCTATTACCCACCCATCTGCAACCTCACCTTTTGAAACCATCAACACATCAGAACTTTCATACCCCTCAGAGGTATCATCTGATTGTGTGAAGTTACTAGACTGAGGATGGTAAGAATTCTTTGACCCATTTGAGTCACTCTTTCTCCTTTTCCATTCGGGGCAGTCTCGTTTGAGATGTTTCTCTGATTGACACACAAAACACTTCTTTTTAAACTTTGATTTGGATCTAGACTGACTTCTAGATTTAGAACTCTTTGAGTCCCTATTCTCATTTCTACCCCTGACAAACAACCCCTCACCACCTACATCTTTCACATCTGTCCTCTTCTTCAACTCTTTAGAGTTAAGAGCAGACAACACTTCATCCATTGACAAAGATTCTCTGCCATACAATAAAGTATCTACAAAATGCTCATAGTGTTGAGGTAGTGAGGTCAAGAATATTATTGCTTGATCCTCACCATCTAACTCTACTTCAATATTTCCAAATCCAAGATCAGTTTGTTAAACTCATCTACATGATCTTCTAAAGATTTACCTGTCGTCATATGAAAAGTGTAAAGTCTTTTCTTGAGGTACAACCTGTTTGCCAGACTTTTGGTCATGTATAGAGATTCCAACTTCAACCAAACTCCGGCTGCAGTTGTCTCAGTGACCTCTCTGAGAACTCGATCACCCAGGCTAAGAATGATCGCACTGTGTGCCTTCACTCCCATTTCATTCCACTTATCTGTCAGTTCTCGCTGCTGTACTTCCGTAGCCCCTTCTGGTATGACAACATTACCGCCCTTTAGAGCATCAGCAAGCCCTTGATGAACCAACAGGGCACGCATCTTCACTCTCCATAGGCTAAAATCATTTTTGCCATCAAATTTTTCAATCTCGTACCTAGTTGAAACCATTTTCTTCTTTGATTGGCCTTCAATTTGATCAGTGCCAAGAACACTCAGTCAGTTGATTCAATTCTTTACCGATTCACTCTCCCGAGCCAACTCAAAACCCCAATTGATCAATTAACGATGGACACCAGATCACAATTGATTACGCACTGCGTGAATCAATCAACAATCGACGGTGAGCTGCGAATTACAATTGATCAATCAAATCGAAAGCTACCGTGGCTCTGATACCACTTGTAGAAAACACAAGTGAATCAAATACAAAAGAATTGAAATCAAATCACAATTGACTACTACTTTTATTGATCACCAATTGATTACAAAGAAGATGATGAACAAGAATGAAATCTGAGAAAACAAGAATTACCTTGAAACAACTTCTTAACTACTCATTTATACACAAAACAGATGTTAACAAACATTAACAACCAATTAACACTTTTACTCCTCTAAGTATGAGAAGTTTACAACTTCAGTCCTCCAACTTTACTCAAACTATTAAGACAGAACTCAAGTTGAACTTCATATCTTCACACAGAAAATGTGAACAAACGATTTGTTGATGATTGTAAGATAAGGATGATAAAATTGGTAAAACAACGAATTAGGAACATTACAGTTGCTATACAAGACGAAACAAGGATAATAACAGCAGGAGAAACGTGATTTAGGCTAAAAAATCGTATGAAAATGAAGATTATGAGCAGCGATCATACACCGTGAAGCAATAGACCAAGTAAATCATCCCGTCATCCCGTTGAAGCAACAAAAGCGTAACAAAAACGCTAAAAACTACATCTAACATGAATTTTCTACAGATCTTATCAAAATGACAAAGCATCAGGCAAATAACACCAGTAAATCATCGAAATAGCTACAAGCAAAGCAGTGATACACTGTGAAGCAATAGAATGTGTAAATCATCACGTTGGTTTAACAAAATCGTAACAAAACCGCTAAAAACTACATCTAACATGTATTAGCTACAGAACTTATCAAACGTACAAAGCATCAGGCAAACAGCACAAGTAAATCATCGTAAAAGCTGGAAATACTGCAGTGCTACACTATGAAGCAATAGCATGAGTAAATCATCACGTTGAAGCAACAACTGCCTCACAAAACCGCTAAAAACTACATCTAACAGGTATTTTCTACAGATTTTATCAAACTTACACATCATCAGGCCAATAGCACCAGTAAATCATCCTAAAAACCGGAAATAATGCAGCGATACACTGTTAGCATGAGTAAAACATCACGTTGAGCAACAAAATCGTAACGAAACCGCTAAAAACTACACCTAATAGATATTTCATACAGATCTTAGCAAACATACAAAATATCAGGCAAATAGCGATAGCAAATCATCGTAAAAACGAAGAATAATGCTTACGGAGTTGTGGAGTCATCGACAAGGTCAGAAATCAGAATCGTCGACGAACCGAGTTTGATCTCGGCGGAGAGAAGCAGCGGGAGCTCCTGATCGGCTTTCCTCTTCGGATGACTCACGCGGCTCACCTCCTCGGCTCCAAACGCGGCTTTGTAGAACGCAACAGCGTCGTTCACCTTTGAAGCTTCGACGAACACCTGCGGCTTCACCGCCGTGAACGTCACCGGCGGTGGTGCAGCGGCGACTCCGTTTGCAGCGGTGGTTGCCATTTTTGGTGACGAAGGGGTGAAAAATAAAAAATGCACACAGGTAGAGAGAGAAAGGGGCGTTTTAGAGAGAGAAAGTTGGTGCTCCGGTGGGTGTGTGTAGACTATTTTTATAGAAGCGAGGAAACGGAAACCGTTTGTGCTTTTCATGTGTGCACTACTGCGTGTGAGAAAACCGAAAAGAGCACGCTTGATTTCAATTACTAATATTTATTATTCTTGAAATAAATACTTTTAACATTGTTTCTTAAAATGTGTTATCCGCATTCCAATCTTTTTAATAATAAACCTATAACTTACAAAACTCACGCACTTTTTTATTATATTTTTAATGTAATTACTATATCATAAAAAGAAGCCACTAGAGTTTATCCGCTATCAAATTTTAATATTTATACTTTTACCGTTAATACTTTTTAAATAATTTTATAAAATATCAATTTTACCCTTTCAGATTTCTAAGGTTTCTAAACCTCTGGACTTAAATTTGAGTCAACTTTTAGTTATAAAATAAATTTCCAACGTGCATATTACTATATGCTCTATATAAATTTAAGCACGTCTATGTTTTGATGTAAATTTTATTTATAAACAAGTCCAGTCAAATACTAAAAACGTTTATGTGTTTATTTTTATATACATTATGAAATGCTTTACATTTGACGTTTGTATACGTGTTTTGCGTAAATTTTGTTCAAAAACAAGTTATGTAAAATATAAAGCATTTCCGTGTTTATTTTATGTAAATTATGAGTTTATCTACAGTTCGACGTATGTTCTGTTTGAAAATATGTAGGGTCAAATATAGTACGTTTTATTCAATGACATAAATTCGAGTTATTATTCGTTTTGACACAAACATATCGCTGCACTTATTTTTTATATATGTCTTGAGTTAATCTACGTTTGTAATCTATATACTTGCTTTGTTATCGAATCCAAACCGCACCCTATGAAATTATATTTATTTTTTTTTAAAAAAAATTGTTTTGTAAACTTTGTTTATCTTCTTCTCTACAGTCTACACCTAAAGTCAAAATCCCATATCCAGAGTCAGAACCTCAAACAAATATCCATCGCTCCACCACTGCAACTCCCACCAATTCTCAGGTCTATCTTCTTCACAAATCCAACTATAACAATGACATCCATAACAAACCCCATCATTTCTTCAATCTTCCTCCTTCAACCACCATCATTTCCGTACACAACACCTCAAAAACCCCCATCTCTTCATCTCCCAAAGCACAAAAACCCCTTTGCAATTCGCGCCAGTTACGAGGTCGGAGGGGGCTACACGCAGGAAGAACTGGAAGCACGAGAGAAAGGCAGAAGCAGACCACAAGAACCGAAGGATGAAACGAACACTTGGAGTCCTGCTCAGTATGAAGCTCTACTTAAAGGGGGTGAACAAGTCACTTCTGTTCTTGAAGAGATGGCGAATCTTGTAAGATTTGGTTTGTTTTGATCTTTGAGTTCGTTGTTGGTGTGTGTTTTGGGTGGTTTGTGAGTTTGGTGATTGTGGCATTTTATCACTCATCTGATGGGCATATGTGTTACTTGATCTGTTGCAATTGTAGAATAGTTATAGTTTGGTTTTTATGAAGATATTGATTTGGGTTTTGTTACAAGTCAGTTAAGTTATTGTTACACCTATGGCAATTGATGAATTGGTTATGGAGATGTTTAGCTAAATCTGCAATCAACTTAGCTTTTCATGTTTGAGGTTTTATTTGTATGTACCTTAATTTAGCCACTTCAATTAACGTATGAACAGTGAACACTTCAATACAGTTGTTTGTTAGAAATTAGAATAGACAAAGCATAATCAGATCAAATGATTAAAAGACACAGCTAACTGCTATTAAGAGGCAGCAAATCGGGCCCAATGGATAACATATCAAAGGTTGAGTTTTTTATACTATTACTTAACTAAGAATGTGAAAAAGATGAACATACGACTACAAAGTTGAAAGCATCAAATGAAAAGATTGAAATGAATTCAAATTATGAGTTCCTTAGTTTAAAAAGGCCCGCAGGGTGATCAGCAAAGTGCCTTAGGTTCTTGACGCGGCGCCTCATGCACATCTGGGTCAAAGTTGGTCAAAATTGTGGTCAGTAGGAGGGTGATATGTAAAAACAACCAAAGGGAATATGAATGAAGAGATTATGAATGTTTACTTGATAAAATTGGCTAACAGACGAGCATATGCAACTTGTGGATGTACTTAGGGCAATGCCTCACAGGCTCACATACCCTGAATGCCTGGGAGTACCTTGTGCTTTTTTAGACCAAGACGAGGCCAACCTAGACTCCTAACAATAAGGCAATTCAGATAAGAATCAATCATGTAATCATTCAACCATTACATTTAAAGCACAAAACATGTATGATCAAATACATCCAACCTTTAAACTGAATATGAAAATTAGAATGAGAATTACTATTTGTATGCTTGCAGTTGTTTTGTTTGTTTGTATATATGCATTTATAATTATGATTGGGATGCTATCATGTTAAGTAACCTATGGTTTGATGGTTTTGATTTGTATATTATACTTGACATTTATTCTAATGTTCTCATTGTTTTCTTAATTTCTACTTGTGTAACAGTTGGAAGATGACCAAGACGAAGAATCTGAGGAGTTGGCCGTGCTGTTGGCTGCTCAAGGTGTGATCGGGAAACGAGTTGATCAGATGGAATCAGGCTTTATGATGGCCCTAGATTACATGATCCAACTTGCTGAAAAAGATCAGGATGACAAGGTTGTTTTTCAAATTATCATTATTTGCCCTTTACTATTTGTTTGCATTTAAAATTGTTACATCTCATACCAAGCTTTTTGTCAATATTTTTCAGCGGAAATCTCTATTGGAAGTAATCAAGGAGACAGTACTATCCCATCTCACCAAAAAATGCCCCCCACATGTAAACTATTAACTACTACATATTCTACACTCACCAATTTCTACCTCTTATAATTTTTTTAGTTCTAACACTTTCTTACATTCATTTTGTAGGTTCAAGTTGTTGGGTTGCTATGTAGAACCCCTAAAAAAGAAAGCAGACATGAATTACTCAGGCGAGTGGCAGCCGGCGGTGGTGCATTCGAAAGTGAAAATGGTGCAAAAGTTCATCTTCCAGGGGCGAATCTAAATGACATAGCTAACCAGGCTGATGACTTATTAGAGGTGCTTATGTGCATTTCAAAACCATAACAATTCATTACATTCGAAAATTGACATCTTTATACTAAATTAGCATGTTTTTAATGCAGACCATGGAAAGTCGACCCGTTGTTCCTGACAGAAAGCTGCTGGCAAGACTTGTTTTAATCAGAGAAGAAGCCCGAAGTATGATGGGAGGTGGATTATTAGATGAGAGAAATAGTCGGGGTTTAAGTACTCTCCCTCGATCAGAGGTCTGTTTATAGGAAAAAAACATTTACTTTCGGACAAAATATGTTTCTTGCCCACCCGACCCAACCCTTTTCAATCTCTCTTAATCTGAACCCATTTGACTCGTTTCAAAATTACCTGTTTTGTTAGTGTAGGTCAACTTTTTGACCAAACTTGTTGCTCAGAAACCTGGGCACAGGTGCGTGAGATGATTAAGAATGTGATGTTAGGCAAAGATGAAGGTGCTGACAAAAGTGATGAAGAAGGAAGTAAAAGGGGAGGAAGGGTTACAAGTGGGATTGCAGGAGGGGTGAGCATTTTAGCTTTTTTTAAACTGAAACTAATGTGATTGAATTTGGTACATAATACAAGTTCTTCACACATTATTTCTAATGATCTACAGAGTTCAAAACCAAATCCAGTGCGACCTGGCATGTTTTTAGAAACAGTCTCCAAGGTATTATTTCTTTTAATTCATGATCTCTATGCAATTATTTATGATTGGATGAATTCAGGCTATATTTTATCTAACATTTATATTATATATTTAGCTTAAATGGAAGCAAGTCAAATGTTTTGAGACCCACTTGTTTATAAGATCTTTTTGAAAGTGTTCTAGGTTCAACCCGACAAGACAATTATGCGTGTTTGACCCGTTACCCATCCCACCCATTTTTTACTTCTATTTTGGGGGTTAAAATTTGTTGAGATTACATGCGTTGATCTTTGCAGGTGCTAGGTGGCATATATGATGGTAACATCTCTGGCATCACTGCGCAACATCTTGAATGGGTAAGTATGCTCGCCAATAGTATTGATCTAGTTTGAATGAAGTCATACACATGCAAAAAAATAATTAAATTCTTATTTCACATTATAGTCCATAATTTATTTGTTCCAAAAATGATTTATTTATCTTTTACTTGAACCCTAACGAACACGATATCCCCATTAAAGATCCATTTTAGGCCTCTAACTTGTATATTAACTTGGTGTGTTCAGGTTCATCAAAAAACACTTCAAATCCTTCAAGAAATAGCATTCTAAGCTGCTTCGGCCACATGCAAATATGCTCCACAAACAGTTGCTATGCATCTACTAACATGTGATCAACTAGAGCAAGGTTTGGTCACAATGAAGCTATAAACTCGTGTGTTGCTGTGAAATTCACCGTGTCACTGTGTCAAAAAGCTCACCGTGCTAACCGATAAAGCAAACACTCAGATCAAGAATGGTGAACAGAGTGCATATGTGAGCAATTGTCATATAATATCTGATGATCCTCTATATATTGAGAGGATGATGCTACAAAATGTTAAAATCTTTGGTGTTTGATAGGCTAAATATTTTGACCATGTTAGTCATGTGTCTCCAGGATGATATTTAGACTTTTGAAATAGTTTTTATAGACTTTTTAATTTGATGATTATTAAATAATTTGTAAATTCTAATCTACACCAGTGTCACATTGAATGTCACATTGTGGTACCATATGCATGTGATGACATCTTGTTAAAGTTTATATATTTCATTTGTTTGTCAATTCAATACTAATTAATGTTTTTTTTCTTTTTTGTGAGAGTTTATATTCTTCAAGGGGTGTTGGTGTCATTCTTATATTGTTGATGGGCTATGCTGAAAGGTTGCTGAATATATAATGTGTTCTCTCTCTCCGTGAAGATTAGATCAAAGTATTCGAGAGATTTCCATTTTTAGGGTTTTCTTCATTCTCGAGATCTTGAGTTCAATCATCTTCTTCTTTGTTGATCTTCTGAACATTCAGTAGATACAAGCAACTCATCGTTGCTTGTACAGCTATACTGGTGTTAGTTTTCACAGCTGAAGTTGTATTTGTTAGTCTCTTGATTTGTTGTTCTTTGATTGTTATCGTTTGAGATATTTCTGTTGATACACAATCTATGTTCTTGATACATGTTTGAATCCAGAAAGTTTACATGGTATCAGAGCCTTGTGCTCTCGATTATCACTCTGCTTGATTCACTCGATTGGTGAATCTAGGGTTTTTAGTGTCCTGGGCTGGGTTCAAATCGTCGGTGTTTTTGATTGTGGTATTTCTTCTCCTAGATCAGGAGAGTGGCTGTAAGTTGGTGGTTTTCTCATCATAGCATCTTCTTCAGTCTAGGGTTCTTGTTGAACCCCTGTTTGTACGAGTTGCTGTGTATTCTCAAGGGGATATTCTCTCGAGGCCGTGTAAGACCTTATTGCTGGCTCGTGTACTTGCTTTGTGTCTGGATAGCCCTAAGTGAAGGCTATTCAGGTACTTTCATAAACAACTGTTTGTTTCCGCTGTGCATCTTGGGTACTATCCCTCTCTCTAATATTCTTCATACTGTTGGACCGACTGTAAGGAATTTCTTATATCCCTATCTCTTGGTTCTTTTAATTTCTAGGCATATTTGGGCTGGGCTAGATGGACCAGTACTGATTGCATTGTTATATGTGTTCTTGTTCTCTTCTGCATTGTTATATGTGTTCTTGCTCTCTGCTGCATTGCATTTCTGCTGTTGAGTGCTTGTAGTGATTATATTTGCATTATCCCTGCTCCTCCTTTTCATACTTGGCCAGTCAATTAATTGATCGGGTATCTGGTTCCTGAAGGAGTTTCGCAGGTTGTGTGCTTGTGTGCTCCATCTAGTTGTGTTCTTCTTTGGTTGACTGCGTTGATTACTGCTATGGCTGTTGTTGACCCCACTCTGTCTCCTACCCTGATTAGTAATCTTGACTTTGGTAACCCTTTGTATTTACATGCTAGTGATACTGGGGCTCTGACTATTGTGTCCATTAAACTTAAAGGTACAGAAAATTATAATGTTTGGGCTAATGCTATGGAACTTGCTCTTAATGTAAAAAATAAGTTTGGTTTTGTTGATGGTTCATGTGTTAAGTCTACCACTGATGAAGTTCTTGGTAGACAATGGGAAAGGTGCAACTCTGTAGTTTTGTCTTGGATACTCAATTCCATCTCTGAGGAATTGTTTGTTGGTCAAATCTTTTCCAAACGTGCATCAAGTGTCTGGACTGAGTTAAAAGAAACTTATTCAAAAGTAGATGGGTCTGTTATTTTCAAATTGCATCAACAAATTAACTGTCTAAAACAAAGTGGTAATTCAATTTCTGACTATTATCATAAGTTGTCTTCTATGTGGAGACAACTGGATGTTTTATCTGATTTGCCAATCTGTACTTGTGATGTATCTGACAAGGTTTTTAAATTCAATCAGAATCATAGGTTGATGCAATTTTTGATGGGTCTTGATGAAAAATACTTACCTCTGAGATCTGCAATTCTTTCAAAAGAACCTCTTCCCTCAGTGAAAAATGCATTTGCTCTCATATCAAGTGAGGAATCTCATAGAGAAGTAGCTTCATCAAACCCATCTCAACCTGCTGCTTTTGTTGCTAAGGCTGGTAACATTAAAAAAGGTTTTCAAAAAAACCAACCTGTAAAGTGTTCTAACTGTAATAAAAATGGTCACACTATAGAAAAATGTTATGAGATAATTGGGTATCCTTCAAACTACAAAGGGAAGGGGTCTGGAAATAAACCTAAGTCTAACAATGCTGTGTGTGATTCTTCCTCTAGTAAAGGAGAGTCTTTCCAATTATCTGCTGATCAATATGCTCAACTTATGTCTTTGCTTGGAAGTCATACTAATGGAGATCAAGGCATCTCTAATATGGCAGGTACTGTCTTTGATGGTAACTGTGATATTTTTTGTGGTGTCACTAGCTCTGACCCTATGGCAAATAGGGGATGGGTTATTGACTCAGGAGCTAACCAACACATGGTGCTATCTGAAATGTCTATGTTTGATCTTATTGATGTGTCTTCCTATAATATGACTGTAGGTCATCCTAATGGAACTAAAGCTGTCATAAAATCAATAGGAAAACTCAAACTTTCAGATAGTGTAATTCTTGTAGATGTGTTAGTTGTTCCTGAATATAGTGTTAATCTCCTCTCTGTATATAAACTTGCTAGAGATAATAAACTTGGTTGTTGGTTTGATGAGTTTAATTGTTGGATTCAGGACTTCGCCCGGACGAAGGTTCTTCTGACTGGTAAACAGGTGAATGGCCTGTATTACTTTGGACATCCTGAATCTTCTAATTTTGTGTGTCAAAACAGTACTAAGTCTGCTCACACTGATGTAAAGTTGTGGCACTCTAGAATGGGTCATCCTTCCTTTCCTGTTTTAAAATTGTTGAGCCATGATCTTCAAATTAAAGAAGTTGATGTTAATTCTCCTTGTGAAATATGTCAAAGGGCTAAACAAACTAGAACATCATTTCCAATTAGTGAACATAAATCTCTTCAAGTGGGTGAACTTGTACATCTTGATTTATGGGGACCTTTTAAAGTTACCAGTAGGTACGGTCATCGATATTTTTTGACTATTGTGGATGACTATTCTAGGGCTGTCTGGGTCTACTTGTTAAAGTCTAAACATGAAGTTTTTTATAATATTCAGTGTTTTGTTCATTTGCTTAAAAATCAGTTTGGATTCAGTATTAAATGTGTACGAACTGATAATGGTACTGAGTTTGTTAATAATGATCTGAATACCTTTCTAAACACTAATGGTATCTTACATCAGACTTCCTGTGCCTATACTCCTCAACAAAATGGTATAGTTGAAAGAAAACATAGGCACTTATTAAATGTGGCCAGGTCTTTGCTGTTTCAGAGTAATTTGTCTCTTAAGTTGTGGACTGAATGCATATTAACTGCTACCTATTTGATTAACAGGACTCCATCCTCTGTTCTACATGGGAAATCTCCTTTTGAACTGTTGCTTAACAAAAAACCTTCTCTTAATCATCTCAGATCTTTTGGGTGTCTTGCATTTGCTGCAAATTTAAATCCTAATCATAAATTTGATACTCGTTCTATTAAATGTGTCTTTATTGGGTATTCTTTTGAAAAAAAGGGTTATAAACTTTTGTCTTTGGATGATAATTCTATTTTCTTTTCTCGAGATGTAAAATTTTTTGAACAATGTTTTCCATTAAATGAAACCAAATCTGACATTTCATCATCTGATAATTCTATAAATCATCTTAATTTTTTTGACACCTTTGAGACTGAGAAAAATTTTTTGCCCAATGATGAAGGGAAGGGTTCCAATGGACTTACCAGCCAGGGTGGGTCACATGTTGTTCCTAGTGTTTCTCCTAGTAGTGGTGTTACATCTGATTCAATACCCTCTGAGGTTCCTGTGCATGGTTCTTTAGACAATCTAGATAGCAGTGTAAGGATAGATACTGATCAGACCACTGCTGATGCTAGTGTTCATAAGAACCCAGGTGACTCAGATCTTAGGAGAGACCTAGTTGAGGATCATGTTGATCTAACCGCAGGTAGTCCACATGCGGATATGGAAAGTGCAGATGTTTCTGCAGTCCCTGAGGGCAGTGGTGCAACAGTCCTAGGTAGTTCTCGTAAATCAGGAAGGGTGGGAGTTCTACCTTCTAAATTTAATGAGTATGTTATTGAGGGAAAAGTCAAATATGGAATTGATCGTTATGTGAATTTTGTCAATTTGTCTTCTGATAATGTTTCTTTCCTTTCTTTACTTGATAAGAGTGTTGAACCTAGGACTTATAGTGAAGCTTGTAAAGATATAAATTGGGTAAATGCTATGAATAATGAGATTGAGGCTTTAAATAGAAATAAAACCTGGATTATCACTGATTTACCTGAGGATAGAAAAGCTATTGGGTGTAAGTGGCTTTATAAAATCAAATATAAGGCTAATGGTGAAATAGAAAGATATAAAGCTAGGCTTGTTGCTAAAGGATATAGTCAAAAGGAAGGGATTGATTTTGAGGAGACCTTTGCTCCTGTTGTTAAAATGACTACTGTTAGAACTCTAATTGCTGTGGCTGTTCAAAATGGATGGAAATTGTTTCAACTTGATATAAATAATGCTTTTTTGTATGGAGACTTGTTTGAGGATGTTTATATGTCTATTCCTGAAGGTTTTGGGTCTCAAACTACCAATGGTAAAGTTTGTAAGCTGATAAAGTCATTGTATGGACTTAAACAAGCCCCAAGACAGTGGAATGAAAAACTTACATCTACTCTTAAGTCTATTGGTTTTAATCAAAGCATGAATGATGTGTCTTTGTTTGTTAAATCTGTTGAGTCAAAATTGTGATTCTACTTGTGTATGTTGATGATATTGTAATAACTGGAAATTGTGAAAAAGAAATTAAAAAAGTTAAACAAATGCTAAATCAAAGTTTTCTAATTAAAGATTTGGGAGTGTTAAAATTTTTTCTTGGAATTGAGGTTATTGAAACATCTCAAGGTTTGTGTCTAAATCAGAGAAAATATTGCTTGGAATTGTTAAAAGAGTTTGGTATGCTTGCCTGCAAGCCTGTAGCTATTCCTATGGAACAGAATCTTGTAGTGTCAGATGGTTCTATTTTGAACAGTGGAGATTCAGCTCTTGAAAACATTACTGTTTATCAGACTTTAATTGGAAAACTTATCTATTTAACATTGACTCGACCTGATATTTCGTATACTGTGCAATGTTTAAGTCAATATATGCATAAACCTCTTCAATCTCATTTCAAAATTGCTTTAAGACTTTTGAGGTATTTGAAATCTAATCCAGGTCAAGGGATATTTTTTAAACAACAATCTGATTTTCTATTAAAAGGTTTTTCTGATTCAGATTGGGGTAAGTGTTTGGCTACTCGTCGTTGTGTTACTGGTTTTTGTGTATACTTAGGTGATAATCTCATTTCATGGAAAAGTAAGAAACAAAATACTGTGTCACGTTCTTCTGCTGAAGCAGAATATCGTGCAATGTGTTCTACTGGTTGTGAATTAATATGGATTAGGAAGCTTCTTGATGACATGAAGGTATCTTGTCCTATTCCTATTGAGATTTTTTGTGATAGTAGTGCTGCTATATTGATGACTGCTAATCCTGTATTTCATGAACGAACCAAACACTTTGAAATTGATTTATTTTTCTTAAGAGAAAAAGTTTTAGCAGGTATTTTTAAAATTATAAAAATAAATACTAATGATCAACCTGCTGATGTTTTTACCAAAAGTCTTGGAGTTAGTCAACACAAGTTTTTGTGTGGGAAATTAGGTCTTGTTGACTTATTCTAAGCATTGAATTGAGGGTGGGTGTTAAAGTTTATATATTTCATTTGTTTGTCAATTCAATACTAATTAATGTTTTTTTTCTTTTTTGTGAGAGTTTATATTCTTCAAGGGGTGTTGGTGTCATTCTTATATTGTTGATGGGCTATGCTGAAAGGTTGCTGAATATATAATGTGTTCTCTCTCTCCGTGAAGATTAGATCAAAGTATTCGAGAGATTTCCATTTTTAGGGTTTTCTTCATTCTCGAGATCTTGAGTTCAATCATCTTCTTCTTTGTTGATCTTCTGAACATTCAGTAGATACAAGCAACTCATCGTTGCTTGTACAGCTATACTGGTGTTAGTTTTCACAGCTGAAGTTGTATTTGTTAGTCTCTTGATTTGTTGTTCTTTGATTGTTATCGTTTGAGATATTTCTGTTGATACACAATCTATTGTTCTTGATACATGTTTGAATCCAGAAAGTTTACACATCTACTATCTCTTCCTAAATTACAAGTATCTTATCTCACCCTCTTATCTTTCTAGTATATGAATTTTTGTTAGTTTCTTCATTTCTTATAACCGTCTTCTTTTCTAAAGAATTTTTAGTTAGGAGCTCAAATTAAAGCTATCAGGGGATTTTGAATGGTTGTAGCTTAAGATATGAATGAAATGTTTGTCACATGTCACAATGACATTGTTTGTAGACACCTATTTGGGCCTTTGGTGTTCTTCTTTTGACTTTGAATTTTTCCCTAAATTTCACATTCTTATGTGATTTTAGCTTGTAAACAGTAGCTTTATTAATTCACATGCTTATTTAGCTATTTGTTTACTTTGATCAAATTTCAATTTTCGTGATATGATTCTACTAGCTAAATTTAGATCCACGTTATAAAAAATATATGTATATGTGTTACTTTATATAGAAATAACATTATCGTTTCACGTAGAGGTACACAAAACGGTTTGTGCGTACAAACATATGCGTTTCGAAACCGTTTCCTTTTATGGGCTATTTTGTCAAACCTTTACCTCAAAGATTAATAGAAAAAGAAAGCATTGAAAGTTGGAGGAGATGTTACACTTCCACAAGCAAGAAAACAAGCTTTATGAATTTTATGAAACTCGAATTGTGTTGTTTAGGCCCATAACTTATAGGCCCTGAAATTTGTATCACACTATGTCACTATTAGATATTTTGATATATAAGAAAGCATGGATTTCTGATCTAATGGTACGAGGGTAATCAGTAATAATTTAGACTTTTGAATTTTTATATTTTAGATTCAAAGCTAACTTAAGTGAGTTTTCTTATAAAGGTGGGTTGGGTTTCTTCTTTGATGGTATTCCTGGGTGAATGGGACATCAAAATCAGCATGATCAGTTAATATATCGTCTCATAAAGTCTCACTCACGTATAGAAGGTAGTTGCAACTGTCGTTAAATGATGTATAATGTTATACATTGAATTGAATTATATAATAGATTTTACCACTTACTAGTTCTTTTTTTTAAGAATTACTAGCTCTTATCCAAGATATTTCCGCTCTAATATAGACTTTGGCAACTTATGATAATAATTTCAGTTTTAGTTTCAAACATAAATTTTGAGTTCACTTCCTGCTACTAAATTAAAAGATAGTTTTGTTATCCATGATAATTATAATTAAATTATACGGATATTAATATGCAAGTCTTAGAAGTTGGAACGATATCACTTAAAAGTTCATTTTACACTCGTGGATCAGTTTTAATTGTTTTGTCCGCTTATATTTTTTAATCATAATTTCAAGATAGTATAATTGCAGATATCTTATGTATACACGACATGTTTTAACGCAATATATTGTAAAATTATAAAACCTTCATATCAAGATCGAGCTCTCAACAAAAATGCTTGTAACAATGTGACATTAGTGTAGATTAAAAAATAACAACTCTTGATACAGAAACGATACTTAGTCAATCAATAATGTTCTATTATTCTTAACCACTTAAATCTAATCCGATCATATCTTAATTTAGCGTGTAGCTTTTGTCTAAAATGTGAAGTCATGTTATGACAAGTTTATCACATCAAAAGATGACTTTTATTTAGTTTCTCTAGAATACTAGAAAAAAAAATTCTGCTCTAATTAGACCTGACAAATTTACAATAGACAAATACAATTATGGTTCTCAATATATATTTAACCGTCACTTGGAAACAATAAACTAATAAATAGTTGTTTTAACTAGGAATATCCCTTAAATTAGCTGTCATTCTTAATAGTTTGATAACAATATATATGTTAATTTTATTAACTAGAAAGACATCATATTAAAACAATAAACTTGATTCTATAACATTACAACTACAACCCTTGACGGTTGACGAAGAAACAATACTTAGTCAAACAACAATGCTTTATTTTTCTTAATCACATAAATGCTCCCGTCGACTAGATTACAATTTATTTTACATGAAAACATATTTGTCTTATTTTTTTATTTTGTATTACTCACAACAAATACTATATCAACTATTTCATACTTTAATAATTTTGCTAGCACAATGTTGGTTGTTGATTCAAATTTCTCACCTCGAGGCGAGTCGAAAAAGAAACAGTGTATTAGAGTAATTTATCCGGTTCAGATCCGACTCATTGGTGATGCAACCACATTTCTCAGCTTGTGCGTATAAGCTGCAACCACAAGAAACTCATTAGAGAGCTTTGGAGCTTAAGCTCAAAGGACACTCCGACGCTCAAATTAATAGATGTATAAAATGTATCAAACATAATCACAAATGTGTAATAGTTAGAATGAAGATCATGAATATGCAAAGTTGAGCTAAAGATTTAGGAGGTTTGGAGTGAGAGAGTGATTATGCCGGGTCTTTACCTCGTGTAAAGGATGATATTTATCTTCTATATACTTACCTGGATATATTGTAAAAAATTGAAAATTACGTTGCACCATGTACGTAATGTAAATTTAGTTACTTTTTGGTGTAATTAACCCGTTTAGAATCACAAATCCTTTTGTTAATATCACATTTGATTTAAACTCGGATCAACATAATCTAACATAATTAAAATATAATCTATGATTGTAAATAGACAGAAAATTGTCTTTCAACTTAAAGATAAACACTAAGTAGATGCCATAATGGTGATAATTAAGGATAGACTAGAACACCAACATTTACTATAAAACAAATGAATATCATCAACGAGTGACTACCATCGGTGAAAGTAGCAACGAGAATTTTTCGGTGATGCACCCTTAGAAACATGGTATTAGCGATGGATTGCCGACAGACAACATTAAAGCTCACAATCACATGGGACACACAAAAGAAGGTAAGCATGCTGATAATACATGCTTAATCAATAATTAAAGACTAATTAATTATGATGAGATTAGCTTATGTTTGTCAACCAATAGACAAAGATAGGGTCCACCATGTTCTTCCGGTTTTAAATTTGTGAAAGTGTCACCAACAATGCTCTTGCTAGAAACTACATCAATCAAGCATATGCATCTTCTCTCCTTTTCTTCTAACACACTCCACATATTTATCTCATTAAAATTTCATTATTGCATTACAAATTACACAAAAAATCATAATTAAATAACTAAAATTCACATATAAGTATAACTAATCTGTTAAATCTTTTCAATGAACAATCATATTCGTATCATGTTAATTACTTACATGCTAAACAATTCAATACCATTCAAAAGAAAATAAAGGCTCTTTTTCGCGATTTGTTTGCTGTATGCATGTGTTTGTTGGTTGACGTAGGCTTTACAATAACTTCGGTTTGTTAAAGTTTGATAGTAATAAGACGGTACCATATATCAATAGATATTGACACAAGAGGAGTCATTAATATGTATGGTCCTCGATCGATCTCCAGACTCTACACGAGTCCAATAAACTTTCTCCCTTCAAAGAACCCAAGTTTTAACTTGTTCACAAAGGAGATGAGGAGTCTTCTTCAATTGTTTTTGAAGTAATGTCTCTTTGATATAATAGCTCTAAAATAAGATTATACAAACACTTATACAAGCAGCTATAAGTCATATATCTCAATCATATCCTCGTGTATGTATGTATATATCTTTGAAGTGGTTATATACATATGCACACTCTTCATAAGATCACACAAGGAAAATGATTCTTAAATAGAACATTGAAAAAGAAAGGCCTAACTGTTTGTATATAATATGTTGTGGTTATTATTAACCAACATAAATATCTCACATGTTCCGTGATTATTTTTTTGATTTTTAAGGAAAACCATTAAAACTATACTTTATCTTTTAATTTAAACTGTTAATTAAAGTTAAAAAAATATAAACAGTGGATATTTTTGTTTTGCGTGTTTTATGATATAAAGGGTTCTGCTTTTATTTTACATATGGTTGGAACGGTAATGTGTCAAATTGTGACTTGCATGTTATCAAGACAAGACAAATTCTATATTCTTTTGAATGCACATGGTTGTGGTCCCTTTCTAATGTTCAATTTTGTTAATTTATATTTTATTCTTCTTTCTTTCTGTTTCTTATTATTATAATAAATAATATTGTAATTTAATAAAGAGAGTGAAATTGTTCATATGCCACCTTGCATGGCGCGTTTTATTTATCTCAATATCTTAATTTACTTATCATTTGTATGAATAAAATAACAAAATAAAAACTCTAATTAAACGCTATTACCTATTCTAAGTTTCTAGTATGGTTGGCATAGAACTTTTTAAAGTCTTTCTAACTTTTATAAACTACTAAACTCTAATCGAAAAAACAAATTAATTAATCGTCGTAATTTAGTTTTTACTTATGAAATGGAATATATTTTAAAAGCGTATTCCTCGTATATAAAAGGGCGTACCCAGTGCATGAAGCTCCCGCTTTGCGCAGGGTCCGGGGAGGGGCTGGATCGCGAAGCGATCTGATATACGCAACCTTTCCTTGCACAATTTTGTGCAAGATGCTGTTTCCACGGTTAGAACCCATGGCCTCAAAAGTTTAAGTGTTTAAGAAATTAAGTAAAACTAGGTAAATGTTATTTAAAATAATGACATAGCTAATATGTATTTACAGGTATGTTATTTGATATCCTTTTATAAGGTATTAATTTTCAGCCATTAACAACTTTGATGGTGACAAAATCTTTTATAAAATCGTACTATAATAATATAATTAAATCTTTTGCTTTGACTGGAAATTTCAAAATTTACATAATAGTATCAAATAATAATAATAATAATAATAAGTAGAAGAATAGAAGCTTGAAAAGAACTTACCTTGTTAAAATTTCAGACATGAAACAAAACTCGGTCTAAAGATTATTAAATAACAAAAAGCTCGTTTAGGCGTATGTGAGTTTGCTCTAGCTTAATATGTGGAGCACAGGCTTGATATTAATTAGGTTTGTTTATGCATGCTTTGGTTTAAACTTTTAGCAGTTTGATCTCAAGTAGCTCTTAAATGATTTGATTTGTTTGTACCACTAATCTCGATTGTAACAGTACATAAGTCGTTTATCAAGCTAATCAATAATAGTTTTCTAACCATAAATGACACAATATTTTGGATAAATATCCAATTATCTAAACAAGCTTATTTCACCAGCCAATTTCAGTAACTATCACATTAGCCGAGTTGACCCAACAGTGGTTATATATTAGATTGATTGTACATGTGGTAATGAAATTGACGTATATTCAGTTTGGTAGATTTAGATACTAGAAATGCTAATTTTCAATTTCACTATTTAACACTAGAAACTAATGTTTTCAGTATCCAACTGGAAAACAAATAAAGCGACTTAATTAGAGGTTCACTGGTCAAAATGACATGATCACTCGTACCCGATGATGTCATAAATGATAAGAATATTCAAATAAATATAATCAAACACTTACCGACTTTTAAACAAAACAACTCAAATGTTTTATCATTATTACTTAAAATTAGGAAAATGAATAAAAGAATGTTTTTTTTTTTCAAAAGCCGATCAAGTGCTGCCTGAACTAGACTAAAATACAGGTAAACCATCGGAACCGGCCAGTTAACCTATCACATGTACTTGCACATACAAATGGACCGGAGAGCTTGGTGATTGCCAAGCATGCCGGACTGGACATGTGGCTCGATACAGTCTTAGTCACGTTCAAAAAATAATATAATTAAACAGCTTTGATCAATTTCAGTCAGCTTGAATCACTCATCACTTTTAAGTTCAATAATAACACGAGTAATTATAAAAAAAATACCTAAATATTTGGCCTCTACCACCAAAATCGTAAGGGTGCACATAATAACCATGCCTCCCTCATCTAGTCCGAAACACACGAGGCAGTGTTCTTGTTCTTCTTCACTCCTCCTTCCTACATCTCGCTTCTAAAAATCTTGATTTCTTCTTGTTTCTTTCTCAGATTCGGATACACATCCCGCATATCCCACCACTTCATCTCTATCAGTGGTGTCACTTTTATACAAACCTGAATATCTAACCCAATTAAACTTACTTGAACCCAATTAAGGTATAATCCAAAAAAACGAATCTGATTACACATCATACCTAGACCCAAATTTTTATTTTATTCAGAGTCGTATTTTGGCAATTCGGGTTGACCTGAAGAACCCGAATATCATATCGTCATATTTGATAATCTATATTCCATATTCTAGTATTGACTGATAACATTTATTTTGACCTTGTAAGAACTTGATCAATCCTTCCATCAGTCTATATTCATTCAATGACAAAATTATTTAAACTCAATCATTCCATCAGTTCATCTTCCATACTAAACCATTCAAACCGATTACAAACAAAGTATAAAGATTCCATACCTAAGCATTCTCATTTATTTGTTTAAAATATATGTTTGATAGTCCTTGTTCGAACATAACAATATAGTGGTAACATGTTTTCTTGACCCAGTAACACATGATTGCTTTACATTTGTTCGAGCAATAATAGTTATGATTTTTGTTTGCATTAAGCATATGTTCGAATAACGTGTGGATTTAGTGATTGATTCTGGTTTTTTCTAACTATGGCTACCGAACCTGCTCCTGAGGATATTAGATGCCAACTCCTACTATTATAACCGCAAAAGTTTCAAGTATGTTGTCTTTGATTTTTTATTTAACAATTTGACCAACCTGATCACCGATTAACGAACACGAAAACCAAAACTCAAATACAGATTTACATTATTTACTTGGCTTTGTCCTTCACGAATCCGTCCACCACCGCTCCAAACAATGTTTTAAGATTCGGATCCAAATGATGAAGTCGGTCTTACCTGTAAACAAATAAGACGGTCGGTTCACTGTACGATATGTTGTATGGTTGGTTATGAAAACAATCAAATATTTGACTTTAGGGAAGGATGGAAAAAGTCAAAGGAAGTGAGGAATGAAGGCCACGGGCCCACCAATGAATCCAAAAGTGGTCAATGGAAGCCATGTGCGGTCATATGGTGGTTGCCACGTCACATCTAACCCTTCACTAGTTCACTTTTCATCACCTCATCCACCAACCACATTTCTCCAATATTAAGTTTCCATGCGCCCGCCATCTTTTCTTTTTTATCATTACTCTAAAAAGTAAAAACATATTCATTTTCCCTAATATTTAAACCAATTATTTTTTATATCCAACAAAAGTTACCAAATTACGACAAGATTAATTTTAACCAGTAAGGTAACAGCTTGTCTTTTATATCAAGATTAATTTTAACCATCTATATGTTAACTTTTTTAAACAAATTATGACAAGATTAATTTTAACCAGTAAGGTAACAACTTGTCTTTTATACAATTAATACTGACAAACTGTATCTTTTTTTAAAAAATAGTTCATAACTTTGATTTAGGTTTTCTGATTAAGTGGTCATCATCTTAGAGAGCACTCCCACATAATTATGCTAAACTTGTAGTACTCTTATCCGTAGTCATTATGTCAAAAACACATTTGTGATATTTGAGATCCAATATTACTTATAAAATCAATATCTCTCTAGTTCACGTACAATGTGAGATTCGCTTAGGTGTTATATTTAACGTTTAAAGATGGAAACTAAAGCATTTACAACCCGATATATATATTTATAAATAATATAAGTCACCCAAGTAAATGTTAATACGCTAAATCTCTAAAGCTGCCTTTTACATATACATGTGTATTAAATGATAAACTTCGGCTAATAGTGTAAGGTCACACAAAGTAGCAACGGGGAGCCCGGGATCCTGGCCCTGGTCCTGGCTTCAACTTTTAGCCCCTGATCCGGTGAGTATTCACCGATTCTACTGGATTTTGCGGTTTGGAAGTTGTATTGTATCGCCTCTATAGCACACCGAGAAAACATAGTGAAAAAAAAAAAAATGGTACGAGACCTTGTAAAACAGGAAAAAAATAGGGAAATTAAAAAAAATCTGATGTGACAACTTATAGAAAGTAAAAATCCGAGACAAGTTCCTTTCTCCTTATAAAAATGTGTTGAGTTTCTAAAGTATTGACATTTGATAAATATTGTAAAAGCATAATTACTAACCATTTAAATATCATTATATAACATATCAAGAGTCAAAAACAAACAACTAAATTATTAAAGATACATTCAGTTGAACATTAAACTAGGATGTAGAAAAAGTAATATGAAAATAAGGTGGTGGAAATCTTAACTGGATAAGCCAAGATAGCTTTTATTAAAATATAAATCTTTATAGTTTTTCTTAAAATATAAAAAATTTAACTGTAATTTAGATTTAAGTGAATTGTCGTTTTCCTCTCTGTAGTTTGGTCATATTTGTCATTTTTATCCAAAGATATTTTTTCTTATATTTGACTCCTCAAGGTGTGGTCACATATATACCAATGGACATTCAATCCATACTCAAGTATGTAATAGGTATTTTCTCCCTTAAAAGTCGAGTATTTAAGGCCTATAATTATCATATATATCATGTTTAGGGTGGCTATAAGTTTGTGTAATTTGGATGTAAAGTTCTTTGTTTTCTTTCTAGTATTTACAGGGCATTAGAAATTTGACAAGTACAAGTTTGAAGTCCGTGTGAACGGCGTGAAACACAATACTTAGGTTGATAATTTTAAGGGTGTGCATAAAGCGGTTCAGATTAATTTTGAGATAAACCCATGGAGAACTCGAAACACGATATGTTATTTACTTATTCCTTAAATTCTATGATGTATATATTTTATAAGAGTGCATATATATATATATATATACATATATATATATATATATACATTATATATATTATATATATATATATATATAATATATATATATATATATATATATATATATATATTATATATATATATATATAGGGTTAGGATCATTACAGAACCACTTTTTATTTTCAGAACTACAGAACCATTGATTTACATAAATGTAGTGACGCCACTATTACTGACATTTCTTGTAGTGACCTAAGGCCATTTAAATTGTCAACCATGCTCATAATGAGAGGTTTAGATAAATCCTTCACCAAAAATCATTTCAAGCACAATAATGATCCATATTGCATACAAGTAACTTTATAATAATTATTTTTACCCAAATTAAGTTGAAACAGGTACAATAGGTTAGGATTGTGAAGTATTTAGTTAAATAACTTTGGCAATATATATAACTATATAACCAACATCATGTTGCTTAGAAATCATGAGTTACTTAATCATGCATTTTCATCCATTTCTAGAATTGTTGATGAATGGTCTTTTAAGAACTTACTCGGATTAATTGTCATCCTAACTTCTCTAGCTTGAAGCAGTTTGAATACGCCACTTAACAAAACAATGTATTCGGTTTCGATCATTGGTCTTGTACAAAGTACTACAATACCGCTTTACAGATGTAGCTAAGATGATTAATGGTGGTTAGCATATAAGCATCTTATCATCGGTTGTTTATGATAGGTGTGGTAATGGTGCTCGAAGGTATATGATAGGTGTAGTAATGGTGCTCGAAGGTAGGTGAGAGATGGAACTTTGTTTGAGTAAATTAGGTACACTTAAACACAAGATAAGATGATTTGATTGATGGTAGTTAGTTTTTGGATGTTTTATGATATCTAATTAAGATTCTTCGTAATTATCCAACTTTGAAGTGATTTTTAATCGGTTTACCAATAACTTATTTTATAAATATTGGCTTTTGCGTTATTTATATATTTAAAAACGCCATATTAGTTAATATTAATAGGATTTATATTTGTAGAATTATAGAAATCTCATACTGAATAGGAAATATAATATATATATATATATATTAGAACTGCAACAGTTTCATCCTTGTTTAATTTTGGACAATATTTTCACTTCTATATTTTTAACCTTGTTTTGGGAAGAGAATCAAGAAATCTGAACCCTAATATCTGATGAACGGGACAAATACTATATAATTATTATCCCACGAATATTCATATAATATAATGTCATCTTTCATTTATATATTGTTGTATTACTAATGTATGCAACAAAATGCAAATTAAAAGCGGTTATGTTTGTGGGTTAGTGGATGAACATAACAATGACATGTAACATTGGGTTTGTATATGAAATTAAACATTACTCATGTATTTATTTCTGGGAAGATAATGACATAACTACACTACAAAAACTTCTACCATTAGAGGCGACTTTAATAGCGGCGACAACTATTATTAGCGGCGACACTATTAGCGGCGACACCAATAGCGGCGACGTGTCGCCGCTAATAGTTACCGATCCGTGCCACTTATTTTTGTCCATTGATTACTCCCCCGATCTAACGGTTGGGGTTTTGTCATACACATCAATAGCGGCGACATCAATAGCGGCGACATGTCGCCGCTATTGGTGTTGTCATTACCCGGGACTTTTCCCTCTCCCCCGCTCATTCGCGCCCACCCCCTATTCCTCCTGCCCTCACCGCGACTCCCCTGCGCACCCTTCCCACCGCCGACCGCCGAGCCCCGCGCACCGCCCTGCCCTGCCCTCCCCACCGCCGACCGCTCCATCCGGCTCCCTCCCCCTCGAGCGCTCCCCACTACCGCAGCTCCATCCGGCCCCCTCCCCATTTCCCACAGCCGCAACTCCATCCTCCACCGCGCAGCAGGCTTCGAACGGACCACCATCATCGTTTGTAAGATTCTAATCACCGATCTATGTATACATTTTTAGTTATAATTATTCATGGTTTTCTGATGATTTTTCCCCGATCTATGTATATGATGTTTAACTAGCTCAACTGTCAACCGTCACGCGGGTACTACCGTTGCTAAATCGTCTTCTGCAGCTGCTATTGAGGTTTTTTTTCTATTTTTTTCTTTTACTTTTATTAAGTCTTATGCTAAATAGTTAGAATTTATGCTAATTGTTTTCATATTTTAAATTAGTTGTGTTATTAGGTTTTAGTTGTATGAATTATGCTATAATATTAGTAATTTGGTATGAATTGTATGAATTATAATAATTGTATGCTAATTGTTTGCATATTTTAATCATGATTGTTTGTGTGGATCATTAAAATCCAATTTATCTTAATATTATTGATTAGCTTTATCTTTGTGTTTTATGTTATACAAAGAGTCGTGCTAACAGTTGATATTGGGTTGTTTATGGAATGATGTCAAATTGTATTTTGTTTATTATAACCAGATATAGTGAATACAAGTAATTTTGACTCATTTAAATGTATTTTGGTTAATTATAACCTCATAAAGTGGGTACGGTCATATTAAACCATCCACATTATATTCTTGTTATTACAGTAGATTTTATGTTAATTTTATAAACTCACAAAGTATGATCATTAAATTCCTAGGATGTAAGTGGATCGTGTGCATAGGTTATGTAAGCATATGTATATGTTTTTCATTATTGTTTAGGTTATGTAAGCATATGTATATGTTTATAAACACAAATGATCATTGTTTAGTTGTTTGATTTTTTAGTGATTTCTTATTGTTTTTCATTACTATAAAAACACAATTTAGGTTATGATCATTTGTGTTTTATATTAATGAAAAACAATAAAAAATCACTAAAAAAATCAAACGAAACGTGACATTTTTTAAAACAATTACAATAATGTTTCAATTTGTTTAGACATTGTCACGTTTCATTTAATTGTTATAGTAATTGCTTATTGTTTTACATTATGAGCGTTTACGTTTCGTGACTTCATTCTAATCATCACGAGCTTAGAAATACCCGCCCGAAATTGATTTAGTAATTAATTTCGGGTTGTCCCCGTTTTGGGACTGCTTTTTGAATATTTTATCTCATTTAGGATATGAATGTGTATTACATATTGTTTGTTTAAGAAAAATTTGGTCATTTTCTCTTTGCTCCTCGGGTATATATTTCTATATACTTGGGAGCTAAGAGGAAATGCTGCCGAATTTTTCTTAAACAAACAATTATGTAATACATGTTCATATATGAGATAAAGTATTCAAAAAGTGGGTATAGCAGCCTACCCTTTGGAATTCTCAATCTACTGTCCTACTTTTTGTTTGATAAATAATATATCGGTGGAAAATGATTTATTAGTTGTGTTATTTGATAAATAATATTGGATATAATGATATAAACTTAACTTAGTTTATTTAGCCTTTTATGTAACTTATGGCTTATGGTTTTCTGATGATTTTTCCCTTCTCTTTATGTATATGATTTTAGGGTTTCGGTAAGATTCATTCTGATAATCACGAGCTTAGTAATTCCTTTTTGTTCGAGTTTTGTGGATAATTTTTCATCCACTTAAATCCTAATATATTTTGTAGTTCCATAATCATGCCTATCGATAAAAGTTGGCTTCTTAATCCGAATCGTAGATCACCTGAGTATCAACAAGGACTTAGCTCTTTTATAGATATGTGCGAAAAACTTGTGGACAGTTATGGCCAGATTCGATGTCCATGTATGAAATGTCAGAATACGGTATTATTAGGATGGGTTAAAATGAAATATCATTTAGAAATATGGGGCATGTGCCGGTCGTACAAGGATTGGATCTATCACGGTGAAAGTTTAATTCCTGGATGTGTTAAGTTGATTTGAGTGAAAACAACATGATTTGAGTTAAAACGGGTCAATATGAGTTAAACTTGGATGTGTTAAGTTGATCATAGTTCATTTTGGTTTTTTATGACTTTTTATTGCTAAAATAGACTTAATTATCTAAGTTTAGCTTAAACGGGTCAAAATGGGTGAAAACAACAAGATTTGAGTAAAAACGGGTCAAAATGAGTTAAACTTGGATGTGTTAAGTTCATCATAGTTGTTTTAGGTTATTATGACTTGGATGTGTTAAGTTCATCATAAGTGTGTTTGTTTAACATCATTAATTGACACTTCATATACTTAGCCAAGATATAAATGTATATTTTGTTTTTGTAGGAGCAAATTTCAAGTCTATTTCAAAACGCGCAATTTATGTCACAAATGACGCAATAAATTGCTTCGCAAAAGGCTCCAAATCAAGTCGAAGAAGAGGATTCAGACGAGGGGGATGAATAGCATGCTTGGATGATTGGATGATATTGTGTAGTGTAATTAAACATGACTTAATTATCTATATGTATGATTGGATGATATTTTGTATGTAATCTAGATTGTAGTTTATGTATAATTTTATAATATTGTGTAGTGTAATCTAGATTTGATAAACATAGGTTTATTTTGGCTGGAAAACAGGATTTTCAAAAAAAAAAAAACAAAAAAATTAAAAAAAAGACTATTAGCGACGACATATGTCGCCGCTAATAGTCGCAAAATACCATTAGGTGGCGACAATTATTAGCGGCGATTTTTTGGTCAATAGCGGCGACACTTTTAGCGGCGACTTATTAGCGGCGACTTTTTGGTCAATGGCGACGAACTTTTAGTGGCGACTTATTAGCGGCGACTTGTCGCCGCTAATAGTAATAGCGGCGACACCTAGGGGTATTAGCGGCGACATATGTCGCCGCTAAAGGTCTTCTTCCTTGTAGTGCTAGTATCGGAAATTTTTAAACTTCCTTGTTTTTATATATTTTAGGACTTACACAAAAACAATAAACTTTTATAAAGCTAAATTTTTTTTTGAACGGCAAATTTTTTTATTAATCACCAAAAAGATAGTCCAAACAACACGAGAATTACAGCAAGGAGCTATAAAAACACCCCAAAACAATTACATTATAGTAGTCGGTAAATTAAAAGTTCTCCATTGATCCCACTCCAGGTTATGCAATCTTGCTCTATTTTTTATCCAAAGATAACCCATCACCTTAATTTCCTCCACAATGCATTCAATTGGAGTCCTTATATTAGAAAAGATAAGATTGTTTCGTGCCTTCCATATAGCCCAAGAAGCTATGAGGATGATGGATTTGATTATCTTATCTTTGAGCCCATTTGTAGAAGCAACCTCATCCGGACATAGCAGATCTCTAGTGGAAAAGACAAAAATTTGAGGGATATTACACCAAGAACTTATACACTGCCAAATTACGGTGGCAGTGAAGCACCCCGTAAGAATATGGTCTATAGATTCCAATGCTTCCCCACAAAGTCTGCATGATAAGGAAGGCGTTTGGATGTTGCGCGAGCATAGGTTCATTAAAGTAGGCAAACGATCAATGGCCGCCCTTCAACCGAAGACGTTTACTTTGTTAGGCAACCATTTGTTCCATTTGAAATCGTTTGTGGTCTGAAAATTGTGGCTCTGTACAAGTAACCTTTTAATCGATTTGACCGAGAACTCTCCATTAGATTCTTCCTTCCAAACCCATTTATCCCCCACTTTTTGGATTAGCTCCCTGATAACAATGCCATGATTGGATAGAATACGTTCCACAGTAGTGATCTTTAACCAAGTTCCCGTAAGACCTCGCTTGAGCGGGAGGATACCCGAGCTCCTCCTAGAGGAGTGAAAGGCAGTCACCACCCGATTCCACAAAGCCGAACATTCATTCTTATATCTCCAGACCCATTTGGATAAAAGTGCGATGTTCGTATCTCTTAAAGATCCAAGACCCAGCCCCCCACAATCTTTGGGAGCGATGACTTGGTTCCAAGATACCCAGTTAACCTTGCGTTTATCCTGATCACCACCCCACAAAAACCGCCTTCTTAGAGCTTCAAGTCTCTCAATTACTTAATAGGGGCTTTATATAACGAAAAATAGTAAGCAGGGAGATTATCTAAAGCTGATTTGATTAAAGTAATTCTCCCCCCCCCCCCCCAAAGAGAGCGTTGATGCCTTCCATTTTGTTAATCTAGACTCAAAGGTTTCAATAACCGAAACCCAATTGTTGTAACGGGTCATATTGGCGCCAACTTTCAGACCCAAATACTCGAGAGGGAGAGTACCCGGTTTACACTTGAGCCCATTAGCCATGACTTGAACCTCCTGTTGATCCACCCCAATCCCCAAGATCCTTGATTTTTTCCAATTAATCTTGAGACCTGCAATTAAATGAAAGCATCTCATAATACGAACAATGTTTAGAATATTGTCATTAGACCATTCCTCAAAGATGATGATGTCGTCAGCATATAAAAGATGAGATAACCGAGGCCCGCCATTTGGAGTTTGAATTCCATTGATTATACCAACCGAGATGGCCTTGGAAAGAATTCTCATAAGGCCCTCCATTGCTAAGATAAAGATGTAAGGTGATAAAGGATTTCCTTGTCGAACCCCTTTAGAGCATTTAAATTCACCCGTCGGCGATCCATTAACCAAAACAGATGATCGAGAAAAAGCCAGTACACCTCTAATCCAAGATCTCCATACTTGAGGGAAGCCCATTTGATCTTGAATAAGATCAATGAAGTTCCAGTTAATAGAGTCAAAAGCTTTTTCCAAATCAATCTTGAGAATAGCCGCCTTCTTTTTATTCTTTTTAAGCCATGAAATTGTTTCATTAAGGATCAAAGGCCCATCTAATATGTTACGGTTTGATAAGAAGGCAGATTGGTTATCGGATATGATGGAACCGATAACATTTGATAACCTCAAGGCAAGGACTTTGGAGAATATCTTTTCGATGCAGCCGATAAGAGAGATAGGCCTAAAATCATCGAGGGAAGATTGCACATCACCTTTGGGAACTAGAGCAATGAAGGAAGAAACCCAGGCACAGGGGATAGGGGCCCCCGAATGATAATAGGAGAACAAATTGTAGAAATCAGTTTTAAAGAGATCCCAAAACTTCTTAATAAAACCCATATTGAATCCATCAGGACCGGGGGCGCGATCGCTACTGCAACTCCAAACCGCATTTCGGATTTCAGCTCTTGAGAAAGGAACAACCAAAGAGGCACCTTCCAGCTCAGATAACCGATTAATGTCAGGGCAATTAACCGAGGGCCGAATAGCATGATGATCATAACATCCTGTATTTTTTTCGTTAATCAAAGTTAATGTCGTTTATTCTTGTAAGGGCCTTTATTGTCATAAATGAAACTTATGGTTCATTCTTGCTATTTACTTTAATTTGTCTGTTAATCCTTTAACATGAAAGTTTAATAATAATAATAATAATATAATAATAATAATAATAATAATAATAATAATAAAAATAATAATAATAATGAGAATAATAATAATAATAATAATAATAATAATAATAAATAAGAATAATAATAATAATAATAACAATAATAATAACCTAGAATTAAAGTGCAGGGGTTAAATTGTTAATTTGAAAACTTTAAACAAAAGTTAATACATAAAATACTAAACTTTGGAAAGAGCAGGGACTATTGTGTAAATTCTCAAACCAAACACCCCCGATAATCCGGTGGCTCCGGCCGGAGCTCCGGCCGAGCTCCAAAACCCCATTTCAAGCGCTATTTGACCCAATTAAACCGCCCAACTCGCTCGACCTCACGATTCAAACCTGAGCCATGGTTTAATTTCGTTTTCCCGCTCGTTCACCTTCCTAAATCGAAACCGAGACTAACATTACCAAAATCCAAATCAATCTTGACCAAATAAACGAAATCAATCCAATTAATCACACCTAAACTTAACACGCGGCTTAATCAATCAATTAATCAATCAGAATCGCAAAATTACAGCTCATAATCGATAAATTTGATAAACGGGAACGCGGTTTCAAAATCAAACGTGTTAAGCTCGAATCCATGAAATCAAAGCTATATATTGTGGTCTTTCGGTTCATTGTGGAGTTCCTAAACTCCCTGAACCTCCAATTCCCAAAAATCCTCTCGAATCAAAAAGCCCCAAACCCAAGAACAACCGAAACAAAACCGAACTCGAAACCCCCTTTAATCTCATCCAAACAGGTAATTAAAACCTGTATTCTAGTAGTTTTTGATCAAGGATCAAAAGTCCTATGACGATTTAGGTGATTAACATCGAATCGATGGTCAATTTTGATCCTGTTGAACCTAGGGTTCATCGAATTTGGGGATGAATCGGGGATAAGGGTTAAAAGATTTAAAAGCCAATGTGAACCAAGGCCACGGCCCTGGTTCACTGGCACCCGCGCTCTATGTTCTAAGGGAGGTCCCGGGTTCGACCCTGGCAACCCCTTTTCCTTTTTTTTCCTTTTCTTTTTCTGATTTTTTTCTTTTCTTTTCATTTCTTTTTAATTATTCAACCTTTTTAAATTCTGAAAATTTCTAAAATTAAATTTATAAAATGTAGATTATTTTCTTTCTTTTGTTTAATTAATTTTATGACTAAATTAATTTTTATAAAATACTTTTGTATTTATAAATACATTTTTTTATTTTTAAAAATACAAAAGAAATGAGTAAACATAATACTTGTATATGTATATATATTTTTAAATAATTAAATTGTTTAGTTACTTATACCTATATATATATTTATATGTACTTCTAAATCACTTAAAATGATATTATAATTGTTTAGTATGTATATTTATATATACATTCAAAACAATTAAATTGTTTAGTTATTTATACCTATATATATATATATTATTCTTTTAGTAATTAAATCACTTATTATGATTATACAATATTATAATTGTTTAGTATATATATATTTATATATATTCAAACAATTTAATTGTTTAGTTACTTATATATATATATATATATATATATATATATATTTATACATAGTTCTTTTAATAGCTAAATCACTTGTTATGATTATTATACACAATATTATAATTGTTTAGTATATATATTTATATATATATTTAAACAATTAAATTGTTTAATTACTTATACCTATAAATATATATATATTATATATAGTTCCTTATAATAGCTAAATCACTTATTATAATTATTATATACAATCCTTAAAAATCAGTTTAACGTACAATTAAATCAAGTTTTATTTATTCTTTCTCTTACGCGCGAACAATTGATTATATCAAGTATAAAAATCCATTCGTTCCATTTAACCGATCACGTTATTTACATGTAATAAATACGAATAATTATTAAATCCTATTAGACCTACAATAAATCATCAAACAAATTATAACGCGCTACTTTATTTTGTTTAGGTGCGTTGTGACGTTTGTGTTGGAAATCTTATTCGTGGTTATTCTTATTACATCTACAAGTCTCCTTTATTAAACACGTGAGTTCTTATGCCCCGCTTTACGATTATTTCACGTCTTTCGGGTGAAACATGTTGCTTATACAAACTTACACATACACGCTTTGATACTTATTACACACGTGCAATTCTTGACATAGTCGTGGTTGTTTGGATATGTTAAGTATTTTATAATATGTGACATACGTGTGCAATCATTAACTATTGCTAGCCTAGCGAAGTCTTAGATCTTTGGGCCTGACAAGCCTATTTGGTGCTAAATTCGATGTATTGCCGACTCCTAGGAGCCGTATGCTTGTGCACTAGGGAACCAAATACACTTAGCTAATCATGCTTATTCATATTATTCAGTCGAGGCTTGATTGTAACTATGCATGTTCTATATACTTGCTATCTTGTGACCATTGACTAGAATTGCCACATTTTGTATACTTATTGTATTTAAAACCATGAGAATTCACCAACTAGTTAGTTGACTTTATTTTCAACATGTTTCAGGTAATGTGCAAGCTTAGCAATGGTTGAAGGAATGCTTAAACCTAGAACATGGACCTAGGCTTAATAAAGACAATTGGATTCTTGTTTCGTTTGATTTATTTTGAGACATAGATGTATGTGATGATCGAAAACAATTGATTAATGGCATTTTATATTTTAACATAGCGTTATGTGGCTGTGAACAATCTTAACCCTCGCATCTCGACGTTTCCGCCGTCAAGGTTGGGGTGTGACAGATTGGTATCAGAGCCCATAACTATAGGGATTTAGGTTATTAGAAATGGTGAACTAGACTATAGTTTATGCATGATCCTTATAGAATAGTATTCTTATGAATACATACTTATTGTTTGCATGCTGCCTAACGCTATGCCGTATTATGTGCAATGTGATGCCTTAGCATAGGTGCCTTTCTACATGATTACATATTGTTACCCGTATCCCCTAGGCTTATCTTAAACATTGATTCTCCCCGACAGTTACTATTTCTTAAACTTATTCTCGTCTCCGAGTAGAATCTATTGATAGGAATTCTTTAGACTTTATGTCTAATCTTGTATATCCCATCAAGATTTTTGATTTCATAAACCAAAGAACAAGTGTGGTACATAGACACCTGTATTCTGGATTTTCTGGCAAAAGGCCCTCGGGCTAAGGTAAGCATTTCGCATAAATCCTACGGGACCAGTCATGCTTACCTGGGGATTTCCGGGATGAGTGATAAACTATGACCAACATACACAAGTTTCTAAGGCAAATGGGTCAATTCATCTTGACGTGTCAACGTTTCCAAATGATGATGCGTCATCAAATGGAATCATTCCGTATAAATCATGATTCTTACCTTAATTGCCCATCCTTATTATCCTTTTAACCGATCCTAACCCAATTTGTATTTTTCTAGCATGTCTCGTTACCACGGAAACCGAGGAAGATCCGGACGTAAGCTTGCTGCCATGATTGCCCGGCAAATGGCTGCGGTCATCCCGACCATGGTGGCTGAACTCAGCAGCACTATGATCGCAAACGTCACGAACAATAGCAACGGTCAAGGGGAAAATAGTGCGAACCAACGGCGTAACAACCAGTCTTGCACCTTCAAGCACTTTAGTTCATGCAAGCCTCCGAGTTATAGTGGCAAGGAAGGTGCCACCGGTCTCTTAGAGTGGTTTGAAGGGATGGAGAACACCTTCGTCAACTTTGAGTGCCCCGAAGCACTCAAAGTAAGGTATGCCACCGGTATGCTGCAGCAACGGGCCTTAACGTGGTGGAACAGTGAAAAGAGGAACCGAGGCCCCGATGCAATCTTGGCTTTAACTTGGGAGGAATTCAAAAACATAGCCATCGCCAAGTTTTGCCCGAGAAGTGAAATCCAGAAACTAGAGGAGGAATTCTGGATTTTGAAACAGGATGACGGGAACCATCTGGCATATTCTACCCGTCATCATGAACTGAGCATACTGCTGCCACACATGGTGGATACTGTTTCCCGAAACGTGGAAAAATTTATTAAGGGTGTGCCGCCTCAGATTCAGGATGCCGTTGTGGGTAGCCGACCCGCAACTCTGGAAGAAGCAATCACTATCACTGCACAGCTGACGGAGAACCACATCCGAGCGGGCACTATGTCTGCAAAGGGTGCCAAGAAGACTGAGAAGACGACCCCCGAGGAGGTCAAGGAGGTCAAGCCTGATAGCAAGAAACGGAAGTTTGTACCGGTACGGAACTACGCCGTGGCTGCTCCTAAACCGCCCCAAAGACAGTGTACTACCGGGGCTACACCGGCAGCACAAGTGCCCGTGGCAAGGGCTTATGCGGGCCCTCTACCTATGTGTAACACGTGTAGGTATCATCACCCGGGCAACCTTCCGTGTTGCATCTGCACACTATGTGGCAAGTACGGGCACCTCGTGGCAACGTGCCGCCGCGCAATGGGAAACGCAGTGACGGAACCAAATCGGGTCTGCTACAATTGTGGAGAACCAGGTCACTACCGTCCCCAATGCCCTCGTCTTGTGGGCAATGTTCCACAAGCTCGTGGACGTGCCTTCAACATCAACGCGAACCAAGCTCAGGCGAACAACGAGGTGGTGAACGGTACGTAAAAATTGAAACCCTATCTCCATAGAATTTCTCTTAAAATTCCTTACTTATGTCCTTAAGTGCCTTTAAAACCTATACAGGTATGTTTCTTATTAATGACATCTATGAATACGTATTATTTGATTCGAGCCCCGATAGAAGTTTCGTTTCCTTAGAGTTCGAGCCGACACTTTCTAAACCTCTCTCAAATCTAGAGAGACCTCTCACCATCGAAGTTGCTGATGGAGAACCCATCACCGTCGACGGTTATCCGCGATTGTCTATTGTGTCTCGACGACCATAAGTTTCTTATCGACCTTATTCCTATGAAGCTCGGGAGTTTCGACGTCATTATTGGCATGGATTGGTTATCTAAGAACCATGCCGAGATCATTTGCTTCGAGAAGTGCATTCGCATGCCCTTACCCTCCGGGGACACGTTGAAGGTGTTCGGTGAACGGTCCTCCAAAGTACTCAAGCTTATGTCATGTACTAAGGCTCAGAAATGCCTAAGTAAGAGTTATCCGGCATTCTTGGCCTATGTAGTCAACACCAAAGCCAAGGAGAAGGAACTCAAAGATGTTCCAGTTGTACGAGAATTCCCCGAGGTCTTTCCCGGTGATCTTAGCGGGTTACCTCCCGTACGCAAAGTAGAATTTAAAATTGACTTGATTCCGGGAGCAAGCCCCGTGGCTAAATCACCCTACCGACTCGCACCATCGGAAATGCAAGAACTCTCTAGCCAACTCCAGGAATTATCCGAGAAGGGGTTTATCCACCCTAGTTCTTCTCCTTGGGGTGCACCTGTCTTATTTGTGAACAAGAAAGATGGGTCTTTCCGCATGTGTATCGATTACCGTGAGCTCAACAAGTTGACCATCAAGAACCGGTATCCTCTTCCTCGTATCGACGATCTCTTCGACCAACTTCAAGGAGCTGCAATCTTTTCAAAAATCGACTTGCGTTCGGGTTATTACCAACTGCGAGTCCACGACGACAATATCCCAAAGACTGCATTCCGTACTCGGTATGGGCATTACGAGTTCATGGTTATGCCTTTCGGCTTAACCAATGCTCCAGCGGTCTTCATGGATCTTATGAATCGGGTGTGCAAGCCATACCTAGACAAGTTCGTCATCGTTTTCATTGACGACATTCTTATTTATTCCAAGTCTCGCTCCGATCATGAACTTCATCTCCGTCAAATCCTCGAGCTGTTGAAGAAGGAACAACTGTACGCGAAATTCTCGAAATGTGAGTTTTGGCTTGAAGAAGTACAATTCTTAGGGCACGTTGTGAATAGTCAAGGAATTCACGTCGACCCTGCGAAGGTTGAAGCCGTGAAGAATTGGAGTGCTCCCAAAACTCCCACGGAAGTTCGATCGTTTCTTGGACTAGCCGGGTATTAACGGCGATTTATTGCCAACTTCTCGAAAATCGCAAAGCCACTCACGTCCTTGACTCAGAAGAACAAGCCTTTCGAGTGGAAAGCCGGACAAGAAGAGGCGTTTGAGACATTGAAGCACAAGTTGTGCAATGCTCCTATTCTGACGCTACCGGATGGAAATGACGACTTCATGGTATACTGCAACGCGTCGAAACAAGGCCTTGGTTGTGTTCTCATGCAACGGGGAAAGGTCATCGCATATGCCTCGAGACAATTGAAGGTTCACGAGGTAAATTATACGACGCACGATCTCGAGCTCGGAGCGGTGGTCTTTGCTTTGAAAATCTGGAGACACTATCTATACGGCACGCAATGTATAGTCTATACGGAACACAAGAGCCTCTAACACGTTTTCAATCAGAAGGACCTCAATATGAGGCAACGTCGTTGGGTGGAACTAATTAGCGACTACGATTGTGATATCCGATACCATCCCGGCAAGGCAAATGTCGTAGCCGATGCATTGAGTCGAAAGACGCATCAAAAGATGGTTTCCGTTCAAGAGATTCGCGACCGACGCCAATGGTTCGATACATTGGGAGAGTTTGACACTGAAGTCCGACTCGATGTCAACAATGCTACGGTGTTATTGCAGAACTTAAAGATCGATTGTGACATCAAGGCAAGTATTCGAGAAGCACAACAAGCGGTGCAAATCGAAGGGAGTATGAAGGAAGAGCTCGAGCCAAATCTCTTAGCCCAATTGGAAACAAAAGCCAATGGGTTAATGTATTTCGCAAACCGAATCTGGATTCCCAAACGCAATAACCTTCGGGCTTCTATCATGAACAAAGCACATCGGACTCGTTATTCTATTCACCCAGGCTCCGATAAGATGTACATGGACTTACGGTGTCAATATTGGTGGTCCGGAATGAAACGATACATAGCAACCTATGTTGCTAAGTGCCTTACGTGCACGAAGGTTAAAGCGGAGCATCAACGTCCAAGTGGATTACTCGAACAACCCGAAATTCCCATGTGGAAGTGGGAACATATATCCATGGACTTCAAACCAAGTTACCTCGGACATCTCGCGGGCACGATAGCATATGGGTAATCGTCGACCGATTGACCAAGTCGGCACATTTCATACCCATACGCGACACGTATAAGACATCAAGGTTAGCCCAGATTTACATTGATGAGATCGTAAGCCGTCATGGTGTGCCTCTTCACATTATATCCGACCAAGACGCTCGATTCACTTCTCACTTCTGGTCTACTATGCAAGAACTTCTGGGCACACAATTGGATTTAAGAACGGCTTACCATCCCCAAACCGATGGCCAAACCGAGCGGACGATCCAAACTCTGGAAGACCTGTTGCGTCTCTGTGTCCTTGACTTTGGTGGCGACTGGGATACGCACCTACCGCTCACGGAATTCTCCTACAACAACAGTTACCACTCAAGCATCCAAATGGCACCGTTTGAAGCACTTTACGGTTGTAAGTGTCGTTCACCAATTTGCTGGACCGACATTGGCGAGAATCTTATCACCGGTCCCGAGCTCATACAAGAGACGACCGATAAAGTCGCTATCATCCGTAAGAACCTGGAAGTGGCAAGAAGTCGACAGAAGAGCTACGCTGATAAACGTCGCAAGCCACTGGAATTCCAAGTTGGGGAGATGGTCCTTCTCAAGGTCTCACCGTGGAAGGGTGTGGTTCGCTTTGGACGGAAAGGCAAGTTAGCTCCGAGGTTTGTAGGGCCTTTTAAGGTTCTGAAAAGAATCGGGAAAGTGGCCTACAAACTAGAACTACCCTCCGACCTTAGCGGAATTCACCCGGTCTTCCACGTCTCGAATCTGAGAAAGTGTCTGGCCGACGATAATTTGCATGTGCCATTAGAAGACATTCAGATCGACGAATCACTACACTTCGTTGAGAAACCCGTCGAAATCATGGATCGCATTATGAAGAAGACTAGGACCTCTACGACCCCAATTGTAAAGGTTCGATGGGAGAACAAACGAGGAGCGGAATTCACTTGGGAGCGTGAAGAACGTATGAAGAAGACTTACCCTTACTTATTCTTGTAACCTCTTTTGATTCTTAATTTCGGGACGGAATTCTTTTAAGTTGGGGAGACTGTAACATCCTGTATTTTTTTCGTTAATCAAAAGTTAATGTCGTTTATTCTTGTAAGGGCCTTTATTGTCATAAATGAAACTTATGGTTCATTCTTGCTATTTACTTTAATTTGTCTGTTAATCCTTTAATATGAAAGTTTAATAATAATAATAATAATAATAATAATAATAATAATAATAATAATAATAATAATAATAATAATAATAATAAGAATAATAGTAATAAAAATAATAATAATGAGAATAATAATAATAATAATAATAATAATAATAATAATAATAAATAAGAATAATAATAATAATAATAACAATAATAATAACCTAGAATTAAAGTGCAGGGGTTAAATTGTCAATTTGAAAACTTTAAACAAAAGTTAATACATAAAATACTAAACTTTGGAAAGAGCAGGGACTATTGTGTAAATTCTCAAACCAAACCCCCCCCCCCCGATAATCCGGTGGCTCCGGCCGGAGCTCCGGCCGAGCTCCAAAACCCCATTTCAAGCGCTATTTGACCCAATTAAACCGCCCAACTCGCTCGACCTCACGATTCGAACCTGAGCCATGGTTTAATTTCGTTTTCCCGCTCGTTCACCTTCCTAAATCGCAACCGAGACTAACATTACCAAAATCCGAATCAATCTTGACCAAATACACGAAATCAATCCAATTAATCACACCTAACTTAACACGCGGCTTAATCAATCAATTAATCAATCAGAATCGCAAAATTACAGCTCATAATCGATAAATTTGGTAAACGGGAACGCGGTTTCAAAATCAAACGTGTTAAGCTCGAATCCATGAAATCAAAGCTATATATTGTGGTCTTTCGGTTCATTGTGGAGTTCCTAAACTCCCTGAACCTCCAATTCCCAAAAATCCTCTCGAATCAAAAAGCCCCAAACCCAAGAACAACCGAAACAAAACCGAACTCGAAACCCCCTTTAATCTCATCCAAACAGGTAATTAAAACCTATATTCTACTCGTTTTTTATCAAGGATCAAAAGCCCTATGACGATTTATGTGATTAACACCGAATCAAGGGTCAATTTTGATCCTGTTGAACCTAGGGTTCATCGAATTTGGGGATGAATCGGGGATAAGGGTTAAAAGATTTAAAAGCCAATGTGAACCAAGGCCACGGCCCTGGTTCACTGGCACCCGCGCTCTATGTTCTAAGGGAGGTCCCGGGTTCGACCCCGGGCAACCCCTTTTCCTTTTTTCCTTTTCTTTTTCTTATTTTTTTCTTTTCTTTTCATTTATTTTTAATTATTCAACCTTTTTAAATTCTGAAAATTTCTAAAATTAAATTTATAAAATGTAGATTATTTTCTTTCTTTTGTTTAATTAATTTTATGACTAAATTAATTTTTATAAAATACTTTTGTATTTATAAATACATTTTTGTATTTTTAAAAATACAAAAGAAATGAGTAAACATAATACTTGTATATGTATATATATTTTTAAATAATTAAATTGTTTAGTTACTTATACCTATATATATATATTTATATGTACTTCTAAATCACTTAAAATGATATTATAATTGTTTAGTATGTATATTTATATATACATTCAAAACAATTAAATTGTTTAGTTATTTATACCTATATATATATATATATTGTTCTTTTAGTAATTAAATCACTTATTATGATTATACAATATTATAATTGTTTAGTATATATATATTTATATATATATTCAAACAATTTAATTGTTTAGTTACTTATATATATATATATATATATATATATTTATACATAGTTCTTTTAATAGCTAAATCACTTGTTATGATTATTATACACTATATTATAATTGTTTAGTATATATATTTATATATATATTTAAACAATTAAATTGTTTAATTACTTATACCTATAAATATATATATATTTATATATAGTTCCTTATAATAGCTAAATCACTTATTATAATTATTATATATAATCCTTAAAAATCAGTTTAACGTACAATTAAATCAAGTTTTATTTATTCTTTCTCTTACGCGCGAACAATTGATTATATCAAGTATAAAAATCCATTCGTTCCATTTAACCGATCACGTTATTTACATGTAATAAATACGAATAATTATTAAATCCTATTAGACCTACAATAAATCATCAAACAAATTATAACGCGCTACTTTATTTTGTTTAGGTGCGTTGTGACGTTTGTGTTGGAAATCTTATTCGTGGTTATTCTTATTACATCTACAAGTCTCCTTTATTAAACACGTGAGTTCTTATGCCCCGCTTTACGATTATTTCACGTCTTTCGGGGTGAAACATGTTGCTTATACAAACTTACACATACACGCTTTGATACTTATTACACACGTGCAATTCTTTACATAGTCGTGGTTGTTTGGATATGTTAAGTATTTTATGATATGTGACATACGTGTGCAATCATTAACTATTGCTAGCCTAGCGAAGTCTTAGATCTTTGGGCCTGACAAGCCTATTTGGTGCTAAATTCGATGTATTGCCGACTCCTAGGAGCCGTATGCTTGTGCACTAGGGAACCAAATACACTTAGCTAATCATGCTTATTCATATTATTCAGTCGAGGCTTGATTGTAACTATGCATGTTCTATATACTTGCTATCTTGTGACCATTGACTAGAATTGCCACATTTTGTATATTTATTGTATTTAAAACCATGAGAATTCACCAACTAGTTAGTTGACTTTATTTTCAACATGTTTCAGGTAATGTGCAAGCTTAGCAATGGTTGAAGTAATGCTTAAACCTAGAACATGGACCTAGGCTTAATAAAGACAATTGGATTCTTGTTTCGTTTGATTTATTTTGAGACATAGATGTATGTGATGTTCGAAAACAATTGATTAATGGCATTTTATATTTTAACATAGCGTTATGTGGTTGTGAACAATCTTAACCCTCGCATCTCGACGTTTCCGCCGTCAAGGTTGGGGTGTGACAATGATCATAGAACTTAGAATAAAAGAAACTTTCCACGAAGGATTTGATCTCTTTTGGGTCAGTAGACCATTGATTATTAATTGAAAGACCATTGATTCGACTCTTGGCAACCTTGATATTGACGATCCCATGGAAAAAAGCCGAGTTTTCGTCACCCTGTACCGCCCATTTAATTCGCGCCTTTTGCTTTAGATCTTTGTTTCTTCTGTCATCCAATTCAGCCAACCTCCTTTTGAATTCTAATTTATCATCAATTTCCTCCTCGGATAATTCCCGACATTCCGCATTAATCTCATATTCATCAATCTTCTTTTTAATGAAGCTCCTGTCACCTTCATCTCTTAGCCTTTCCCGATGAATCCATGATTTAACCTCCTGTTTGAGGAACTTCAACTTATCCGCCAAACATCGATCAGGTGGACCAGGATGAACAAAATTACCACAACATGATCTAATCATGTCATCAAAACCAGGCCTTTCCATCCATGAATTGAACAGTCTAAATGGAATACGACCGAAATCAAGGGAGGATGTGCAAAGGCTTAGGGGGCAATGGTCCGATAATTCTCGAGGAAAAGCCGTGAACGAGGCGTCTGGCCAGCGATTGATGAATTCATGACAAACCAAAGCGCGGTCAATACGACTCATATTGGAACCATTGCTGGAAGCAAATGTGTAACGCCCCGAAATTTCCCGAAACAGGCTATTTAATAATAATGGGCTTTTAAGGGTTTATTTAAGAAATAAAGGGGTAAATTAGTGGGCTATGGGTAAAATTAGCCTTAATGGGCTAGGCTTGGTAGGTTTAAGGGCCCTAATCAACCCTTAAACCATGCATGATCAGATCCATTCCACCATTTCAAACCCTAGCCACCAAATTCGTAGAGAGAGAAAGTAGAGAGAGAAAGTGAAGAAAATCAAGATTTGGAGTTTGAAGGATTGAAAGATTGAAGTTCTGGTGGATTGGAGCATCAAAACACAAGGAAAGAGCAACAAAACTGTCACACCCCAACCTTGACGGCGGAAACGTCGAGGTGCGAGGGTTAAGATTGTTCACAGCCACATAACGCTATGTTAAAGTATAAAATGCCATTAATCAATTGTTTTCAATCACCACATACATCAATGTCTCAAAATAAATCAAACAAAAACAAGAATTCAATCGTCTTTATTAAGCCTAGGTCCATGATCTAGGTTTATGCATTCCTTCAATCATTGCTAAGCTTGCACATTACCTGAAACATGTTGAAAATAAAGTCAACTAACTAGTTGGTGAATTCTCATGGTTTTAAATACAATAAGTATACAAAATGTGGCAATTCTAGTCAATGGTCACAAGTTAGCAAGTATATAGAACATGCATAGTTACAATCAAGCCTCGACTGAATAATATGAATAAGCATGATTAGCTAAGTGTATTTGGTTCCCTAGTGCACAAGCATACGGCTCCTAGGAGTCGGCAATACATCGACTTTAGCACCAAATAGGCTTGTCAGGCCCAAAGATCTAAGACTTCGCTAGGCTAGCAATAGTTAATGATTGCACACGTATGTCACACCTCATATAATACTTAACATATCCAAACAACCACGACTATGTAAAGAATTGCACGAGTGTAATAAGTATCAAAGCGTGTATGTGTAAGTTTGTATAAGCAACATGTTTCACCCCGAAAGATGTGAAATAATCGTAAAGCGGGGCATAAGAACTCACATGTTTAATAAAGGAGACTTGTAGATGTAATAAGAATAACCACGAATAAGATTTCCAACACAAACGTCACAACGCACCTAAACGAAATAAAATAGCGCGTTATAATTTGTTTGATGATTAATTGTAGGTCTAATAGGAGTTAATAATTATTCGTATTTATTACACGTTAATAACGTGATCGGTTAAATGAAACGAATGGACTATACTTGGTATAATCACTTGTTAGCGCGTAAGAGAAATAATAAATAAGACTTGATTAAATTGTACGTTAAACCGATTTTTAAGGATTGTATATAATAATTATAATAAGTTATTTAACTATTATAAGGGACTATATATAAATATATATATATTTATAGGTATAAGTAATCAAACAATTTAATTGTTTGAATATACATATAAATATATATACTAAACAATCAATATATATGATTTAGCTATTAAAAGAACTATGTTTAAATATATATATATATATATATATATAAGTAACTAAACAATTAAATTGTTTAATTATATATATATAAATGTATATACTAAACAATTATAACATTGTATATAATAATCAATATAAATGATTTAGCTATTAAAAGAACTATGTATAAATATATATATGTATATATATATATATATATATATATATATATACATAACTAAACAATTAAATTGCTTGAATATATATATGTATAAACATATATACTAAACAATTATAACATTGTATAATCATAATAAATGATTTAATTACTAAAAGATCAATATATATATATATAGATATACATAACTAAACCATTTAATTACTTAAAAATATATATATACATATACAAGTATTATGTTTACTCATTTCTTTTGTATTTTTAAAACTAAAATAATGTATTTATAAATACAAAAGTATTTTATAAAAATTATTTTAGTCCCAAATTAATTAAACAAAGTAAACAAAATAATCTGCATTTTATGAAATTAATTTTAGAAATTTTCAGAATTTAAAAAGGTTTAATAATTAAAAAGAAATAAAGAAAAGAAAAAAAAAATCGAAAAAGAAAACAGGGGAGGGGGCTGCCCGGGGTCGAACCCGGGGCTCCCTTGTGGAGTGGAGCGCAGAGACCAGTGAACCAGGGCCAAGGCCTTGGTTTCACTTTGGTTTGTATTGAATTTAAGCTCTGCTCCCCGGTTTCCCCCAATTTCGAATGAACCCTAGGTTCAACAGGATCAAAATTGACCCTCGATTCGGTGTTAATCACCTAAATCGTCATAGGGCTTTTGATCCTTGATCAAAAACGAATAGAAAACAGGTTTCAATTACCTGTTTTGATGAGATAAAAGGTGATTTCGAGTTCGGTTTTGTTTCGGGTGTTCTTGGGTTGGGGTTTTCTGATCAAGAGAATTTCTTATGAAATTGGGGGTTTGGAGAGTTCAGGAACTTCAAAATGATTCAGAAGCCCCCATTTTATAAGCTTGATTTCATGGTTTGAGCATAACCCGTTTGAATTTTGAAACCGCGTTTATGTTTACCAAATTTGTGAGATTCGGGTTGTTATGACGCGTAATTGATGGTTCGATTAATTTGTTAAACCACGTATTATCTTTGGGAATGATTGAGTTGATTAAATTTTGTGAATTTGGCAAGGTTTGATTCGAATTTTGTTAGAGTTGGTCCCGACTTCGATTGGAAGGTTGTACGAGTGGGAAACTCAAATTTGAGTTGGTCTCGGGTTCGAAACTGGGGACCGAGGGTGAGGGGTGGTTTAATTTGGGTCAAAAGCATTAAAACGATGGTGGAAGGCTCGCCGGAGCTCCCACCGGCGGTGGCCGGAGTTACGGGGAGAGAGAAAGAGGTGAATGGGTTGAAGTTTGAAATTTTTACATAATTGGTCCCTCGAATTTAAATTTCCATCATTTTATGCCAGGATTTTAACTTAAAGTTTATAAAATGACAAAACAACCCCTGCACTTTAATTCTAGGTTATTATTATTATTATTATTATTATTATTATTATTATTATTAACATTAATATATTATTATTACTATTAACATTATGGTTATTATTTTTATAATTTATTATTATTATTATTATGGTTATATTATTATTATTATTATTATTATTATTATTATCACTTTTATTATTATTATTATTATTATTATTATTATTATTATTATTATTATTATCTATTATTATTATTGTTAGTATTATTATATAAAAAGAAATTTACTAAGGATGCTATAAAATGGCATAAATAAAATGAAAAAATACAGAATGTTACAGTCTCCCCAACTTAAAAGAATTTCGTCCCGAAATTAAGAATCAAAAAGGGTTACAAGAATAAGTAAGGGTAAGTCTTCTTCATATGTTCTTCACGCTCCCAAGTGAATTCCGCTCCTCGTTTGTTCTCCCATCGAACCTTTACAATTGGGGTCGTAGAGGTCCTAGTCTTCTTCATAATGCGATCCATGATTTCGACGGGTTTTTCAACGAAGTGTAGTGACTCGTCGATCTGAATGTCTTCCAATGGCACATGCAAATTATCGTCGGCCAGACACTTCCCCAGATTTGAGACGTGGAAGACAGGGTGAATTCCACTAAGGTCGGAGGGTAGTTCTAGTTTGTAGGCCACTTTCCCGATCCTTTTCAGAACCTTGAAAGGCCCTACAAACCTTGGAGCTAACTTGCCTTTCCTTCCAAAGCGAACCACACCCTTCCACGGTGAGACCTTGAGAAGGACCATCTCCCCAACTTGGAATTCCAGTGGCTTGCGACGTTTATCAGCGTAGCTTTTCTGTCGACTCCTTGCCACTTCCAGGTTCTTGCGGATGATAGCGACTTTATCGGTCGTCTCTTGTATGAGCTCGGGACCGGTAATAAGATTCTCGCCAACGTCGGTCCAGCAGATTGGTGAACGACACTTACGACCGTAAAGTGCTTCGAACGGTGCCATTTGGATGCTTGAGTGGTAACTGTTGTTGTAGGAGAATTCTGCGAGCGGTAGGTGCGTATCCCAGTCGCCCCCAAAATCAAGGACACAGAGACGTAACAGGTCTTCCAGGGTTTGGATCGTCCGCTCGGTTTGGCCATCGGTTTGGGGATGGTAAGCCGTGCTTAAATCCAATTGGGTACCCAGAAGTTCTTGCATAGTAGACCAAAAGTGAGAAGTGAATCGAGCGTCTCGGTCGGATATAATGTGAAGAGGCACACCATGACGGCTTACGATCTCGTCGATGTAAATCCGGGCTAACCTTGATGTCTTATATGTGTCGCGTATGGGTATGAAATGTGCCGACTTAGTCAATCGGTCGACGATTACCCATATGCTATCGTGCCCGCGAGATGTCCAAGGTAACTTGGTTATGAAGTCCATGGATATATGTTCCCACTTCCACATGGGAATTTCGGGTTGTTCAAGTAATCCACTTGGACGTTGATGCTCCGCTTTAACCTTCGTGCATGTAAGGCACTTAGCAACATAGGTTGCTATGTCTCGTTTCATTCCGGGCCACCAATATTGACTCCGTAAGTCCATGTACATCTTATCGGAGCCCGGGTGAATAGAATAACGAGTCCGATGTGCTTCGTTCATGATAGAAGCCCGAAGGTTATTGCGTTTGGGGATCCAGATTCGGTTTGCGAAATACATTAGCCCATTGGCTCTTGTTTCTAATTGGGCTAAGAGATTTGGCTCGAGCTCTTCCTTCATACTCCCTTCGGTTTGCACCGCTTGCTGTGCTTCTCGAATACTCGCCTCGATGTCACAATCGATCCTTAAGTTCTGCAATAACACCGTAGCATTGTTGATATCGAGTCGGACTTCAGTATCAAACTCTCCCAATGTATCGAACCATTGGCGTCGGTCGCGAATCTCTTGAACGGAAACCATCTTTTGATGCGTCTTTCGACTCAATGCATCGGCTACGACATTTGCCTTGCCGGGATGGTAGCGGATATCACAATCGTAGTCGCTAATTAGTTCCACCCAACTACGTTGCCTCATATTAAGGTCCTTCTGGTTGAAGACGTGTTGGAGGCTCTTGTGGTCCGTGTAGACTATACATTGCGTGCCGTATAGATAGTGTCTCCAGATTTTCAAAGCAAAGACCACCGCTCCGAGCTCGAGATCGTGCGTCGTATAATTTACCTCGTGAACCTTCAATTGTCTCGAGGCATATGCGATGACCTTTCCCCGTTGCTTGAGGACACAACCAAGGCCTTGTTTCGACGCGTCGCAGTATACCGTGAAGTCGTCATTTCCATCCGGTAGCGTCAGAATAGGGGCATTGCACAACTTGTGCTTCAATGTCTCAAACGCCTCTTCTTGCTCGGCTTTCCACTCGAAAGGCTTGTTCTTCTGAGTCAAGGACGTGAGTGGCTTTGCGATTTTTGAGAAGTTGGCAATAAATCGCCGGTAATACCCGGCTAGGCCAAGAAATGATCGAACTTCCGTGGGAGTTTTGGGAGCACTCCAATTCTTCACGGCTTCAACCTTCGCAGGGTCGACGTGAATTCCTTGACTATTCACAACGTGCCCTAAGAATTGTACTTCTTCAAGCCAAAACTCACATTTCGAAAATTTCGCGTACAGTTGTTCCTTCTTCAACAGCTCAAGGATTTGACGGAGATGAAGTTCGTGATCGGAGCGAGACTTGGAATAAATAAGAATGTCGTCAATGAAAACGATGACGAACTTGTCTAGGTATGGCTTGCACACCCGATTCATAAGATCCATGAAGACCGCTGGAGCATTGGTTAAGCCAAAAGGCATAACCATGAACTCGTAATGCCCATACCGGGTGCGGAATGCAGTCTTTGGGATATCGTCGTCGTGGACTCGCAGTTGATGATAACCCGAACGCAAGTCGATTTTTGAAAAGATTGCAGCTCCTTGAAGTTGGTCGAAAAGATCGTCGATACGAGGAAGAGGGTACCGGTTCTTGATGGTCAACTTGTTGAGCTCCCGGTAATCGACACACATGCGGAAAGACCCATCTTTCTTCTTCACAAATAAGACAGGTGCACCCCAAGGAGAAGAACTAGGGCGGATAAACCCCTTCTCGGATAATTCCTGGAGTTGGCTAGAGAGTTCTTGCATTTCCGATGGTGCGAGTCGGTAAGGTGATTTAGCCGCGGGGCTTGCTCCCGGAATCAAGTCGATTTTAAATTCTACTTCGCGTACGGGAGGTAACCCGCTAAGATCATCGGGAAAGACCTCAGGGAATTCTCGTACAACTGGAACATCTTTGAGTTCCTTCTCCTTGGCTTTGGTGTTGACTACATATGCCAAGAATGCCGGATAACTCTTACCTAGGCATTTCTGAGCCTTAGTACATGACATAAGCTTGAGTCCTTTGGAGGACCGTTCACCGAACACCTTCATCGTGTCACCGGAGGGTAAGGGCATGCGAATACACTTCTCGAAGCAGATGATCTCGGCATGGTTCTTAGATAACCAATCCATGCCAATAATGACGTCGAAACTCCCGAGCTTCATAGGAATAAGGTCGATAAGAAACTTATGGTCGTCGAGACACAATAGACAATCGCGGATAACCACGTCGACGGTGATGGGTTCTCCATCAGCAACTTCGACGGTGAGAGGTCTCTCTAGATTTGAGCGAGGTTTAGAAAGTGTCGGCTCGAACTCTAAGGAAACGAAACTTCTATCGGCGCCCAAATCAAATAATACGTATGCATAGGTGTCATTAATAAGAAACATACCTGTATAGGTTTTAAAGGCACTTAAGGACACAAGTAAGGAATTTTAAGAGAAATTCTATGGAGATAGGGTTGCAATTTTTTTTACGTACCGTTCACCACCTCGTTGTTCGCTTGAGCTTGGTTCGCGTTGATGTTGAAAGCACGTCCACGAGCTTGTGGAACATTGCCCACAAGACGAGGGCACTGGGGTCGGTAGTGACCTGGTTCTCCACAGTTGTAGCAGACCCGATTTGGTTCCGTCACTGCGTTTCCCAATGCTCGGCGACACGTTGCCACAAGGTGCCCGTACTTGCCACATAGTGTGCAGATGCGACACGGAAGATTGCCCGGGTGGTGATACCTACACGTGTTACACATAGGTAGAGGGCCCGCATAAGCCCTTGCCACGGGCACTTGTGCTGCTGGAGTATCCCCGGTAGTACACTGTCTTTGGGGCGGTTTAGGAGCAGCCACTGCGTAGTTCCGTGCCGGTACAAACTTCCGTTTCTTGTTATCAGGCTTGACCTCCTTAACCTCCTCGGGGGTCGTCTTCTCAGTCTTCTTGGCACCCTTTGCAGACATAGTGCCTGCTCGGATGTGGTTCTCCGTCAGCTGTGCAGTGATAGTGATGGCTTCTTCCAGAGTTGCGGGTCGGCTACCCACAACGGCATCCTGAATTTGAGGCGGCACACCCTTAATAAATTTTTCCACGTTTCGGGAAACAGTATCCACCATGTGTGGCAGCAGTATGCTCAGTTCATGATGACGGGTAGAATATGCCAGATGGTTCCCGCCATTCTGTTTCAAATTCCAGAATTCCTCCTCCAGTTTCTGGATTTCACTCCTCGGGCAAAACTTGGCTATGGCTATGTTTTTGAATTCCTCCCAAGTTAAAGCCAAGATTGCATCGGGGCCTCGGTTCCTCTTTTCACTGTTCCACCACGTTAAGGCCCGTTGCTGCAGCATACTGGTGGCATACCTTACTTTGAGTGCTTTGGGGCACTCACAGTTGACGAAGGTGTTCTCCATCCCTTCAAACCACTCTAAGAGACCGGTGGCACCTTCCTTGCCACTATAACTGGGAGGCTTGCATGAACTGAAATGCTTGAAGGTGCAAGACTGGGTGTTACGCCGTTGGTTTGCACTATTCTCCCCTTGACCATTGCTATTGTTCGTGACGTTTGCGATCATAGTGCTGCTGAGTTCCGCCACCATGGTCGGGATGACCGCAGCCATTTGCCGGGCAATCATGGCAGCAAGCTTACGGCCGGATCTTCCTCGGTTTCCGTGGAAACGAGACATGCTGGAAAAATACAAATTGGGTTAGGATCGGTTAAAAGGATAATAAGGATGGGCAATTAAGGTAAGAATCATGAATTATACGGAATGATTCCATTTGGTGACGCATCACCATTTGGAAACGTTGACACGTCAAGATGAATTGACCCATTCACCTCAGAAACTCGTGTATGTTGGTCATAGTTTATCACTCATCTCGGAAATTCCCAGGTAGCGTAACGGTTCCCTCAATGAGATTTATACGTATACGCTTGCCTTAGCCCGAGGGCCTTTTGCCAGAAAATCCAGAATACAGGTGTCTATGTACCACACTAGTTCTTTGGTTTATGAAATCAAAAATCTTGATGGGATATTTACAAGATTAGACATAAAGTCTAAAGAATTCCTATCAATAGATTCTACTTGGAGACGAGAATAAGTTTAAGAAATAGTAACTGTCGGGGAGAATTAACGTTTAAGATAAGTTTAGGGGAGACGGGTAACAATATGTAATCATGTAGAAAGGCACCTATGCTAAGGCATCACATTGCACATAATAAGGCATAGCGTTAGGCAGCATGCAAACAATAAGTATGTATTCATAAGAATACTATTCTATAAGGGTCATGCATAAACTATAGCCTAGGTCACCATTTCTAATAACCTAAATCCCTATAGTTATGGGCTCTGATACCAATCTGTCACACCCCAACCTTGACGGCGGAAACGTCGAGGTGCGAGGGTTAAGATTGTTCACAGCCACATAACGCTATGTTAAAGTATAAAATGCCATTAATCAATTGTTTTCAATCACCACATACATCAATGTCTCAAAATAAATCAAACAAAAACAAGAATTCAATCGTCTTTATTAAGCCTAGGTCCATGATCTAGGTTTATGCATTCCTTCAATCATTGCTAAGCTTGCACATTACCTGAAACATGTTGAAAATAAAGTCAACTAACTAGTTGGTGAATTCTCATGGTTTTAAATACAATAAGTATACAAAATGTGGCAATTCTAGTCAATGGTCACAAGTTAGCAAGTATATAGAACATGCATAGTTACAATCAAGCCTCGACTGAATAATATGAATAAGCATGATTAGCTAAGTGTATTTGGTTCCCTAGTGCACAAGCATACGGCTCCTAGGAGTCGGCAATACATCGACTTTAGCACCAAATAGGCTTGTCAGGCCCAAAGATCTAAGACTTCGCTAGGCTAGCAATAGTTAATGATTGCACACGTATGTCACATCTCATATAATACTTAACATATCCAAACAACCACGACTATGTAAAGAATTGCACGAGTGTAATAAGTATCAAAGCGTGTATGTGTAAGTTTGTATAAGCAACATGTTTCACCCTGAAAGATGTGAAATAATCGTAAAGCGGGGCATAAGAACTCACATGTTTAATAAAGGAGACTTGTAGATGTAATAAGAATAACCACGAATAAGATTTCCAACACAAACGTCACAACGCACCTAAACGAAATAAAATAGCGCGTTATAATTTGTTTGATGATTAATTGTAGGTCTAATAGGAGTTAATAATTATTCGTATTTATTACACGTTAATAACGTGATCGGTTAAATGAAACGAATGGATATACTTGGTATAATCACTTGTTAGCGCGTAAGAGAAATAATAAATAAGACTTGATTAAATTGTACGTTAAACCGATTTTTAAGGATTGTATATAATAATTATAATAAGTTATTTAACTATTATAAGGGACTATATATAAATATATATATATTTATAGGTATAAGTAATCAAACAATTTAATTGTTTGAATATACATATAAATATATATACTAAACAATCAATATATGATTTAGCTATTAAAAGAACTATGTTTAAATATATATATATATATATATATATAAGTAACTAAACAATTAAATTGTTTAATATATATATATATAAATGTATATACTAAACAATTATAACATTGTATATAATAATCAATATAAATGATTTAGCTATTAAAAGAACTATGTATAAATATATATATATGTATATATATATATATATACATAACTAAACAATTAAATTGCTTGAATATATATATGTATAAACATATATACTAAACAATTATAACATTGTATAATCATAATAAATGATTTAATTACTAAAAGATCAATATATATATATATATAGAGATATACATAACTAAACCATTTAATTACTTAAAAATATTATATACATATACAAGTATTATGTTTACTCATTTCTTTTGTATTTTTAAAACTAAAATAATGTATTTATAAATACAAAAGTATTTTATAAAATTATTTTAGTCCCAAATTAATTAAACAAAAGTAAACAAAATAATCTGCATTTTATGAAATTAATTTTAGAAATTTTCAGAATTTAAAAAGGTTTAATAATTAAAAAGAAATAAAGAAAGAAAAAAAATCGAAAAGAAAACAGGGGAGGGGGGCTGCCCGGGGTCGAACCCGGGGCTCCCTTGTGGAGTGGAGCGCAGAGACCAGTGAACCAGGGCCAAGGCCTTGGTTTCACTTTGTTTGTATTGAATTTAAGCTCTGCTCCCCGGTTTCCCCCAATTTCGAATGAACCCTAGGTTCAACAGGATCAAAATGACCCTCGATTCGGTGTTAATCACCTAAATCGTCATAGGGCTTTTGATCCTTGATCAAAAACGAATAGAAAACAGGTTCAATTACCTGTATTGATGAGATAAAAGGTGATTTCGAGTTCGGTTTTGTTTCGGGTGTTCTTGGGTTGGGGTTTTTGATCAAGAGAATTTCTTATGAAATTGGGGGTTTGGAGAGTTCAGGAACTTCAAAATGATTCAGAAGCCCCCGTTTTATAAGCTTGATTTCATGGTTTGAGCATAACCCGTTTGAATTTTGAAACCGCGTTATGTTTACCAAATTTGTGAGATTCGGGTTGTTATGACGCGTAATTGATGGTTCGATTAATTTGTTAAACCACGTATTATCTTTGGGAATGATTGATTTGATTAAATTTGTGAATTTGGCAAGGTTTGATTCGAATTTTGTTAGAGTTGGTCCCGACTTCGATTTGGAAGGTTGTACGAGTGGGAAACTCAAATTTGAGTTGGTCTCGGGTTCGAAACTGGGGACCGAGGGTGAGGGGTGGTTTAATTTGGGTCAAAAGCTTTAAAACGATGGTTGAAGGCTCGCCGGAGCTCCCACCGGCGGTGGCCGGAGTTACGGGGAGAGAGAAAGAGGTGAATGGGTTGAAGTTTGAAATTTTTACATAATTGGTCCCTCGAATTTAAATTTCCATCATTTTATGCCAGGATTTTAACTTAAAGTTTATAAATGACAAAACAACCCCAGCACTTTAATTCTAGGTTATTATTATTATTATTATTATTATTATTATTATTATTATTATTATTATTATTATTATTATTATTATTGTTATTAACATTAATATATTATTATTACCATTAACATTATGGTTATTATTTTTATAATTTATTATTATTATTATTATGGTTATTATTATTATTATTATTATTATTATTATTGTATTATTATTATCACTTTTTATTATTATTATTATTATATTATTATTATTATTATTATATATTATTATTATATCTATTATTATTATTGTTAGTATTATTATATAAAGAAATTTACTAAGGATGCTATAAAATGGCATAAATAAAATGAAAAAATACAGGATGTTATAAAAACGAGGTAAGGATCGGCCTCTAAGGCCTTCTGTAGATCAAACCCGGATTCTAGAGTTTTGGGGTTTTGAAAAGTTTAAAGAAACACATAAAGGTCGAATTTTTACGTATGAAAACGTGTAAAAAGCTTAGATTTGGTTTCATGGAAGGTAAACTAAGGATTTGGACGTTAAAAGTTAAGATTTTGGGTTAAAAATGGGCTGGATCTGAGTTTCTGTTCATCCAGCGAAACTGGCCCCGATCCAGCGAATTTAAGCATTCAACCAGCGAAACTGCACATTAGTTCAGCGAGACTAGGAGAAGTTCTAATCTCGCTAAGACCCAGACTGACCTATAGATATTGCGAAAGTAGGAAATTCCAACGAAAGTTGGGCGCTCAATACAGCGAAACTGTCTATCGAAACTAGCAGAAGTGCTGCCCAGCGAAGCTGCAGGCGAAACTGTAGTTTCGCTACAGCGAAACTATGGGCGAAACTATGAAGAAAATGAAGTTTTTGCATATTAACTTTCGTGCAGCTAGAGTATTCAGGCTATAGCCTAAGTGACTTAGAATCTAAGCTACTTGGACGAGTTCAGGTGAGTTCTAGATCCCCTATTTTATACATGCTTTAAATGTTTTGGGGCGGTATGCATACTAAGATATATACTTTTATGATCAGTTATTTTAGAGTAAAGTTTTACTTACTATCTTATATGGGAAACGGGATTTTCTAACGAATTGATAACGTGTTTTTCCTTATTGAGATATAACCTTGTAGTGATGGATTGCCTTCGAGATGTGTTGTGTTATATTATATATATATAACTTAAATAGAAAGTGAAACGTAAAGAAAGGTTATGTGGCCCATAACGTGTACCTGGATAAAGTAAAGTCTTGCAAGTAAAGTCCTGCAGGCAAGGGATAAAGTAAAGACTTGCAAGCAATGGCTAAAGGAGGGTTGCATTTGTTGTGCCCTCACCCGGATAAAGTAACTCTCGATCAGGCAGGTCTGTAAGCCCTGAATTGGCATGACAATAATGGCCCGATCGAGTACGACTGTAAGTCCTTAATTGGCGTGTCGGTAAAGTCCTAGGCGAGCCTAGGCACCGACTGTGACAGAGAATTGACGGATAAAGAAGAGTAATAAATAACGAGAAATGAAAAGAAATGATAAAGTATCGATAGAGTGATAGCATGTATGTATGATGCTTGATAGACGAGAACTATTTTCAACTGCTAAAGCTAATACCTTTACAATAGTATTTACAAAGAAAACCTAGAATTCACTCAGCGAAGCTGACTTTTGTATGCATATCAGTTGACAGGTAAGAGTTAGAGCTACGGAATAGAGACATGGGACTGAAGCTTCTTGGTACTAGAAGACTGGCATCTCTGATGGAGAATTGTTTTAAAAGGACTTTTAAATAGTTTCGAAGATTAGAGACAATGTTTATGTTTTATTTGTAATGAGTTGAAATTACAGTATTTTCCGCTGCAATATATATTTTACACATATGAGTAAATGACTGTTTTAAATCGATGTTTTGCTGTGAATGACCAACCGTGAGGTCCCCCTGGAAAGGAGGGCCTTACAAAATGTGAACTTTCTACCATTCATAGAGTATTCCATAAGCCCATTATCATTAATAAAATTATTAAAGTACCTAGCACCAGTAGGATTGAAGGACGAATTCTTCCTTTCATCCGGACTTCTAACTTCATTAAAATCTCCAATTATGATCCACAAACCATCCCGACTCACTTTCAGGTTGCTAATTTTTTCCCAAAGGTTTCTTTTACTATTTAGATCATGCGGGGCATAAATGTTAAGAATGTTAATAGTGACTAATGTACCATTGATAGTACCCCGTGTAAGAATGAAACAGGGCTCGTTTATAATCTCCGAAACCTTGAGGTGTGAAGGATTCCAAATAGACAAAAGACCACCCGATCTACCGTTTGCATTACTCCAGATCGATTCATGCTTGGAACTCCCCCAGAAATTACTTGTAATGATTTTCGAACCATCCGAAAATTGGGTCTCTTGTAAGCAAATGTAGTTTATCCCTTGAGCAATTTTTAGTCTTTTGATCCATGCAGCTTTGCCGGGATCGCCGACTCCCCTAATGTTTAAGGATAGAAAATTCATTGGCCCAGATTGAAATCATCCTCACCCAGAATGGTCTCTCGAACAAGGGATTCGAAACCTTCGAGATTAACGTCGACTCGAGCTCCAATATCGACAGTAGTATCAACTTCCGCCATCAAGTTTTGAATCTCATCCCTATTCATTTGCATCTCCCCAGAATCCCCTTCCGCCCCAGCAGTATTACTGGGGTTGATTATGCTCAGATTTGTTGGGAGGTTGAGGTCCAGAGATTTAGAATTAGGTAGAATAGAATCGGAGACCTCGGCTGGAGAAGACTGATTTTGATCAGCAAGTGGGCCGACTGAGTTACGAACCATATTTTTAATTGGGCTGCATCTTCTAGCCCGTTTCCTGGACCTGGGCCCAATAGCAGGGGGAGAAGAATTCGTGCAATCATTAATTTCCAACCGACAACCCATGGAAAATCGCAAGGGTTCGTTTCCCCCCATGAACGAAGCTTCAGTTTGGGGCTTCCCAGGATTCACGCGTGACGGTTGCATCCCCCCACATGAGGCCTTTAGATTACCCCATGTTGATGACATCATATCATCAGAGCCGGAGCTGTCATCGGCGGGAGGCTCCGATGAGGTTGACGATGAGATCGACTTTCCCGAGAAAGGTGGCAACCATGGAACATGTTCCTCAATCGCCCATATTTTGAAACTTGTATTACGCCATAATAGGTTTATCTCTTCCCGCACCGGTGTTTCAGTGGTGGGAATCACCGCCACCCGTGCATAGGCTAAGTTTACGTCCGCGGCCGAAGCTTCCGAGCTTTGAACAACATGACCAAACTCCTCCCCCATTTTGTCTATGAATTTTCTGTCCCACAAATGAATCGGAACACCGTGAAAACCTATCCATGCAATCCTTTCATGAGTTAACGGTTTACCATTCCAAATTTCAAGCCCTGAGAACCATTCCTTCCATTTTCTACGTTAGCAACGTACTCCTTTGCATGGATTGAGCAGAGGAAGATAAGAGCAACATTTAAACCTCCCAGGTATTTAAGGGTGAAATTTTGTCGACCATTACTGTCAAGCATCAACTGAAGGTTGCAAAGAGTATTAACATCATGAACGCGTCCAATCAAGCAGGACTTTGACCATAATGTCATTGTTGGTGTATCATCTGACCCAACATCCACCACCTTAACTTTTATGGCTCCCATTCCAGTGACCATATCCTTGTAAGATCTAACCTTATTAGTTGGTGCGTCTTTGAACATCGGATTGCTCCTATTAACATCGTGTCTTCGAAAGTCTCCCTTTTCCATTGGAATATTATGATTACCTTCTCTATCAAAACGAGCAGCGTTAACGTTAAGATGAGTGTCCCATCTTCATCTTGTTCAAAGACCTTTCCATGAACATGACATTAGTTGACGCCGGAAATCTGACAAAACCGAACCGTCCCCCCGATTTATCATGTTTCTGAGCAATATATGCATCCACCACTTCCCCATGGTTCATGAAGGTTTGTTTCAGATCCTTTGTAGTGCAGTCTTCAGGTATGTTCGCCACAAGAAAGAGATGGGCTTTGGTTTGGGGCTTCTGGAATTGGTCCGGTAGGCAGCCGCTTCTTGTCTTCTTCTGAACTTGGATTTCACTTCATGCCATCCGTTGTTTTCTTGTCTGCTTCTTTCGTCGTCTTCCTGTCGTCTGCTTTTGTCTCCTTCTTGCTCCCGGTTGTCAGCTCTCTCCGCCATATGATATACTTAGGCATGAAGTACTGATTTTTATAAAGCTATATTGTTCTTAAACTACAAATCTTTGATGTTTATTTCTCTGTTAAATTATAACAAAAAATAGAACTACCTAGTTTAACTTTTACATAACAAAACATTTAAAACCTTTAAAAAAACATGTTAAATGGATGCCAAATCGTGTAGCAAATTAACCGCGCAGACGAGTTCAGCCTATAATTATTCCAAAATCATTTTTACAAAACCCGAGAGTCTGTGATTTTATATTAGATTCATGTCATTTTATTTGTTCTCAAATAATCATATGCTAATTGCTAATATACACAGACAAACCAAAAAAATAAAAATTTCAAACACCAAACTCACAAACACTTTAAATCCCATTTCTAGATTTATACATTTTATTAACCATGTGACTTGAGACGTCAACCTTTTAAAAAGAAATATATTTACTACGCATGTTGATACTACCAAATTAAATCACACTACCTTTTATATAAAGATACATAACCCTCTACGTTACCATATAAAAGTGTCAGTAGTAAACTAACAAACGTAATGGTATAAACACTCATAGAAACTTGAGTAGTACCGTCGAATACGTACAGATGAATTAAGTCGATTGAAAATTATCTAAGGATTTATCAAAACACGGTCCAATAATATCTGGTAATTTTGTTAAAAATCAATCAGAAAAGTATTACCCATGGTGGTTTATTTTTCGATGTATCACCAATATATTATGGAAAGAGTTGATGAAATGGGTGCTTAACTTTTAACTGTTTATTGCTACAACATATTGCTTGGTCTAATAAAATTATCAGATTATACCATTTCTAATCATCTAATAAAGCACACGCTTACTTTTTAATACATAATGCTATAAATACATAATTTTCTGAAACCACAAACGCATTATATTTACGTTTTAAGAAATAACACATATCAACAAAATGATAAAAAAATGCTTTTTTATTTTATAAATATAGCTCTTAGGACTAGCTAGCATTTACAACCTTTTAACTATTTTTTATAAAAGTATTATTAAAAGGAAGAATATCTAAACATTTCAACTGACACTCCTATCCTTTTATTTCACCTTTTAACCGATTATTATTTTTTTGGTTTTCTAATTGTCTTTTCAATATATTTTTGAATTTTTCTGAATAAATCATCTATGAGGTAATTACATAGCTTAGTAAAAAGTGATATCGGTTACTAAGTATTATGAACTATAACTGATCGTAAAAGCGTGAGGCAGTTGGTACAATTTGGTGATGCATTATTTAGGGATGTTTGGTAGCATCTTAATCAGTCTCTGAATGGTTTAAATGTTTGAATTGTTCAACATTTAATGGTTCAGACTGTTTGTTTCGCGAACAAATATCTAAATGGTTCAGACATTTGTCACTGGATGGTTAAATATTATACTAATATTGAATGGTTAAGAGGTCTAATGCTGAATGGTTAATACCTTTTATCTGAATTGGTCAGACATTTACCTTTGAATAGTTAAGTGATATATTAGCTCTTAATGATTCAGACCTTTTAATGGTTCAACACTTAATGTTTCAGACATTTTATTTGTTCAACACTTAATAATTCAGAAATTGCCAAACAGCCCCGTAGTTTTTCATTTTTATTCTTATACATATATTTTTGCCATTTTGTATTAGTTTAGATAAGTTGGTTATGGAATATGGAAGGTATTAACAAAATTAAAAAAAGGTTGGCTAATTAGTGGTTGGGTGACGCCCCTTTAAACCAACCCACCGATTTTACTTTTTTTTTTCTTTTGTTTCCTTCCTAATTAAAAAAAGGTTGGCTAATTATGGGATTCTTTAAAAAATTTATTTATGTTTTTTTACTTTCTTTTAAACCTTTTACTTCTAAAACTTATATTTCCTAACTTTTTAACATTAGTTTTCAAAAAATTTCACTTTTGTGTTATCTTTTACGTTTTTACCACTACGTAACTTTTTTGTACTTTTCAAATCTACCGTAATAAAGTGTTTTTAATTAATTTTATTTTTCGAAATAGTAATATTAATATTTTCTAGAGTAAGTACTCTACAACAATTATACTGTGCAGGATTTCAAATGCGTACTTTGCTAATTAGTTTTTTTAATAGTAAATTTTATATCTCTAGAGTAATTACACTACAACTTATATTGTGCAGGATTTTAACCTTTAATTTTTTGATTATAAAACACACTAGCTAACCATTACAATGTGTCGTATGTGCTAGTTAGCTAATACTAGGGGTGTCAATCGAGTGAGGTAGGCGGCTTGATGGGTTGGCGGGTTGGAATACCGAACCCGAACCTGACCCATTTACTTATTCGTGTCAAAAAAGTTTAACCCTAACTTGAACCCATATAAAATCATATAACTCGAACATGACACGTTTAACGCATGTTTCTTCTAAAGATGTCAAAATGATTAATGGTAATTTAATATCAATGTTCTAATTTCAAATTACATACACAACAAGGTGTTAGATGTTATGATTTTCAATTTTACAATGTATGTTTTTGGTAACATACGTTTTTCTTTTAACCTTAAAGTAAAGGTCCAAATTTAAGTTGAAATTTGAATTTAAGTTGAAATTTGAATTTCTAAATTAAAAAAAAACTAAAAAAAATTATTAATGCAAAATTTAATAGGTCTGTATTAAAATGTTTATAACATATATTATTAAAACGAGTTAACGGGTCAACTAGAACTCAGACTGTTTTTTAAAACGAGTCATTCCAAACAAAACTGCTTTTTTAAATGGATTGTATTTGACACCCTAAAAGATGTTTTTCTTCGTGTTGGGTTCTATTTCGTGTTAGATATAATTATCACCCTATATAGCTGATATTAATATTTTCATTTATTTTCAATGTTTTCCTGAAATTAAATGAATAAATATAGGAAAAATTACGAAAATGATCATTTGATTAAATCGAATTACTAAAATAACCTGTCAAAATTGAAGTTTATTAAATAAAACAACAAATCCTATCGCTTCACGTGTCCATCCCTCGCTGACGTGACGAGGGTTTATGGGAATCTCACGCACAGAAAAGCATGTCAGCGAGGGATTATGGAATCTCTCACCCACGTGTACATCCCTCGCTGACATGGCTTTATTCCTCGCTGACGTGACTTTATTCCTCGTTGAATCGGCGAGAGATTATAGGAATCCCTCGCCAAAAATTATAAAAATGTCCCACCTCGCCCATAAATAAAAAAATAATTATGTATATGTTTTTAACCAAAAAATCCATATTTTAATTATTTATTGTTTTTAAATACATAAAAATTTAATTTAATTTATTTTCACCTATACAATACAATGTTTACCCTTAGCAAAGTTATCAAATCTTACATTCTTCTCAACCTTCTTATTATTTTCTTTTCAAAATTATCTTAAATAAAAAAATGTCAGTTAATATCATACTATACAATGGTGGTAAATGTCATTTTGTAAACGGTGTTGAAGAGTATCTACCAATTAAAGGTACATATGTGATAAATAACATTGGTAGATACTCTTCAACACATTTTACAAAATGTCATTTACCACCACTGTATGATATAATATTAACTGACATTTTCTGATTTGATAGAATTTTAAGAAAAAAGTAACAACAAGGTTGAGAATAATATAAGATTTGATAACTTTGTTAAGTGTAAACATTGTATTATATAGATGAAAATAAAATTAAACTAAATTTTTTAAGTATTTAAATATAATAAATAATTAAAAATACGGATTTTTTTGGTATAAAACATATATATATTTATTTTTTTTAATTATGGGCGAGGGGGGGATTTTAGTAATTTTGGGCGAGGAATTCCCATAATACCTCGCTGACCTCGCTGAATCGGTGAGGGATAAAACCACGTCAGCGAGGGACGTACACATGGGCGAAGGATTCCCATAATCCCTCGCTGACATGCTTTTCAGGGTGAGAGATTCCCATAATCTCTCGCCACGTCAGCGAGTGATGAACACGTGAAGCGATATGATTGACTGTTTTATTAAATAAACTTCATTTTAACTGAATTTTTTAATAACTTGATTTAATAAAATGATAATTTTAATAAATAACCCATAAATATATCATCCACAATCACTCTATAAAGATTGATTCCCAAGTCTCTCTCATACATTTTCATCTCTTCCTCTCTCTCTCTCTCTCTCTCTCCACACACACACACAGACACACTTTCATCTCTTTCTCTTACAAACACACATTTCATATACATCTCTCCATATACATCCCATATTCTCCTGCTTTCTTCATTCTCTTCACCTCTCTCTCTCTCTCTCTCTCTCTCTCTCTCTCTTGTGTAGATTTGTGTCAGAAACAAAAGTACAACACATAATCTTTCTTCACTTTGCACTTCTTCAGTTCCTCTTTGTGTCAGAACAAAATCTTTCATCTTTCACCCTTTCAAAACATCCCTAATTTCACTCCACCATGTCTCCACCCGCAAAACCCACATCCATAAACCCTAATTCTCTCAAGATCCAACTAGCCTACCGATTCCTTCACAATCTAAACAACCTCAACACAAAAAGATCCAATCTTGACAACACCCAGATCCATCAAAGGTCTCATCGTGTCAAGATTGCAGCCTATGCATCAATGGCTTCTGTAATTGGATCAAGAAGATCTTGGAGCCGTGCAATTATGCGAAAGATCAGAAATCGCATAAGAAATCGAGGGGTGTTCCCAAGAATCAAAAGGGTTGATCATAAACCTACTCATCGTCATCATCATCATGTGAGGTTTGCAAGGAGAAGAAACCCTAATTGCTCAAACCCTAGAAGAGAATATGTCGACCCGAATGGCGATTCGTGTCAAGAGGTGAAGCTGAGGAAGCTTGTACCCGGTGCTGAAACGATGGATGCATGTGGTTTGTTGGATGAAACTGCTGATTATATAAAGTGTCTTGCAACACAGGTTGAGGTCATGAGAACTCTGGTAGATCTATACTCTACCATGTGAATGAATATATACACATAGTCACACACGGATACATACATACAGAAGCACGTATATATATATATATATATCAACATATATGTATATGCATCATATATACATACATATGCCACATATATGATTTTAGATGTTGAACTTATATATATAGTGTATGTTTAATAAACATATGTCAATAGGAAAAGATTGGTGGTTTCGATTAAGCTTTTAATTGGTTATTTATCTTTTTCAAGAACAAATTGTAGCTCATGTTTGTAGAATATAAAGATACCAACTTGCTATTGCTTTTTGATGAGTCTTTGTAAATGTTTGTGAAAAAATATGTTTTTTCTTTACTATCTTTTGTGTTAATAATTACAATTTACAAGAATTATATTGGTTATCATTATTTGTAGAATCATAAAGCGATATTATCTTCAGAAAATTTATAACTTAATTAAGATTTATTAATTTTAATTTTACACGTTTAGAGCATAAACTGTTTAGAGAATTAAAAAAGGGTTGCATGTGCACTGCTAGAGGGGGTTTATGATACTAAACAGTGATTTGATCAAAAAATTTTCTATTAGTAAGATTATTCAAATTTATTGTTCTCTTATAGCTTAACCCCTAAAATGTCGTTAGTAAATAGTTGAATCAAAGCATAGTGACTCAGTTTGAAAAATTGAGTTCCTGTGACTTAACTTCTTAATTTATTAGCAAACGTGCTATTATATGACATCGTTACGCCCCCATCGCCCTAATATTACTTTGTGCACAAGTATACACATTATTAGGCTCGTCCATCTGATTTATCTTTATCTCTTAAGATTGTTAATTAGATGCAATTTTTGTTTAGTAAATCACTCCATACCTGTAAGAAACTAACACCTTTTAGAATTATGGGTCTTAAACGTTGTTTAAGATTAAATCATAACTTCAAAAGTTAGTCAAACGGATTCTATTACATCAAATCATTTTTAAAGTTGATACCATTTAATTGATTAGCAATTAGCTTTCATGATTAACGATTGAACACCAAATTAATTAGGTTTCCATCAATTTAATTCAAGTCCATGTGAGAAATTTCCTTATCTCGATATATAATCAAATCATTCATTTGTTTCTTTTCTATAAAAAATTCAACTTTTGGTACCAAATTCCTTTAGCTACTTTTTCCTTTAATCTATTTAGAGTAATCTTTATTTAGCAAATTATGTTGATTTTGAACATTTCATCATTTCAATACTTAGGCTTCTTATCACCTCTCGAGTATATATAACTCGACATGTTTTAACCTGACTTATTTTTCCCCATCGGTCTTTTTTATATCGATGAAAGTTCATGAACCCGTCAATGTGTTTTGTAGACTGTCTTAATCATTTTCATGGTATTTAATATATTTTTCTAAAAGTGTATGGTCCATAAATGAAAATTAGTGTGCGAGAATGAAGGGGATAATGGTGTATGGCATAGATTCTTAAACAACTTGCTTGCTTTTAGAACCATGTGGAAATTGGTGTAATAATGCACACATATATATATGATATTTGTATATAGTTATATATACTGATCTGTATATGCATTTTGGATTCTCTGTTAATTATACAAGTCATGATCGTTTAGAATAGGAATTCTAATTAATATAGTGCACATGATTTATTTTTTGAATTTTAGCATCGGGTCGTAGTTAGTTTATAAGTTTTCACAAACTATATATTCTATCATTGTTTCGTCACAAAATTTTAATCATTTTTAATCACTGATTTAAACTTTATAGGTGATAAGAACAAAATGGAAGGTTATATGCATCAAATGTATTGTAATTGACGGGGTGTCAAAATTTTAGGTGATTAGGGCTTCAAAAATTATCTGTTAGCATCTAAACTCTTAAAACTTACATTATAATGTATATGGTTATCTTTATAACATGTAACTGATAAAATCTTTAATTGAACTTAGTAACGGATCATGGACAAATATTTAGAGACGGACATTTAGATCTAGAAAATTTAATTTTTTTCTTCTTTATGGATTTTGTTTGATTTCTATCAACACCGACTAATATCAACAACTTTTGAAAAGTAAAAATTCGTTTTCTTTTAGAAAATTTGTCTCGTCCGTCGTTGAATACAAACACTGTCGGAATTTTCTATAAACTTTTACCGATGAAATTTAACTAGTTCACATGCCGTCACTCAAACTTCAGGTGTATTTTTTATATAATATTATCCAGTAACATGTCATACAACCTTTTAATAGTCAATCAGACTCAATGTCATACAACCTTTAGGGTTAATTGAAACCGTCACTCGATATTTCAAACACATTACATAACAAGACAATATCAAGGCATAAATCTAGAATCTATTCATAACCAAACGTTACACTAATTAAGCAGGAGTTTTGATTGTCTAAATCTCTTACGTGACTGTTCATCCTATAGGACCAATTATTGTTAATCAACTTGGTAAGCTTTTACCTCACCAAATTTATTTAACAATTTGTATTCAAAAACATAAACACGACCTTTAATTACTCCAACATTTACTATACGCCCACTGATATAACTTTTCACCGTCCATATTTCTACAATTGTATCAACACAAAATTTAAATTATTTTTTATCAGTGATTTAAACTTTATAAGTGATAAGACAAAATAGAAGAATAAATGCATGAGATATATTGAATTTGACAGGATGTCTATTATTTAGGTGATTAGGACTTCAAAAATTCTCTTTTAGTATTCTACACTTTTAAAACTTACATTTTTAACATATATGGAGAAATATTTAGGGACAGCTTAGATCTAGAAAATTTAATCTTTTCTTCTTTATGGATTTTGTTTGATATCTCTGTGATCACCGACTAATTATCAAAAACCTTTTAAACATTAAAATACATTTTCTATGACTTTTGTTTGATATGTCGCCGAATACAAACACCGTTAGAATTTTCTATTAACTTTTATCGATGAAGTCCGTTTTCTAACAGTGAAATTTCACATACAGTCTTTCAAACAACGAAGTGTATTTCTAAAATAAATTTTCCACTAATATGTATTATTCACATAACTGGAATGGTTGTGGCAGTACATCTTGTAATCCTATTTAACTTGACATCAATTTTCTTAAATATCCGACCATTTGCACCTTTACTATCGACGTATGAATAACCAATCAAGCTCATTGCCATACAACCATTCGGGTTGTAACCGCCACCCAATATTACAAACACAATACACAACAGAACACTATTGAGGCATAAATCTTGAATCGATTCATAAAAGAACATTATACATATATAGTAGAAGTCTAGGCCTTATCTAAATCCCTAGCGTGACTGATCATCCTCTCAGATCAGCTACTGATCATTGACTTGGTAAGCTATTACCTCACCAAGTTACATCAAGCAATTCGTATTCAAAAATACAAATACGACTAAAAACTCCAACATTTGCTTTACGCCCACATATATCATTACTTTCTATCGCGTAACTACTATCTAGACTTGCTGCTAGCTGCTATACCAACCTGTATATGTTGTATGAATATCGATCTAGTTAATAATTGATCCAAAAACGATTTTAAAGAACTTGATGGTGTCACGGGCTAACAGTTGAATCAGTTTGTGGGATAAGAAGATATGGTAAGTCTCTGATTCTATAACCACTGCCCCAAAAGGATGCCAAACAGAGCCCCATTATCGCCATTGCAACCACTGAACACGCAGGTGGAACAGCTTGGCTGCTACCCAAGAACTGTGTGGCGAGAAGCCCTGCTAATGTTGAGCTTTGCATTCCCGTGCATAGTGAAATCGTTCTGCTTACTTCTTCGTCTTGCCTAGTTACAATAATATCATAAAATTCAAAACTTTGAATACCAATTCAAACGTATATTATAGAAAGAACATTATAATATTATATGATATCCAATACAGATGCAGATAATTAGATGTAATAAAACAGATGGTTGGATATGGTGTCTAGATTTGCCTTTATTGTTTAAATTTGTAATAATCAGATGTTTGAGAGTTTTACCAGTTTGATTACTGAATGAGTTAATGGATGAAATTTCTAAAAAGAGCATTTTTTGACCCTTAAATGTGTAATTTTATTTTTTCCTTAGATAATTAGTTCTGTTGCAGCTGGTATGAAAATAAGTACGTCTGAAACTGATGATTATTTGACCTCTAAATAATCATATAATTGAAAGCATTACCTACAGAACGGGAGTTTGGAGATGCAGTAACCCATGGTAAATGATACGGCATGAAAAGTCAAAACGGGCCAAACTAATCTGAGACCTTCTGCAGAAAGAATTTGGGTGCGGTTAATAGCCAGAGGGCTGCCAATACAAATGGAAGTACAAAACATTGCCACAAACGGCATCACGGGTTGAAGAACAGACACAACTGGTTTTGCATATGTATTGAGTATTAAACCAAGGGCCACTGGAAAAAGAACAACCTGCAAATTAACAACAAAAACTCCAAATTCAGAACCAACAATGGTAAATGTTAGAGGTGGTGATTAGATGATTTAGACCCATTTAGTTACAAATAGGTCCACAGGTAGAACAAATATATTAGCTTAAAATGAAACATGTTAAATGAATCAAGTGGGTCAAACGGGTCAAGGATCTCCCTCATAAATCCCAATCTAGTTTATAACAACAATGGCGTGCTAATTTGATTAATACCTGTAAGATTGACTTAGACATTGCCATGGCATCAACGGGGACAACTGAACCAATAAGAAAACCGGTTAAAAGAGGGGTAACAAGAACTGATGCAATAGTACTCGAACTAGTCAATAAAATGCTTAAAGCCACATCCCCTTTGCTCAAGAAGCTAGCATAGCTAGACAACTGCGCTCCAGAAACACACGCCATTAACACAAATCCTGCGTAAAACATGGGAGCCACCCCAAATAATCTAGCCACAAACACCCCTAGAGCCGGTTTCAATGCATATTGAGCAAGAAACCCGATAGACAATGGTAAAGGTCTGCAAATAATACACAAACACAATCAAGATCAAAAAGCCGTCTCAAATCATGTTGTTTCTTGATCCAACTTTCCATTAATATACTTCCAGACCAGTAAATCAGTAATAGCATGAATAAAGATCGACCTTTTGAACGCAAGAGCGAAATCTTCAACCGAAAGCTTGATTCCAATCGACAACATGATCCCACCAAGAGCAGGTGCATAGAGTTCCTTTGACACCCTGCAAATTCAAAAAAAGATTCATTTCTGATTGAACTACTCATCTAAAACCTAAAGATTCAAACCTCAGAGCAACAATGGGGACAAAACCACTACACAAACCTCAAAACAGAGCACATTGTAACATCAATTAGATTAAACAAATGATTAAATTGACATAAATACACCTAATCAATGTCATACATGTGGGACTTAAAACTGTTAAACTAATAGTACTACACAAGTGTCATGATCTTGACATTGACTTAAGTAAACAACTCTAAACCACTTATTATAACTGAAGCAGAGGAAAGGGATAAAAAGTGTGATCACTGATCAATAAACAATTGAATACCACGTGAACGTCAACGGCTGAGTAAGAGCAGCAACCGCCGTGAGCGCCACCACAAACGGCAGCGCCGCCGAGAGAATTTGCGACACGTCAGCTTTCACTGCGACCTCCGATCCCGTATTAGGGTTCGTCCCATAAGATAGCAAATTGAAGTTACCTTCTCGTCGATGCAAACCCACTTTCCCAATAAAGGGGTACGACGTCGAGCACGCGAATTCACCGGCGCCGGAGGAAGACGACCTTCTGATCACCGGAGAAGACAACCGAGGGTTTTTGTAGGTGGATTTTAACGATAATGAATTGGGGATGAAGAATAAGGGGTTTTGAGTGGTGGAGTTACTGAAAGATGAAGAATTGATGATGCCATTATGGGTGGTGGTGGTGATGGTGGCCGGAGATTGTATCTCCGGCGAGAAAGATTGGGTTTTCCGGCGAAGGGGGTGAAGAAGAATGAAGAAAGTGCGATAAGGAGATAAAATGGGTTTATTTAATTTTTGATGAAATAACTTTGGTCGATTTTTTTGGGTTAAAATGCTAAAATTAGAAATTAGATTTATACTAGTATGATGTCATTTCTATAATTCAACGTGAAGATGTTGCGTTCGTTTGATGAGTGAGAGGTGTACACGTGGTTGATTGTGGTGGTTTGGCTAACTGAGATACGTTTTGATTTTGGAAGAAAAGAATAAAATTTAATTTTAATATTTTATTTCTAATATTTAGATTTAGTTATACGGATGATTGGAGATCATTGGTCTCGGTTGGTATTTGTACTTTTATAGGGTTTTAGGGGTTGTTTGATGCAGCTGACTCAGTAATATCTGATTGAGTCAGAAGCTGACCCAGTTAGAAGTTCTGACTGAGTCTACATCTGACTGAAACTTGCAGTTTGATAGTATCTGACTACTGAATGATAAAATCCCAAGATCGTATTTTCAAATTCGTAATTGTACATCTGACATAGGTTCTTTAATTAACACATACTGACATAGGTTCTTTAATTAACACATACTGACATAGGTTCTCCAATTTAACAGAAAATCAAACATATGTTTTCTCACCTTCACTCATTTTCATTCACACTCTTATTATAACTTGAAATAAAAAAACACAATCACTCCAACCCTAACCACCACCACCACCCGTTCACCACCGCCTCACATTCCCTCCGCCCACCACTCACCACCCTCCGGCCTCCGCCACCGCTTCACATTCCCACTCTCCGACTCCAAACCCACCACCACCACCATCCGTTCACCACCGTCGCCAGAGCCCTTCACACCCAGAGTCCTTGTTTGCATTTTCTAGTGATTGAAGGGGCTGTTAGAGAGTGTGCAGCGCGGTGGGGGTTTGGCTGAGGGGGTCGCCGCGGCTGGGGGTTTGCGAAGCGAGGGGCAACGCCCTTTTTTCCGGGTCAGCATGTTTAAATTTAAGGTCTGGGTCAGCACCCACGGACCCGGTCAGAATACAACATAACCACATCCAACACGCTGACCGGCTGACCGAGTCAGCCAATCAGCCGAATCAGCCAAAATCAAACAGTCCATTAGTCTCCTGCTAACCTCTATTTTTTAATAATAACCTTTTGCCGTTCCAAAAAAAAAGTTACAGGGATGGTTCATGTGATCTAATTTACCATTGATCTTTAACTTTTAAAAAATATAAGTTTTGAATCAGTCTTCTAAATTTCGAAATTTAAATTTCGCAAACAAAATCAAAGCATATCCCAGGGATCGTCTATGTAATTAAGACTAATCTTTATTAACTATATGTATATTTTTTGTATTGAGAATTTGCCATGAGTTTTGTTTTATAATTAATATTAGAAATTAGAATGCGTCGCTAAAATCAATCATGCACATTATACAGTAGTATAAATCCGTCCTTTTCCACCTATATGAATTGTTATGACGAGCTACCTGAGATAGTGTCGTAAATAGATTGAATTAAGCTGCACCGAGACACAAGGTGTGTAAAGCTTCGTCGCAAAAATCAGATGAAAGGTGGGTTTGCTTAAGTAAGGGTTGAATTATTCTACGGGAAAAGTGTTTTTTAGTCTTAAATCCTTTGTGTAAAAACCAAAAGAATCAAATTCAATGATAAATTGATTACCGTATCAGCCGCATAAGGATTTTAAGAACATTAGGTGTAAGAAATTTTTTGTTAAGCTAATAGATTTTGTCAGGAATTCTATATAAACCAGTACAATTCTGAATATTGACAACAAATTATCGTTGCCAATGAAAATATTACTTATTAAAGTTGATCACATAGGGAGTGAATCATAGCTTGGTTGGTTATGATGTGAGTGGAAGTGTCCATATCCATGCATCATGTTGGAAACTAAAGGGTAAGTTACATGTTTTGAAATGATGCACCAATGTGTGTGTGGCATAGGGCATTATACCGAGTAGTCTATAAAGAGGGAGCACATCGAGTCAGACCATCATGTTAATCGCTGGGCACATGGTCAAATAGGGCTATGGCGTCAATTTTTTCCCTATGGGGTTTCCATCACGTAGTGGGTCGGGTAAGATGTGGCATGCGTTGTGTGTTCCATCAAGCCCATTAAGGTGGTAAAGAATACTATTATTACGATAGACTGTTACCCCTAAAGTTGCGCCCACCACAGTGCACTCCAACCCCATCCACGACCACAATTGTTGTAGTGTTGATAGTCAGTGTTGTAGTGTTGATAGTCAGTGTCGTAGGTCGGGCTGAGTACTTTGTGTTGTGGATACGATGGTTGTTGAATTTCATGGCAACAACCATGTGGAACATGAACATATTGAGACTAGTTGTATTGGGCAAATTGGCGTTGTTCTGGTTGGATCATACTTTGAGCAACATCCTACTTAAGGATACTTTAGTTGGTGAAAGAAAAATTTCTTGAATCTTAACCCATCATGATCGGTGGTGTCTCTCTCAAGAATGTGAACCAAAAGATCACCAGAAAGGGTACCATATGTTCATTGTAAAGCTATAGCATCCATCTCCATCGTACGTAGGGTCAGTCTCCAACAATGGATTGGTACCCTCAGTGTGATCGAACACTTGATATCTTTTAGTGTGAAGTTTGAAGAGTTTCATCCGAGACATGTAACCTTGGTGTTGTCCAAGACATGAACTTTTTCCTAATGACTATTAGGCTTTTTGCAACGATCTTTCTTGAAGAAATATATGATAGAAATAACAAAAAAAAAATTAAGGATACACGAAATTAGATGAGAAAGTTACAAACTTTCATGTATGAGAAATCATCAAATTTTTAATTTTTAATTACTGAAAGTCAAATTATATATATATATATGGTTGCTGCATAACGGTTACATATTTTATTTAATCTGAGCCGTTGAAATCCACGTACTTTAGATCTGAACCGTGTAAATTAGGCGGTTGTTGAATGTTGCGTAAGAGGTACGTTCCATGATATCCGGCACTTCCATCTCTCCTCACTGATTCGCGGTTGCAGGTCCTTCAATGGCGGGAAACTAATACTGTTCAACTCAAACCTACACTCGCAGGCGGGAAATGTTCCATTTTAATCGGAGTCCATGGTGCAATGGCAGTTATAGCCCTCCTCTGTAATCTTCTTTATCTTCAATCTTCACAAACGTACTCTATGGGTAGAAGAGATCGATCGCTGATCACTGCCACAACCAAGGTGGTCGTCGCTGCCGCAGAATCAATAATCGTCGCTGCTTAATCGGCCGCCACCGCCCCCAATCAACCATCACAACCGTCCAATCGGCCACCGGAGCTACCCATTCAGTCATGAGGTTGCCAAGTCGACCGCTTTTTGGTGATAACTCATCTCAATTTAGTCGAGTTGGAGCCTATGGTTATGGATTCATGGTTTGGCCGTATTATTAATGTTATTGGATAACCTATTCACCATGTTATGTTTCGATCATACTCAGAATTAGTTGCAGGTTTCTACAAAGGTAAACTTAATTGTTGATTAATTCTTTTGTTATCGAATATTATTATCTCATTCTCTTGATTTATTCACATTGGTACACCTTTAAATTTAAAGTTGTTAGAAACTCTAATTTTGATATGCAGTTCAATTTCTTATAAACCATCTCTAATTGCTTTAATTTACTCAGACAATTGTTTGCTTGGAAGTTGATACTAGCAGGTGATTTCATATTAAAGCTTTCTTTTTATGTGGCATGCTTTGATGGAAATTTATGAACTTTTAACATCTCACTACAACGTTGTTTGTACTTCTTTTTCTCTTTTTGTGCAGCAAGCCAACAACTGCTATATAATGTACATCCTCTGATATAATTTTTTGTTAGGGAAGGACAACAGTAATATTGCAAAGCTTACTTTGGTAATCCTACTACACGTAAGACGGTAAGACTTGGTAAGGTATAATTAGCATCTTCCTATGGGCTATGAGATATTGTAACATACTTTACACTAATTGTTTGCAATTAGCCTTTTATTACTATACTAGCTTTAGTAAACCCGTGTATTACACGGGTTGAATGAATAAAATATTAATATAACAAGTTTTATTAATTATAAAATGATATTCTAAGATATATATGATATGACTGAATTTACGTATGAGAAATAACTAACTAATAAAATAGTGATATCAACTTTTTAAAATTTTATTTTTATATTTTTTAAAAAAATAAACATTTTGTTTTAAAACAAACCGTATAAAAATATTATTTTTAAAAGTTTTCTTATTATAACTCCCAAATTAATTATTTTTTGTTTTAAAAAATTGAATTTTTAAAAATACCATTTTTTAAAATATTTCATATTTTTAAAAAAGTTTTAATTTTTAGAAATAATTATTATTTTATAAAAAATTGTTTATTTAGAAATAATATTGATAAATAGATCTTTTTGTTAATTTATTAAATGTAAAAGAATGTTAAATAATATTATTAGTAATTAAGATAATTATTTAATATGAGAGAGAGACGGGAAAATTTTAATAAAGATGATTATGGTGCTGGCACCTGAAGTTACTCTTATTAAAGAAGTAAGAAGTAAGATGTTTTTATGTCTAACTAGCATGCTACTAGGTGGTTCCTTCTTTAATTTTGTTTCCTAGTGTAGGTTTCTGAATGGGCCCCTTTACATCGGTTGTATGCCATGTGTTGTGGATATGTATAGCACGGTATATAAATATTCTTTTTTTTTCTTTTGGTTTAGTCACACACTTGATAACAATACACTCTGTTTTATTAAGGATTAATTGATCATCAGATATTGCATGTGTATTGCTTGAGTTCATAGAGTTGTTTACTTTTAATTTTAACTTATTCATGTTTGTCGTCTATTTTAAACACTTTTATTTTTGTAGATATATTGAAGTGCTCGATGAGGAATTCACAATGATCAAGATAAGTTATCTGTATCTCGAAACATTAAGACAATGAAGCTGAAATTATAAAGGGTGACTTCTTCATAAAACAAGTATGCCAAATACTTCTATTTAGTTTTTACGAGCTCACAGGATGTTTTTTGACGTCTTCTTATAGTAATCAATCAGTATATGCTTAAAAACTAAACAGTTAGTGTTCACTCTTATTACCTGAACGCAGGTTCCTGATCTATTTCTTGAATAAAGGTGTGACATTGCATGAAGTTAAGCATGCATATAATTTAGGTATAATGTCTTGTCATGTTCTCTTTTTTGTACCCAATATATTTTTATTCTTAAACTAACATTCATTCATGGGACATATCCTAATTTAATCATGCATGCATTCTCTTTTTGATAAGATCTCATTAATTTTTTAGATGAATCTCGAGTTTGGGTTAGTGCTAGAGGTGCTTCAATGGTATCTTATTATGATGATTCTTTATATTTTTAGATTACACTGTTACTTAAAAAAAGGCCCACGGTTTGCCTGTCAACCGTCGGAACTTGAATTCAAAATTTCAATTTTTAAATACAATAACTCAAATAAGAATATCTTGGGCCTGTTACTAGCACTTTAATATCTTCATTTTTAAACCAACATCAACTGTTGTTTATGATGTATTCTTTTGGGATTTAATTGGTTACATTCCAAAAAATAAAAATAAAAAAAAGAACTCCATGCAGATAAGGTGCGTTGAGATGGCATGCAAGCTACGTTTTTTTCAGGGATCAAATGTATAAGGTCGGTGTTTCCTCAACTAAGTAGACATATAGTTCAGTCGTTGCTCTAGATGAAATGGAGGTATAAAAAAAGATTAACAACCATTTACAGATTATCAATGTATCATGTAATTATTTATTTTTATATTTTTGTTCAACTCTTAGGCCAAATTTGGAGACCTTAAAGCCAATCTGATAGATATGAATAAAAACTTTGAACAACTACATCGTGTAAAGTTCGATTGTTCAATGGTATCATCTTTTTATGCAAATTATTTTATTATTTGATGTATAAATAACATGTAACATTTAACTTTTGTTTGTCAAAAGCAGATGCCCTTTGTTTGGTGTCAGATCTCATCTGTATCTAAACCCCCAGTCGCCCTTCGCTTCTTCGCTGATACTTTCAAGACTATATACGTCATCATATTTTTCTCCATGGTTTAGTCAATAATAATGATCTATTTTAATCATTAAGCTATCATAATGGGTGTTTTTAGTGAATACTATCCTGTTACATTCAAATCACCGGAACATCATGATGAGAATTTTAGGGTTACACCAATCTCTGATTTGTACAAAATTTTGCAAGACGGGGTTATGACGGTACTGCTCTAAGTTTTATGATAATTAAAGTTCATTTCTTTGGTAATTTTTTCATAGTTTTTATTTTTCTTTTTTTTTGTAGGGAGCAATGTTTAACATCAATGGTCTAATAATTGGTGTTGATTTAACAAATGAATGGACGTATATAAAATGCAACATTTGTCGTAAGAAGATGACGTTAGTTGAGGGTCAATACTTTTGTTCTGCCTGTAAAAAATGTTATCAATCCACATCAGGCGTAAGCGAGATAAAACTTTTTCTCCACCACTTTTTTCCTCCACTGATAATGCCTTCGTATAGGTACAAACTGGAAATCCGTGTTGTTGATAACGGTCAAGAAATGATGTGTGTTTTATTTGATGCTGCTGCACATGCTCTTTTTGGCATTATGGTGTCGGATTTACTTATGAGGAGTTTTACTGAGGTATATAGTTCTTATAAGCATGCAATTAGTGCTCCATACACTACTGTATACATACCCCCATGTCATATCAAACAATCTCATACACTCACTCCTATGTATATATATTCACACGCAAATCTTTTTTGTGTCTTAATTTATATCCAATCTGATATACATACATGTGTGTTTGAATATTATTATATATATCTATGCATCCTTATCTTCTCCTATGTATTGTCTAGGGTATTGATAACCCGCACATGATACCTGATTTTTTAATTGATAGTGGCTCTTGAATATGTTCGACGCTTCATCGTTTCTAAATACCCCGGAGATGATGTGAATTTACTCAATAATCACTCCCACATGTCGACTGTTGGAGTGAGTGCTGGTGCTCCAACAACTGATATTCACTGCACTGAGGAGGATGATGATGGCGTTGAATTTTTTTCTAGAATTACAAGTGAGAATGGGATATGGTTGCTGAGGCGTTATGGGGACCACACACTTCTTTTACAACAACATCAATAGTATTATCGGTATATTTTGCTATAAGTGTTTATTGTCGTATACAATTACCAGTGTTTCGTTTTCCTTTATGTCCTTTATTGTATTTTTAGGTTGTACTTGATAATGATGATGAGGAAGGATATACAAAGGATGTTTCAGATACATCTATTGTTGATACAACCAAACCATCTACTCTGGCTGAGGTTGGTTGTCCTGTTAAACCTCATGAAAAGTCACAGTATTCAAGACCGCGAAGGATCAAAACGAGGCTTAAACGCTTGGAGTACTAAAGTTATTGCATGTATGTTTTGATGACTCCAAAAAATTGTTCTATATGTTATATGTTTATTTAATTTATTCAATTATATTAATGATTTTCATTAATACTTTTTTTTCTGTTATAGAATGCAGATTTGATGGAAGCATGTTGTTTTGGTGTTTATCTAAATAGGATTTGTTACAGACCTTTTTAGATTGAATATCACAATCTTGGTGTTACCTAATAATGTTTGTATTGGGATCCTTAACTTGATGAATCATTTTGTCTTTATATGACCTGTTTTGTTGAATGCGTGCTTTTCAAACAAATATTAATCTTAAGATCAAATGACCTATCATCAAATATAAAAAGATTTTTTTGTATATGTTTAATTGTATTTATACTAACACGTTAAGAATTATTGTTGTATAATTTAAAGAGAGATAATTATTACATTACAACATGAAACCTCCCGGTCACCGGACGGGTATAAAACTAGTTATAGTAGTGAAAGAAATGTTAGTGTTCAAAGAAAAAAACTTATTTAAATCTCAAACAATTAATAAGAAATTTTAAGTACATAAGAATTTTAAGAAAGAACAGTAAATGTAAACACCTTTTCTTAGCCAAAAAAAACATATACAAGTCTATAGATATTTTCCTACAAAGTCGAGGAAAAAATGTTCCATAACCATATTCGAAAATACATTAGCAGTTGACTAAAGCCATAGAATACATCACAACATCAACATCCTTTATGATTCATAACTAGACATGAAACAAACAAAAAGAATAAATGATTATTTGTCCTTCACTTAACTTTAATTATATAAATGAAAACATAAATACTTTAATGAATAAACCTTTTTGTTCGCTAATTAGGACCGGATGTGATAAACATTTTGAATGCACCAAATATGATGATATGAACACAATTGAAACTCTAAAAATTATTACAAGATAGTTACTCCAAACATCATTATAAGATAACTAAAATGGGTACTCCTATCTCATAAAAGCCAATATCTCAATTAACGGGAACTAAACACAACTTTTCTTATATTATTGCAACAATAAAGAATTTAAACACAAGTTAATCACTGCACTTGATTTAAATAAGATTTTAGTAAAATAATATATATTTACTTGATATTTAGGTGATATTTTAAATAAACAATTATTACATATAGTCTAATAAAATAGATGTTTATTTGTTATAAACAAACCTAAATGATAATACACCATACAATCGAACACTAACGAAGTCATGAATTATCCATATACGCCATTCTATTACTTGTAATGTTTTTTTGATAATATCTAAGATAATTTTAATTATAATTACAGAAGCTATTAATAGTATACGGCTATATTCATTTATGTGTAGGCCTGTAAATGAATCGAACGAACAAGAACATCAGCATGGTCGTGTTAGTTCATTTAACTTTTACCGAACACGAACACATAATCGAACATGATTTTTTGTTCATGTTCGTTTATTAAGAAAATAAAAATGTTCGTGTTCGTTCATGTTTGTTCGTTAAAAAGCTAAATGAACACTTCACGAACATAAACGAACACAAATGAACAATAATAAACGAACATACATGAAAAATAATAGACACACATAAATGAGCAATAATAAACATACATACTGAACACAAAAAAAAAACATTAAATGACTATTTTGTAACTTTTAGGTGTACTAGTAGAGATTAAAATCTCACTAAACTTGCAGGTTTCTAGTATAACATAATACACTTAAGTGTAAATATTAAACATATAATATCCTTTTATTAATATATTAATATATATATAAATAAACAAACATAAACGGACGTAAATGAACAAACATAAACGAACATGTATGAACGAACGTTCATGAACGTAAATGAACGAACAAAACATGTGTTCATGTTTGTTCGTTTAACTAAACGAACACACAATTTTTGTTCATGTTCGTTCATTTACTAAATAAACGAACATAAACGAACTTCCCGCCGAACAGTTCATGAGCGTTCAGTTCATTTACAGGCCTATTTGTGCGTTTATCATGTACTACCACATAAATTAGTAGTGCCCAATTGTCCCTTTTGTTGCTAAAAGATCTTATAAATTCGAGATTTAATCAAATATCAAAACCATATTGGGGCCATCGATGTGCTTGAACGTTGAAACCGATCCTATTATGTTTATTGGGCCTAAGCTCATTTCTATTCCAAAGAAATAATGTGGAAGATATTTGCAAAGAAATAAAATGAGACATCTTTTCATACTTTATTTGTCTCATTCTATGTATATTATAAAGTTGTGTAACATAATATAACATAACACACCACTATTATAATATAACTATGTATGTTATAAGTTCACTAATGTAAGGTTTTATTTTATGTTAAGTTATTTGGATGTAAGCTCCTCCATAGATATTCACGTGTCAATTATTTTATGCCAAAAACGTTTTAACACCGTTATTTTGATTGATCATGGGCTAAAGAATGTGGGGGTTTTAATTAAAAACTAAAACTAAAAGTAAAATGCAAAAATAGAAAAATTCCAGTAAGCTGACACGGCTATGTCAAAACTGTAAAGGAAATTCTACACGGCCGTATTAAGGTTCTGTCAGAAAAGCAAAAATTAACATTTTTTTGTATTTTTTTAATTATAAAAAAGGGATTACTAAAGACGTTAATTAAATTATGAAATTAATTCAAATATGAAAACTAATTCCAACATTAAGGTAGTTTCTTGATTCGATTTGGCTTGATCATTAACGATTACGATGCAATGACTATTTTTAATTAATGATTTGTATCGATATAAGACATTATGCCGTTCGGATATTCACTCTATCTAATGTCTAATCAATAGCAGTTTGTTGATTAGAGCCAACCCGCTATTCTAAGCTCACGTCGTTCGGATCTTAGCCTGCGGATTGCAATAATAGAAGTATCAATTATAATTAAAAACACACGACGTTCGGTATATTTAACTAGATTGTATGATTATATAACGAGAACGAATTCATAGACAAACTCAAACCATGAGTTGTTCCTTTATTTTAAAATCAAAACTTGATTAGGGTTTTAAAACTTAAAGAACTTTATTAAAAAAATAATAAAATGATCAATTTTATTAACAATCTAATATATGTCAGATTAGATCCGGGTTTAAGATCAAGAATCAAATAAACAAACCATTAAAATAAAAGCATCTCATAAACGCTTCACATTAAGTTCAAACCAAACCAAAGGAATTTAACCCTAATGTTAAAACTAAAATTATTCTAGCCGAACATGACGACTAGATTAATCAAAACTGAAATAAAAATAAAAACTTACGAAACAAAAATACAAATGATTAAGTATCTTCAATCAAAAGAATTCCACCAACAAAAAGAACTAATTTGCTAAAGCTCCTTTTGCTTGTTGGTGATTCTTTAATATAATCTCTTTAAGATGCTCCAAGATGCCTCCTTTTTTCCGGCCCTCTTCTTTTTATCCTCTTTCTTTAACTTCTAGATTCATATTTTTAGGCTATCTTGTTGTTTATCCTTTTATTTTTTCAAATAAATCTATGGATAATCATATTCAACAATAATTTCCAAACTTTAGGAATTATTGTCCACCCTTTAAAATTCTAGATTTTCTTTAATAACATCTCAATTGTTTTCCCAAACCTTTATTTCCTATCCCGATCGCATTAAACCTACAAAATCAAAATTAATACACCAAAGTAAATTCCATTCCATCAAAACAACTATTATATGAAATAAACAAAAAATACATGCAAGGAATGCAAAATATATACTAAAATATACTCTAAAATTACTATAATTAATGATTGAAAATATAACTAACATGTTTAGGTATAGAAATTTCTTGGGGCTTTAATCCTCTCCTGGATCATCTTTGTAAAACAAACTAGATGAACCTGACTTGAACGTAATAAAACTAAGATAAAGGTTAAATGAGAACTACTGAATAATTATAAATCAAATGAACATATTTTAAACTATAAAATATATTTCAGTCGATAGTTGAGGTAACATTTTTTTTATTTCTCTTCTACTTCATAACTCGTGACTGTTCTCTCCTTTTGTCTGCTCCCTAATAAATGCCGGAAAGTAAATTCTTAGTTGCTAGTTACTTAATGCTTTTGATTTAAATTCAAACTGTTTACTAAATATAAGAACGTTGATCCAACGAGTTAGAACACAAGTTGATCCAACGAGTTAGAACACAAGTTGATCTTGTAAACAAACGTAAACACATGTGATAAACAATACCTTAGTAGCTCGCTACCATCTCATGTGCTTATGTTTCTATTGATCTTTTACGAAATAGAACATAGGATAGAATAATATAAAACAAAACAACATCAAACCTTGAATGGGTTAACTTAAAGCTATCTATACGTTAACCTATACCACTAAATCAAATTTTGCACCTCAATTTACATATCTATATTTTTAACTCTCACGTTCTATGTCTATTATTCTCTCTAATATTATACATACACTCACACTCATTTCAAATTTAACCATTAAAATGCCTATTTTGCTTTCAACCATATAGGGTTACTTTATGAATTAGCCATATGCTCACCTTCCTTCTAACTTGTTTTGGATATTCAATTTTAATATCAAGATAATATATACTCTATCAACTAATTTTTGCTTGCTTGCTAACCTTTAAACTTGATTATGCAGCGTACACTGTGTAAGGGGGTGCCTTTGTGAGCAAAAAGGCATGCTCATCGTAGAAATTGTCGACTTAACCTTATACCGTGTAAAATAGAAGTAAAAAAATTATGATCTTTCATGTTTTTCTATAACATCCTAATTGCCTCGAGTCTTTAATACATAATTTGTTGCAAAATACATGAAAAACAAGGATTTTATTAGAGCATTCACAGTGAATTCCATATCATTATCCATATAATTACATTAAAATTTACTAAGTTTTCTCTCCCCTTTTCAATTAAATAATATTTTTATATACATATATTATTATATTTTCTCTCTACTCTACTCACAACCATTTTAAAAAATTATTAAAATATTTATAGAGACTGAATAGTGATTCCTTAGCCAAATATACAAATGAACAGTAAATTTTCTCTGTTCTCCACTCACAATCATTTACAACAATTTCTTATAATATAAAAAACACACTTAAACATTTATAAAGAATGCACTATGAATGCTCCTAGTAGAGATGGTAAATAATATCACTCTCAAATTCAAATGAAAATATACTAGTCATATTACTAAGGGGCTGTTTGTTTTGGTGCTGACCCAGCTGACTGGGCTGACCCGCTGACTCGGTCAGCGGTCAGCCCGTTTGATTTCGACTTCGAGCCTGGCTGACCGGGTCTCAGCTGCTGACCCGGACCTTGAAATCTCAATTGCTGACCGGCTGACCCACCGATCAGCCACCTCCCGAGTCCACCACCTACAGCAACCAAAACCGACTTTGAGGTTGGCTGCCACCATCGAAACCACGACCGACCATCACCACAGCCACAGTCACAGCCAACCGCCGTCACCGCGACCAACACTTACCACAGCCAACAATCACAGCCAACCACCGTCACCACCGGGCCCCTGCGGTCGAGGGTCGCGAGGTCACCGTCGACCACTTCCGCCAACACCTACAGCCATTACCATCACGAACCACCACCTCCAAAACCGACCTGCAACCGTTACTCCCGCCTTCGATTCATGCCATTTTGCTGTGTTTGGAGCGAAATCATCACCTCCATCGAACTCAGGGTGTCGAGGGGACTCGAAGGAGGCGTGTCACACGCTGGCCGTCGCCGGCGGCCGGAGATCGGAGGTCGACCGATAGAGGAGGGGGGGAGAGGCTGTGAACGCCTCTCTTTCTCTCTGCCCTAATTTTCTTTCAACCCTAAAATGATAGAACATTTGCTTATATATGGTGTGAATTGATTTGGTCAGACGCATACCGAATCAAACAATCAAGTTTCAGTCAGACGCATAACCAGTCAGAACTTTTAACTGGGTCAGCTTCTGACTCAGTTAGATCTTACCCAGTCAGTTTTATCAAACAGCCCCTAAGTAGGGTGCATATGCACTCCCAATCAAAGCAACCAATTTCGGATACCTAAAATTATAGTAAACAATCAACAATTGGCCAGCACAAGTAGGTGAATAAACCTACTACTTATTAAAGGGTAAGTTACATGTTCTGAAATGATGCACCAATATGTGTGTGGCATAGGGCATTATACCGAGTAGTCTATAAAGAGGGAGCACATTGAGTCAGACCATCATGTTAATCGTTGGGCACATGGTCAAATAGGGCTATGGCGTCAATTTTTTTCCCTATGGAGTTTCCATCACGTAGTGGGTTGGGTAAGATGTGGCATGCGTTGTGTGTTCCATCAAGCCCATTAAGGTGGTAAAGAATACTACTATTACGATAGACTGTTACCCCTAAAGTCGCGCCCACCACAGTGCACTCCAACCCCATCCACGACCACAAGTGTTGTAGTATTGATAGTCAGTATCGTAGGTCGGGCTGAGTACTTTGTGTTTGATGGATACGATGGTTGTTGAATTTCATGGCAGCAACCATGTGGAACATGAACATATTGAGACTAGTTGTATTGGGCAAATTGGCGTTGTTCTAGTTGGATCATACTTTGAGCAACGCCCCGCTTAAGGATACTTTAGTTGGTGAAAGAAAAATTTCTTGAATCTTAACCCATCATGATCGGTGGTGTCTCTCTCAAGAATGTGAACCAAAAGATCACCAGAAAGGGTACCATATGTTCATTGTAAAGCTATAGCATCCATCTCCATTGTACGTAGGGTCAGTCTCCAACAGTGGATTGGTACCCTCAGTGTGATCGAACACTTTATATCTTTTAGTGTGAAGTTTGAAGAGTTTCATCCGAGACATGTAACCTTGGTGTTGTCCAAGACATGAACTTTTTCCTAATGACTATTAGGCTTTTTGCAACGACCTTTCTTGAAGAAATATATGATAGAAATAACAAAAAAAAATTAAGGATACACGAATTTAGATGAGAAAGTTACAAACTTTCATGTATGAGAAATCATCAAATTTTTAATTTTTAATTACTGAAAGTCAAATTATAGTAGTGAAAGAAATGTTAGTGTTCAAAGAAAAAAACTTATTTAAATCTCAAACAATTAATAAGAAATTTTAAGTACATAAGAATTTTAAGAAAGAACAGTAAATGTAAACACCTTTTCTTAGCCAAAAAAAACATATACAAGTCTATAGATATTTTCCTACAAAGTCGAGGAAAAAATGTTCCATAACCATATTCGAAAATACATTAGCAGTTGACTAAAGCCATAGAATACATCACAACATCAACATCCTTTATGATTCATAACTAGACATGAAACAAACAAAAAGAATAAATGATTATTTGTCCTTCACTTAACTTTAATTATATAAATGAAAATATAAATACTTTAATGAATAAACCTTTTTGTTCGCTAATTAGGACCGGATGTGATAAACATTTTGAATGCACCAAACATGATGATATGAACACAAGTAAAACTCCAAAAATTATTACAAGATAGTTACTCCAAACATCATTATAAGATAACTAAAATGGGTACTCCTATCTCATAAAAGCCAATATCTCAATTAACGGGAACTAAACACAACTTTTCTTATATTATTGCAACAATAAAGAATTTAAACACAAGTTAATCACTGCACTTGATTTAAATGAGATTTTAGTAAAATAATATATATTTACTTGATATTTAGGTGATATTTTAAATAAAAAATTATTACATATAGTCTAATAAAATAGATGTTTATTTGTTATAAACAAACCTAAATGATAATACACCATACAATCGAACACTAACGAAGTCATGAATTATCCATATACGCTATTCTATTACTTGTAATGTTTTTTTATAATATCTAAGATAATTTTAATTATAATTACAGAAGCTATTAATAGTATACGGCTATATTCATTTATGTGTAGGCCTGTAAATGAATCCAACGAACACGAACATCAGCATGGTCGTGTTAGTTCATTTAACTTTTACCGAACACAAACACATAATCGAACATGATTTTTTGTTCATGTTCGTTTATTAAGAAAATAAAAATGTTCGTGCTCGTTCATGTTTGTTCGTTAAAAAGCTAAATGAACACTTCACGAACATAAACGAACACAAATGAACAACAATAAACGAACATACATGAAAAATAATAGACACACATAAATGAGCAATAATAAACATACATACTGAACACACAAAAAAAAACATTAAATGACTATTTTGTAACTTTTAGGTGTACTAGTAGAGATTAAAATCTCACTAAACTTGCAGGTTTCTAGTATAACATAATACACTTAAGTGTAAATATTAAACATATAATATCCTTTTATTAATATATTAATATAAATATAAATAAACGAACATAAACGGACGTAAATGAACAAACATAAACGAACATATATGAACGAACGTTCATGAACGTAAATGAACAAACAAAACATGTGTTCATGTTTGTTCGTTTAACTAAACGAACACACAATTTTTGTTCATGTTCGTTCATTTACTAAATAAACGAATATAAACGAACTTCCCGCCGAACAGTTCATGAGCGTTCAGTTCATTTACAGGCGTATTTGTGCGTTTATCATGTACTACCACATAAATTAGTAGTGCCCAATTGTCCCTTTTGTTGCTAAAAGATCTTATAAATTCGAGATTTAATCAAATATCAAAACCATATTGGGGCCATCGATGTGCTTGAACGTTGAAACCGATCCTATTATGTTTATTGGGCCTAAGCTCATTTCTATTCCAAAGAAATAATGTGGAAGATATTTGCAAAGAAATAAAATGAGACATCTTTTCATACTTTATTTGTCTCATTCTATGTATGTTATAAAGTTGTGTAACATAATATAACATAACACACCACTATTATAATATAACTATGTATGTTATAAGTTCACTAATGTAAGGTTTTATTTTATGTTTAAGTTATTTGGATGTAAGCTCCTCCATAGATATTCACGTGTCAATTATTTTATGCCAAAAACGTTTTAACACCGTTATTTTGATTGATCATGGGCTAAAGAATGTGGGGGTTTTAATTAAAAACTAAAACTAAAAGTAAAATGCAAAAATAGAAAAATTCCAGTAAGCTGACACGGCTATGTCAAAACTGTAAAGGAAATTCTACGCGGTCGTGTTAAGGTTCTGTCAGAAAAGCAAAAATTAACATTTTTTTGTATTTTTTTAATTATAAAAAAGGGATTACTAAAGACGTTAATTAAATTATGAAATTAATTCAAATATGAAAACTAATTCCAACATTAAGGTAGTTTCTTGATTCGATTTGGCTTGATCATTAACGATTACGATGCAATGACTATTTTTAATTAATGATTTGTATCGATATAAGACATTATGCCGTTCGGATATTCACTCTATCTAATATCTAATCAATAGCAGTTTGTTGATTAGAGCCAACCCGCTATTCTAAGCTCACGTCGTTCGGATCTTAGCCTGCGGATTGCAATAATAGAAGTATCAATTATAAATAAAAACACACGACGTTTGGTATATTTAACTAGATTGTATGATTATATAACGAGAACGAATTCATAGACAAACTCAAACCATGAGTTGTTCCTTTATTTTAAAATCAAAACTTGATTAGGGTTTTAAAACTTGAAGAACTTTATTAAAAAAATAATAAAATGATCAATTTTATTAACAATCTAATAAATGTCAGATTAGATCCGGGTTTAAGATCAAGAATCAAATAAACAAACCATTAAAATAAAAGCATCTCATAAATGCTTCACATTAAGTTCAAACCAAACCAAAGAAATTTAACCCTAATGTTAAAACTAAAATTATTCTAGCCGAACATGACGACTAGATTAATCAAAACTGAAATAAAAATAAAAATTTACGAAACAAAAATACAAATGATTAAGTATCTTCAATCAAAAGAATTCCACCAACAAAAAGAACTAATTTGCTAAAGCTCCTTGTTGGTGATTCTTTAATATAATCTCTTTAAGATGCTCCAAGATGCCTCCTTTTTTCCAGCCCTCTTTTATTTATCCTCTTTTTTTAACTTCTAGATTCATATTTTTAGGCTATCTTGTTGTTTATCCTTTTATTTTTTCAAATAAATCTGTGGATAATCATATTCAACAATAATTTCCAAACTTTAGGAATTATTGTCCACCCTTTAAAATTCTAGATTTTCTTTAATAACATCTCAATTGTTTTCCCAAACCTTTATTTCCTATCCCGATCGCATTAAACCTACAAAATCAAAATTAATACACCAAAGTAAATTCCATTCCATCAAAACAACTATTATATGAAATAAACAAAAAATACATGCAAGGAATGCAAAATATATACTAAAATATACTCTAAAATTACTATAATTAATGATTGAAAATATAACTAACATGTTTAGGTATAGAAATTTCTTGGGGCTTTAATCCTCTCCTGGATCATCTTTGTAAAACAAACTAGATGAACCTGACTTGAACGTAATAAAACTAAGATAAAGGTTAAATGAGAACTACTGAATAATTATAAATCAAATGAACATATTTTAAACTATAAAATATATTTCAGTCGATAGTTGAGGTAACATTTTTTTTATTTCTCTTCTACTTCATAACTTGTGACTGTTCTCTCCTTTTGTCTGCTCCCTAATAAATGCCGGAAAGTAAATTCTTAGTTGCTAGTTACTTAATGCTTTTGATTTAAATTCAAACTGTTTACTAAATATAAGAACGTTGATCCAACGAGTTAGAGCACAAGTTGATCCAACGAGTTAGAACACAAGTTGATCTTGTAAACAAACGTAAACACATGTGATAAACAATACCTTAGTAGCTCGCTACAATCTCATGTGCTTATGTTTCTATTGATCTTTTACGAAATAGAACATAGGATAGAATAATATAAAACAAAACAACATCAAACCTTGAATGGGTTAACTTAAAGCTATCTATACGTTAACCTATACCACTAAATCAAATTTTGCACCTCAATTTACATATCTATATTTTTAACTCTCACGTTCTATGTCTATTATTCTCTCTAATATTATACATACACTCACACTCATTTCAAATTTAACCATTAAAATGCCTATTTTGCTTTCAACCATATAGGGTTACTTTATGAATTAGCCATATGCTCACCTTCCTTCTAACTTGTTTTGGATATTCAATTTTAATATCAAGATAATATATACTCTATCAACTAATTTTTGCTTGCTTGCTAACCTTTAAACTTGATTATGCAGCGTACACTGTGTAAGGGGGTGCCTTTGTGAGCAAAAAGGCATGCTCATCGTAGAAATTGTCGACTTAACCTTATACCGTGTAAAATAGAAGTAAAAAATTTATGATCTTTCATGTTTTTCTATAACATCCTAATTGCCTCGAGTCTTTAATACATAATTTGTTGCAAAATACATGAAAAACAAGGATTTTATTAGAGCATTCACAGTGAATTCCATATCATTATCCATATAATTACATTAAAATTTACTAAGTTTTCTCTCCCCTTTTCAATTAAATAATATTTTTATATACATTTATTATTATATTTTCTCTCTACTCTACTCACAACCATTTTAAAAAATTATTAAAATATTTATAGAGACTGAATAGTGATTCCTTAGCCAAATATACAAATGAACAGTAAATTTTCTCTGTTCTCCACTCACAATTATTTACAACAATTTCTTATAATATAAAAAACACACTTAAACATTTATAAAGAATGCACTATGAATGCTCTTAGTAGAGATGGTAAATAATATCACTCTCAAATTCAAATGAAAATATACTAGTCATATTACTAAGGGGCTGTTTGTTTTGGTGCTGATCCAGCTGACTGGGCTGACCCGCTGACTCGGTCAGCTGTCAGCCCGTTTGATTTCGACTTCGAGCCTGGCTGACCGGGTCTCAGCTGCTGACCCGGACCTTGAAATCTCAATTGCTGACCGGCTGACCCACCGATCAGCCACCTCCCGAGTCCACCACCTACAGCAACCAAAACCGACTTTGAGGTTGGCTGCCACCACCGAAACCACGATCGACCATCACCACAGCCACAGTCACAGCCAACCACCGTCACCGCGACCAACACTTACCACAGCCAACAATCACAGCCAACCACCGTCACCACCGGGCCCCTGCGGTCGAGGGTCGCGAGGTCACCGTCGACCACTTCCGCCAACACCTACAGCCATGACCATCACGAACCACCACCTCCAAAACCGACCTGCAACCGTTACTCCCGCCTTCGATTCATGCCATTTTGCTGTGTTTGGAGCGAAATCATCACCTCCATCGAACTCAGGGTGTCGAGGGGACTCGAAGGAGGCGTGTCACACGCTGGCCGTCGCCGGCGGCCGGAGATCGGAGGTCGACCGATAGAGGAGGGGGGAGAGGCTGTGAACGCCTCTCTTTCTCTCTGCCCTAATTTTCTTTCAACCCTAAAATGATAGAACATTTGCTTATATATGGTGTGAATTGATTTGGTCAGACGCATACCGAATCAAACAATCAAGTTTCAGTCAGACGCATACCCAGTCAGAACTTTTAACTGGATCAGCTTCTGACTCAGTCAGATCTTACCCAGTCAGTTTTATCAAACAGCCCCTAAGTAGGGTGCATATGCACTCCCAATCAAGGCAACCAATTTCGGATACCTAAAATTATAGTAAACAATCAACAATTGGCCAGCACAAGTAGGTGAATAAACCTACTACTTATTAAAGTTGATCATAATAGGGAGTGAATCATAACTTGGTTGGTCATGATGTGAGTGGAAGTGTCCATATCCATGCATCATGTTGGAAACTAAAGGGTAAGTTACATGTTCTGAAATGATGCACCAATATGTGTGTGGCATAGGGCATTATACCGAGTAGTCTATAAAGAGGGAGCACATCGAGTCAGACCATCATGTTAATCGTTGGGCACATGGTCAAATAGGGCTATGGCGTCAATTTTTTTCCCTATGGAGTTTCCATCACGTAGTGGGTTGGGTAAGATGTGGCATGCGTTGTGTGTTCCATCAAGCCCATTAAGGTGGTAAAGAATACTACTATTACGATAGACTGTTACCCCTAAAGTCGCGCCCACCACAGTGCACTCCAACCCCATCCACGACCACAAGTGTTGTAGTATTGATAGTCAGTATCGTAGGTCGGGCTGAGTACTTTGTGTTTGATGGATACGATGGTTGTTGAATTTCATGGCAGCAACCATGTGGAACATGAACATATTGAGACTAGTTGTATTGGGCAAATTGGCGTTGTTCTAGTTGGATCATACTTTGAGCAACGCCCCGCTTAAGGATACTTTAGTTGGTGAAAGAAAAATTTCTTGAATCTTAACCCATCATGATCGGTGGTGTCTCTCTCAAGAATGTGAACCAAAAGATCACCAGAAAGGGTACCATATGTTCATTGTAAAGCTATAGCATCCATCTCCATTATACGTAGGGTCAGTCTCCAACAATGGATTGGTACCCTCAGTGTGATCGAACACTTTATATCTTTTAGTGTGAAGTTTGAAGAGTTTCATCCGAGACATGTAACCTTGGTGTTGTCCAAGACATGAACTTTTTCCTAATGACTATTAGGCTTTTTGCAACGATCTTTCTTGAAGAAATATATGATAGAAATAACAAAAAAAATTAAGGATACACGAAATTAGATGAGAAAGTTACAAACTTTCATGTATGAGAAATCATCAAATTTTTAATTTTTAATTACTGAAAGTCAAATTATAGTAGTGAAAGAAATGTTAGTGTTCAAAGAAAAAAACTTATTTAAATCTCAAACAATTAATAAGAAATTTTAAGTACATAAGAATTTTAAGAAAGAACAGTAAATGTAAACACCTTTTCTTAGCCAAAAAAAACATATACAAGTCTATAGATATTTTCCTACAAAGTCGAGGAAAAAATGTTCCATAACCATATTCGAAAATACATTAGCAGTTGACTAAAGCCATAGAATACATCACAACATCAACATCCTTTATGATTCATAACTAGACATGAAACAAACAAAAAGAATAAATGATTATTTGTCCTTCACTTAACTTTAATTATATAAATGAAAATATAAATACTTTAATGAATAAACCTTTTTGTTCGCTAATTAGGACCGGATGTGATAAACATTTTGAATGCACCAAACATGATGATATGAACACAAGTAAAACTCCAAAAATTATTACAAGATAGTTACTCCAAACATCATTATAAGATAACTAAAATGGGTACTCCTATCTCATAAAAGCCAATATCTCAATTAACGGGAACTAAACACAACTTTTCTTATATTATTGCAACAATAAAAATTTAAACACAAGTTAATCACTGCACTTGATTTAAATGAGATTTTAGTAAAATAATATATATTTACTTGATATTTAGGTGATATTTTAAATAAACAATTATTACATATAGTCTAATAAAATAGATGTTTATTTGTTATAAACAAACCTAAATGATAATACACCATACAATCGAACACTAACGAAGTCATGAATTATCCATATACGCCATTCTATTACTTGTAATGTTTTTTTATAATATCTAAGATAATTTTAATTATAATTACAGAAGCTATTAATAGTATACGGCTATATTCATTTATGTGTAGGCCTGTAAATGAATCCAACGAACACGAACATCAGCATGGTCGTGTTAGTTCATTTAACTTTTACCGAACACGAACACATAATCGAACATGATTTTTTGTTCATGTTCGTTTATTAAGAAAATAAAAATGTTCGTGCTCGTTCATGTTTATTCGTTAAAAAGCTAAATGAACACTTCACGAACATAAACGAACACAAATGAACAATAATAAACGAACATACATGAAAAATAATAGACACACATAAATGAGCAATAATAAACATACATACTGAACACACAAAAAAAAACATTAAATGACTATTTTGTAACTTTTAGGTGTACTAGTAGAGATTAAAATCTCACTAAACTTGCAGGTTTCTAGTATAACATAATACACTTAAGTGTAAATATTAAACATATAATATCCTTTTATTAATATATTAATACAAATATAAATAAACGAACATAAACGGACGTAAATGAACAAACATAAACGAACATATATGAACGAACGTTCATGAACGTAAATGAACAAACAAAACATGTGTTCATGTTTGTTCGTTTAACTAAACGAACACACAATTTTTGTTCATGTTCGTTCATTTACTAAATAAACGAACATAAACGAACTTCCCGCCGAACAGTTCATGAGCGTTCAGTTCATTTACAGGCGTATTTGTGCGTTTATCATGTACTACCACATAAATTAGTAGTGCCCAATTGTCCCTTTTGTTGCTAAAAGATCTTATAAATTCGAGATTTAATCAAATATCAAAACCATATTGGGGCCATCGATGTGCTTGAACGTTTAAACCGATCCTATTATGTTTATTGGGCCTAAGCTCATTTCTATTCCAAAGAAATAATGTGGAAGATATTTGCAAAGAAATAAAATGAGACATCTTTTCATACTTTATTTGTCTCATTCTATGTATGTTATAAAGTTGTGTAACATAATATAACATAACACACCACTATTATAATATAACTATGTATGTTATAAGTTCACTAATGTAAGGTTTTATTTTATGTTTAAGTTATTTGGATGTAAGCTCCTCCATAGATATTCACGTGTCAATTATTTTATGCCAAAAACGTTTTAACACCGTTATTTTGATTGATCATGGGCTAAAGAATGTGGGGGTTTTAATTAAAAACTAAAACTAAAAGTAAAATGCAAAAATAGAAAAATTCCAATAAGCTGACACGGCTATATCAAAACTGTAAAGGAAATTCTACGCGGCCGTGTTAAGGTTCTGTCAGAAAAGCAAAAATTAACATTTTTTTGTATTTTTTTAATTATAAAAAAGGGATTACTAAAGACGTTAATTAAATTATGAAATTAATTCAAATATGAAAACTAATTCCAACATTAAGGTAGTTTCTTGATTCGATTTGGCTTGATCATTAACGATTACGATGCAATGACTATTTTTAATTAATGATTTGTATCGATATAAGACATTATGCCGTTCGGATATTCACTCTATCTAATATCTAATCAATAGCAGTTTGTTGATTAGAGCCAACCCGCTATTCTAAGCTCACGTCGTTCGGATCTTAGCCTGCGGATTGCAATAATAGAAGTATCAATTATTATTAAAAACACACGACGTTCGGTATATTTAACTAGATTGTATGATTATATAACGAGAACGAATTCATAGACAAACTCAAACCATGAGTTGTTCCTTTATTTTAAAATCAAAACTTGATTAGGGTTTTAAAACTTGAAGAACTTTATTAAAAAAATAATAAAATGATCAATTTTATTAACAATCTAATAAATGTCAGATTAGATCCGGGTTTAAGATCAAGAATCAAATAAACAAACCATTAAAATAAAAGCATCTCATAAACGCTTCACATTAAGTTCAAACCAAACCAAAGAAATTTAACCCTAATGTTAAAACTAAAATTATTCTAGCCGAACATGACGACTAGATTAATCAAAACTGAAATAAAAATAAAAACTTACGAAACAAAAATACAAATGATTAAGTATCTTCAATCAAAAGAATTCCACCAACAAAAAGAACTAATTTGCTAAAGCTCCTTGTTGGTGATTCTTTAATATAATCTCTTTAAGATGCTCCAAGATGCCTCCTTTTTTCCAGCCCTCTTCTATTTATCCTCTTTCTTTAACTTCTAGATTCATATTTTTAGGCTATCTTGTTGTTTATCCTTTTATTTTTTCAAATAAATCTGTGGATAATCATATTCAACAATAATTTCCAAACTTTAGGAATTATTGTCCACCCTTTAAAATTCTAGATTTTCTTTAATAACATCTCAATTGTTTTCCCAAACCTTTATTTCCTATCCGGATCGCATTAAACCTACAAAATCAAAATTAATACACCAAAGTAAATTCCATTCCATCAAAACAACTATTATATGAAATAAACAAAAAATACATGCAAGGAATGCAAAATATATACTAAAATATACTCTAAAATTACTATAATTAATGATTGAAAATATAACTAACATGTTTAGGTATAGAAATTTCTTGGGGCTTTAATCCTCTCCTGGATCATCTTTGTAAAACAAACTAGATGAACCTGACTTGAACGTAATAAAACTAAGATAAAGGTTAAATGAGAACTACTGAATAATTATAAATCAAATGAACATATTTTAAACTATAAAATATATTTCAGTCGATAGTTGAGGTAACATTTTTTTTATTTCTCTTCTACTTCATAACTTGTGACTGTTCTCTCCTTTTGTCTGCTCCCTAATAAATGCCGGAAAGTAAATTCTTAGTTGCTAGTTACTTAATGCTTTTGATTTAAATTCAAACTGTTTACTAAATATAAGAACGTTGATCCAACGAGTTAGAGCACAAGTTGATCCAACGAGTTAGAACACAAGTTGATCTTGTAAACAAACGTAAACACATGTGATAAACAATACCTTAGTAGCTCGCTACAATCTCATGTGCTTATGTTTCTATTGATCTTTTACGAAATAGAACATAGGATAGAATAATATAAAACAAAACAACATCAAACCTTGAATGGGTTAACTTAAAGCTATCTACCTATACCACTAAATCAAATTTTGCACCTCAATTTACATATCTATATTTTTAACTCTCACGTTCTATGTCTATTATTCTCTCTAATATTATACATACACTCACACTCATTTCAAATTTAACCATTAAAATGCCTATTTTGCTTTCAACCATATAGGGTTACTTTATGAATTAGCCATATGCTCACCTTCCTTCTAACTTGTTTTGGATATTCAATTTTAATATCAAGATAATATATACTCTATCAACTAATTTTTGCTTGCTTGCTAACCTTTAAACTTGATTATGCAGCGTACACTGTGTAAGGGGGTGCCTTTGTGAGCAAAAAGGCATGCTCATCGTAGAAATTGTCGACTTAACCTTATACCGTGTAAAATAGAAGTAAAAAATTTATGATCTTTCATGTTTTTCTATAACATCCTAATTGCCTCGAGTCTTTAATACATAATTTGTTGCAAAATACATGAAAAACAAGGATTTTATTAGAGCATTCACAGTGAATTCCATATCATTATCCATATAATTACATTAAAATTTACTAAGTTTTCTCTCCCCTTTTCAATTAAATAATATTTTTATATACATTTATTATTATATTTTCTCTCTACTCTACTCACAACCATTTTAAAAAATTATTAAAATATTTATAGAGACTGAATAGTGATTCCTTAGCCAAATATACAAATGAACAGTAAATTTTCTCTGTTCTCCACTCACAATTATTTACAACAATTTCTTATAATATAAAAAACACACTTAAACATTTATAAAGAATGCACTATGAATGCTCCTAGTAGAGATGGTAAATAATATCACTCTCAAATTCAAATGAAAATATACTAGTCATATTACTTAGGGGCTGTTTGTTTTGGTGCTGACCCAGCTGACTAGGCTGACCCGCTGACTCGGTCAGCGGTCAGCCCGTTTGATTTCGACTTCGAGCCTGGCTGACCGGGTCTCAGTTGCTGACCCGGACCTTGAAATCTCAATTGCTGACCGGCTGACCCACCGATCAGCCACCTCCCAAGTCCACCACCTACAGCAACCAAAACCGACTTTGAGGTTGGCTGCCACCACCGAAACCACGACCGACCATCACCACAGCCACAGTCACAGCCAACCACCGTCACCGCGACCAACACTTACCACAGCCAACAATCACAGCCAACCACCGTCACCACCGGGCCCCTGCGGTCGAGGGTCGCGAGGTCACCGTCGACCACTTCCGCCAACACCTACAGCCATGACCATCACGAACCACCACCTCCAAAACCGACCTGCAACCGTTACTCCCGCCTTCGATTCATGCCATTTTGCTGTGTTTGGAGCGAAATCATCACCTCCATCGAACTCAGGGTGTCGAGGGGACTCGAAGGAGGCGTGTCACACGCTGGCCATCGCCGGCGGCCGGAGATCGGAGGTCGACCGATAGAGGAGGGGGGGAGAGGCTGTGAACGCCTCTCTTTCTCTCTGCCCTAATTTTCTTTCAACCCTAAAATGATAGAACATTTGCTTATATATGGTGTGAATTGATTTGGTCAGACGCATACCGAATCAAACTATCAAGTTTCAGTCAGACGCATACCCAGTCAGAACTTTTAACTGGGTCAGCTTCTGACTCAGTCAGATCTTACCCAGTCAGTTTTATCAAACAGCCCCTAAGTAGGGTGCATATGCACTCCCAATCAAAGCAACCAATTTCGGATACCTAAAATTATAGTAAACAATCAACAATTGGCCAGCACAAGTAGGTGAATAAACCTACCAACCACCCACTTATCAAGATCAATTTCTACATCACAAGATTATTATTCTACATAATAATATTTATGCATTTATTAGTTATTTACTTGAACAAAACGAATCACACATAAATCATTAATCATAATCTAATAAACATCAGAATATCATTTTCTAGAATCTACAATTTCTCCCCGCAAAACACGCAAGAACTAGCCAATGTCAACACTTTATGACATATTATCACCACAGAAATCACAAGAATAAAATCTATATATCATGCGAAAATCTCAAAAATTGTAAACACTAAAAAAAATCCAATATATCACTTATTGACACCTTAAAACTTTATATTACAAAAACAGAATTCACCCATGAGCAAATGATTCTATATTCTTACATTATATCAACTTTTGATATATATATATTTTTGTATTCGATTTCTTCTGCATTCTGTTCTTCGTTTCATTGATTCTTCCATTCAAAAATGATGTTTTAAGACCCTTTTTCAGACTCTAAACTTTATACCACAAGAGTTTTGGATGTTCTATAGAAAACATATACATACAAGAATGGAAATACCCATTGATTGAGATATTGTGCCTTTTGAATCATCTTTATGCACGCGCAACTTCAAATTCACAAAACCGCCATCGAATGTTCTTCATGGTGTCCCATTTTTCTTGATTGGATCTGCATATCATAATCAATATGACAATATCAGAACTAAAAAACTCAAAAGTTTGAATCCTAAATCAACAAGAAACTAAATCTTTCAAGCTTCAACATCTAATCTAATCAAGAAAATAAAAACCATACAACAAAATCCAATCTTTAACCATAACCCATTTTTCAAAACTGACCACATTACACAACCCAAATTCCAATTCCAAGAAAACATCAAAATCATTCACCAATTCATCAAAATCAACACCAGAAAGTCAAAATAAGATCAAAGTCAAAGAAAAGTTTTCACCTTTGGTACACTTTGAGCAAAACAATCCCTTGGTGTATCAAACGATGACAAAGAGAACTGCTTATGAACAACACCCACATCGAAATAAATCAACCCGGAGCTCGGTATATCGACCCGAATCTCCTTAACCGAAAACCACATGAACAGATCCTGTGCTGAAATACCCGAGACTCCATTGATCTTTCCATAAGTCAACGTGCCTGAAACATTCACATCATAGTGCAATTCATTCTCAAACTTTGAATTGCAAGCTCGATCCAAATGAACTTCAAATCGACCCGAATCATCATCATATGTCAAATTGGTGATACCCTTTGGTAACAGACCCATTGGCAACCCTTTTGACCTGAGGATTTCATAGATTGTTGGAGTTTGTTTGGAGATTGAGAGGTGAAAGTGAGATGAAATTGAGAGGGTGAAGATAGTGATGATTAAAAGGGTTTGATTGAGGGTGTTTGTGTTTGCCATGGGTATTGAGGTGGAGGTTTGTAGGGCTTTTGAGTTGCAGGGGTTGATGTGTAAAGAAGTGGTTTTTATGTGTTGGTGATTTTGTGTGTGGATTTAGGGTTTAAGGGGTGGGGTGCCCGGGGGGGGGGGGGGTGCGGGGGGGGGAGGGGGGGGGGGCGCCAGCAAGGATACAGGGTGGAGTAGGAGAATGATGAATTATTGGGCTTCTAATCAGGTGTTAGCATGTGGCTGATGTGGCAATTATGTTGTTGAATTTTGTCAAATTGATGATGATAATTTGTTTATTTTTATACTCTTTGTATATGGTTTTATTTAAAGTTTTGTGTTATTGTCACGACAAGTAATTTAAACAGAACAATTGTTAAGTGGTAATCTGTAAGTACATTATTTTATTGTTATATTAAATGTTTGGTAGATTATTTTAACGAAAAGTAAAACTTTAAATAGAAACTACAAGATCACAAATAACACAAAAAAGTTAAATGGTTCATTGATCGAAATAATCAACTTACTTAAATAAGATCTCTCATAATGTATACAATCTGTTTCAAGTGTCATATGAGCTCTAGCTATGGGGGCATATTGTAACATTTCGTATTTTTTTTAATAATAAAGCTGATTTTTTTCGATGTTGATTCCGAAAAATACAATAATCATAATAATAATAATAATAATAATAATAATGATAATAATAATACTAGTGGTAGTAATAATATAATACTAGTGGTAGTAATAATATAAATAATAATAATAATAATAATAATAATAATAATAATAATAATAATAACTTTAATAATAATAACAATAATAAGGTCCAGGGGTCATTTGGTAATTTTCAAAACTTTAAAAGAAAGTTTAAACATGAAATGATAACACTCAAAACCACAGGGACCAAAAGTGTAATTTTTTTTAAAAACCATTCCCACCCCCGTCGAACTACCCTCACCGCCGGCCAAACTCCGGCCGACCCTCCGGCGAGCTTCAAACGCCAAGAATAATGCGGTTTTGACCAAAACAAACACTCCCGACATATTCACGTGGGAGATTCGAACGCGTGCCACACAGACAATCCAAAATTCGAGCTAGTGCGATGTAGAACCCGAGCCACGCGTTGTCGGACCTTTGTCAGTCCACAGATCGCACTACACAATTTAATACTCAAAATTACAACCCACTAACAAACTTATAATCGTTTATAACATTCCTACGAATTCAATTTCATTCAGAACAGTCAAAAACATCACACTCGACATCCTCTTTCGTTCGGACCTGCAACTCGATTTTGAACCAACCTTCGATCAATTTTAATCGAAATTAACATAGGGCATTGCATCAATACCATCATTCAAAGCTTCCCTCGAGTTTAATTTGAATATTATCATTGTTTGGGCATCATTCGATCACCTCCCCTGCCGCGACCTGTTCTTGGGCTCTCTGTCATCAAATCGAACTCAATCTAGGTAATTTAACACATGTTTACGATCGTTTTGTCATGGGGAACAAAAGCCCCATGATTTCAGAGGCAAACAACATCGATTTGAACCTCAATTGAATCGATTACGGGTTAGGGTTCATAGAGGATTGGGGGAGTTTCTTTGAATCAGTTCAAAAGAATTAAAAACAGAACCATATCGCGGCTAATAGCCTTGGTTCACCGGTTACTGCGCCCCTTGCAATCCGTGAGGTCCCGGGTTCGACCCCGGGCCACCTCAAATTTTTTTAACTATTTTTTCTAAGCCTTATAAAAATCCAGAAAAATATCTAAAAATTATAAAAATGTTTTTACAAACATTAAAATTTTTTAGAACAACTTAGTTATTTCCTGAAATTTATTTTTAACACTTTAACTATTTTAATAAATGTTTTAAATAAATAAAATTACAAATGATACAAAATTATTTAAATAAAAGTAAACTCTTAATAATAATTTAATTTATTAAATTATTATTCGACACTAAATTATTTTTAATTATTCAAGATAATTGCAAATATATGTATTTTATAATTTTACAGATTATTTACAAAAGTCATTTTGTGTTACTTAAATAATTAAATATTTTAATTGATTATATCATATAATTAATTAATAAAATTAATTATTTGTTTTTCCACACTTTAACAATAAATCAAAACAGTTACGTGTATTGATCCATATATTTTTATTAAAATTCTAAACATAATCGTTTTCAATAAATTCATTTTATTTATTTCAAAACATTTCAACTAAATAAATTATTTAATTTAAACTACCATTCAAAATCAAATGGAAATCCTAATACATTCTCAAATTCTCAAATCACTATTATTCTAATTCAAGGCACCGTTCCTTAGGTTAATCATAAGGAAATCGTAGGTGTCTAATCCATCACGTCCAAATTCAAATCTCTATCAATCAAGTGAGTATTCATATCCCCTTTTTATATCATTTCCTATTTGGGGGAAATCATGTGATACAATATATTTAATCATGATATTCTATTGTTGTTTCATTCTAAATTCAATTCAAGACATGTTATGTTATTACTTGCAATTACGTGAACATACTATGCTAAACTGGACGACAATAAAACCCTAATTCAATCAATCAATCCTGGTATCAATGGTAGATCTACTGGTTTGGATAACCCACCCCAGATGGCTTACGAGTGGTGATTGTGCCAGAGGCAATTAGTCAATCTATGGTGTTTGTGTGCAAGTCTATTATATGCAAGTGTCAAGTCAAGGGGTTTATATTGTGTTGGTTTATCTATATGCTTACTATTGCAATATAAGTCTTAATGTTACCTTGTGAATTGAATTATTCTCAATCAATCAATCAATCTATATGTATACTCAAAACTGTGATTACTCACCAGCTAATTCGTTAGCTGACTTTATTTTCTCACATGATTTCAGGTTAAGCAAGATAGTGGACTTCTATCTGCTCATTTAAGACCCGGACTTAGTTAAAATAAAAGACAATTACTATTTGTGGTTTCAATTATTGTATTTGTGTATGTTGAACTTAAATTATCTTGTAATCTGATCTTAATATTATTTCCACTATTAGACAACCATGTGTTATGAACAATCAATCATTCCCTCGTCCGCTCCGATGATTCCGCCGTCGGTCGGGGTGTGACAGATTGGTATCAGAGCCATGGTTATAGGGAATTAGGTTATTAGAAATGGAATGACCTAGACTATAACTAAGTACCTTTACACATGAGTCCTCTCATGTATTTTACATGCTTAGATAGGATTTTATGTGCCATACATGTTTATACTTGATTATGTGATTATATGTCTTACGTGATCCTTCTTATACTTTAAATCTTATCAATGTACACACGAATCTTAAACCATATTCTAAGGCATTGCGTGCCTAATTCAAGTGATTTCAAACTCCAAAACTCAATTGTTATCCATGGTTTTCAAAATCTCGTCAAAGTCTTTGTCTCACAACTGAATACATGCAATGCTGGAAGAGTGGGATGCCTGTATCTCGAGGTGTTCTGTCTAGGCAAGGTATTCGCATAAATCCAAATCAACCGATGGACCTGTCTACCTTACCTGGGAACCCTCGGGATGAGTATCTGCTTATAGGTACGCATGTCTTCTGTCACACCCCAACCTAGACAGCGGAAACGTCGAGGTGTGAGGAATACGATTGTTCACAGCCACAAAACGCTATGTTTAAATGTAAATATTCAAATTAATAGTTTCAACAGGAATTACAAACATAAGTCTCAATCATGAAATACATTCAAGCAAATATCAAAACATAATATAACATTTCATTTATTTAACTAGGTCCACGTCCTAGTTTTATTGCAAGCTTCAAAAGACCACTTTAAACTTGGGAGTTACCTGAAACATGATAAAAATAAAAGGTCAACTAAAAATAGTTGGTGAGTTTCCAAGGTTTTCATACATAATATGAAAAGATTATAAGTAGCAATTCATGTCATAGGTTATAAGCTAGTAAGGTTATAGAACACATATCTTTACAATCAAACCTCGACTTGATTACAAGTATATAAGATTGGCTAAGTGTATTTGGTTCCCTAGTGCACAAGCATACGGCTCCTAGGAGTCGGCAATACATCGACTTTAGCACCAAATAGGCTTGTCAGGCCCAAAGATCTAAGACGTCGCCAGGCTAGCAATAGTTAATGATTGTAACAAACTATGTATCTCGTATAATCACTTACAACATACAAATAACCATCACAAGATATAAAGATGAATTGCAAGTGCTTTACAAGTCTCAAACGTTTATAAGTGTGTAATGTATAAGTATCATGTTTCACCCCAAAATGGTGTGAAATAAAGTAAAAGGGGGCAAGGAAAACTCACATGGCAAATAAGTATAGGAATGATGATTATTAAGAAATATTGTTAAACGTTCCAACGCAGTTCTTCACAAGGTACCTAGATATAATTATATTTACAAGCGTTGAGTTAATATTAATATTAAAGTTCTAACGAGAAGCTAGAGTTTCAATGGAATTGTGGGGTTTTGTCCAGTAAATATATTTATATAATGAAATTGTTTATATTTTGATTAAGTGGAAAGAATTATACCATTTAATCATTTTTAATATATAAGAGTAATTATATTAATTGATAAGGTTTAAATATAACATACAGATAAATCTTGTAATCTTTAAACAATATCTAATAATGACTAAAATAACATATTGATCAATAACACTTTATTAACCTAAACTACTAGTTGAAATACGTTTATAAGTAAACCTAAAATAACTCTTGTAAATAATTTGTGAATTTATATGATGTGTTGCAAAACACATATGTTTTTAGAATCGGGTTTTGAGTCTTTATACGTCTATTGTTTTTAATTTTATTAGAATAAGTTAATGTTTTCGTTATTTGTCATTTGTAGGTGTTTGGATGTAGGAAGGAAGGGAAAACGAGTCGGAACGAGGGCATTGGACAAGTGAAGGAGTTGCAAGTTGTTAAACTTGAAAAATAAAGAAAAATTGCTGAGAAATAGGGTCTTCGCGCTGCGCGCACGAGTTAACCCCTCTGTACGCGGTGCGCGAAGAGAGAGATCAAGGCCCCCGACTATTTTGTCCCTTAACGCTGCGCGCACAGCTTACTTATCTTGTACGCGGTGCGCGAAGAGAGTGAACGCGGCCAAACCCTAATTTTCACATTTAAATAAAATGTCTAACACATTCTAAAGAGAGGCACGACTTCCAGACGATCAAAGAGGCGATTTCCACACCAAGAAGCAGAAGATTGAAGGTTTGAAGTTAGGAATTGAAGAATCGAAGGCTTAATCGTCCCGGTTTTCACGTTTCTCTTCTTGGTTTTCATTCCTTTGTAATCATTGACTTCTCCTATTAGTTTTGCTACTGTTATGAACATGTTTCTTGGCTAAACTTCTATAGCTACCTAGGTTTGATGAATATACATTGTTTAGTTTAGTATTCTTTTGGTTTTTGGATTGAACTTGTGTTTAAAAGCTAATGATAATGATTTGGTTTGCATAATCAGTTGTGGATGTGTATTTAGATCTATTCTTGTGATTGATTATTTACTTCACATGTGTCTTGGTGATTGTCTGTCATATAATGGATGCATGCTAGATCGTTTGCCTTGTGTTTGCGGTTTTTAGATGATTTGGTAGACGTATTGAATCATTGAAGTAATTGACCTTGAATTGGACTAATCAAATATGCAACTAATCTTAATACTATGAGGTTAATAGGTTATCAGGTTACCTTGTCTGAATGATTACTAGGTTAGAGTCTCTGTGAGGAGTTCAGTCTAGTTTCCCGCTCATATCATAGTTTCCTGAGTCTGATTAGGCATTCCAGATCTATCCCCTTTCCTTTAGGTATTGTGACACTCGCGCCGTGAGGTAGAGTGTCTATCGGGTGTGTTATTAGCTCTCTTGGAGAACCTGTGAGGGTAGTCCATAAATCGGTGTTTTATTGGCTTATTAGGTCTATCTAGTTGCTCTCCTTGAAAGTGTCGAGGTTTCTCTAGGTTCCTTTTAAGTTAGCATCTTTAGATCCCGGTTACACAAGCCTTTCCAAAACCGTTAGAAGAACAGCCAAAACATGTATAGGATTCTGCCTAGGTAGTGTTTTTGATCATCTGAACTTAATTCTAGTCTTTTCCCTGTGTCTGTCTTGTTTTCATTTCCTTCTAAAGCAATTTAAAAACAAACCCCCTATTTTACTTTCGCTTAGTATTTTTAGTCGAGTCTTAGGTAAGTTTAGTTTTCGTTTTCCATACAGAATTCTTTGGGTTCGATAACTCGGACTTAAAAGCTATTCTGCAGTCGACCGGTACACTGCCGGTTGTGTTGCTTAGGATCGAGTCTTAGTTTTATAAATTTAAAGCTTTTTAGTGTCTAGTTAGAGTTTTATTTGTTAGTTTAAATTAGTATAGTCTAGCACACATCATTATAAAATATACATTTTATCATGATTAGTTTATAATTAAAGATAATATGAAGTCAAGTAACAATTTAACGATTTTTAACTATTATTTAAAGTCTACTTTATAAAATAACTCAAAGTTTTACCTTTGTAATTAAATTGTGAAATTATAAGATAAAAAATATATATATATATAATTGCAATTATCATGATTATTATTAAAAATAAATAGCTATTTATAATGTTTTATATAACAAATAAATTTACAGAAATTATTTGTGTAACATTTTAAATATGAAAAGTTTATAAAATTTGTTTTTATAATTTTTAAGTATTTTTCTGAATTTTTTAGAGCTTTAAAAAGCTTTAAAAAAAATGTTTGAGGTGGCCCGGGGTCGAACCCGGGACCTCAAGAATAGCATGGGGCGCAGGAACCAGCAAACCAAGGCCTAAACCGCGAAAGAACTCCGCTGCAATTGTTTTTAAACCCAATCTCTATCAAACCCCAATTCCATTTCGAGCCCTAGTTCGAATCCCGTTCAATTGAACACCAATTCGATTTCCAAAGGCTGTGGAATCATGGGGCTTTTGTTACCCATGAAAAACCGAGTATGAAAGTGTGTTTAATTACCCAATTTGGTGATCGATCGATGTTGAACTCTACAAGAACAGGTCGCGGCACAGTGGGGTGATCGTTTGATGCTCAAACCACGATTATAATCAAATTAAACTTTAAGGAAGCTTCAAATGGTGATTTGGAAGCAAAGCCCTCTATCATTTTGGTTTAATATTGCTCCAATCATAGATTTCGATTCACTTGCAGGTCGACGATGAGAATGATGACGAGACTCGATGTTTAAGCTTGTTTCAAGTGAAATTGGAACTCGGGATAGATTAAAGATAGGTAAATAGTTGTTGGGGTTCGATTAATTCGATTATAATAAAGGTTAGTGCGATCGATTTGTCAGTAAAGTTGCCGACCACGTGAGGAAAGAAACAGGGATGAATCGCACTATAATTTTCAAATTAAATTTGGGCACGAGTTCGAATCTCCCTCGTGGATATATCGGGGTGTTAGATTCGGTGTGAAATCGAGTGGTTCGGCTGCTATGGGTTCGCCGGAGGGAAGGCCGGTCCGGTGACCGGAAAAACGAACGGGAAAGGGGGTGGGGTTGGGGTGTTTTGATAGTTTACACATATGGTCCCTGTGATTTATGTTTTAATGTTTTGTGTTTAAAAGTTCTATTTTAAGTTTCGAAAATTACCACATCACCCCCTGGACTTATAAATCAAAGTTATTATTATTATTAATATTACTATTATTATTATTATTATTATTATTATTATTAGTATTAGTATTATTATTATTTTTATTATTATTATTAATATCAATTATTTTTAAGATTTTACAAAATTAACCCCCTTTTTTTATCCATAAAAATTCGAGATGTTACAGTCTCCCCTACTTTAAGAAATTTCGTCCCGAAATTTAATCATGAGAAACAAATTTTAAGGTTATGAGGAGACTTAGATGTCATTTCGTGTTCACGAGTGCGCTCTTGGAAATGTTTAAATTCAATAAGTTTGACTATGATTCTTAAGTTTGTTAAGTTTCACCGTTCATAATCTTATATGTTCCTTGACAAAGTGTGCAAGTCATTCCTTTAAAATTTTTAATTGATAAATGTTTGTATTCCAAACGGTTCAATACGGTTAAAAAGTTTTGTCATATGTGAAACACCATACATTAGATCGATACGGGACTCGGCTTAACGAACATAAGAAATAAGTTCCGGATGTTTTTGGATGGAATTTATAAGAGTTTCTCAAGCAAGTAACTTTAACGGGTTTCTAGGCGATCGATTCTTGTTTACTCTTGTCATTGAGGGTTCAAAATGCTATTAGTGTAGCGTTGATACAAGTATCGTGTTTGTTAAGATTAGGGATTAACTTTGGTATGAAGAAAATCATTATAATAGGTTTTCAGAATAAGTGTGGTTTTGAGGGAAAAACATTCAGAAGATTTACTAGAGGTTGTTATAAGGAGTTCAAAGATGGTCCAAGAAATGACACAATAATATGAATTGCATTGATCAACGAAGATAACGTTCGCGATTGGATTAAAAATTAAATAATTCAGGATATAACTGATAAAGAGAAACACAAGTAGCTTTCCAAGTACGGCTTGCACACGCGGTTCATCAAACTCATAATCACAGCTGAGAAACATTTGTGTGGCTAGGAAAACATAAATTAGTAATGTCTTTATTTGGCAGGAAGGTTGTTTGGGAAGCTATCATTACGCAATCAGGTTTTAATGATAACTCAAAATGAAAGTTGATAAGTAAGGAATAAATGGTTCAATGTAGCTAGATCGAGTCAAAATATGAAGATAAAGGGAAAGAATTTGATTTAAGAATTTATATGCTTCAAGCTTGGAATCAAAATCAACCTAAAACAATCGGGTCTCCTTCCAAGTTCAGAGATCATGCTTTGGCTTAATAGGTCAAAACACTAACATTGTTTCACCCGTCAAGTTACTACATGCTTCTCGTCACTTGATTACAACCATGGTAAGTTGAAGATCAAGAAATAAGAATAGTCATCAAGGTGTGGTTTTCACTCCTAACTTGATGGTGTATTCCCAAGATATGACCATTAACTTACCAATCAAAAAGTTCGATCCCAACTCATTGTTGAAGATCCACAGAAATAAGACGAGGTAACTCACCATTAAGGTAAGGGAAATCACTCCTATCTTAACGATGAAGTTTTACAAAAACAAAATATAACAGGATGAACTTCTTCATCAAAATCCAGGATTCACTCCTACTTTGATGAGATCGTTTCATTTGAGAAAATACAATCCATATAAATGAAATTATCATCAAGGTATGGAATTCACGCCTATCTTGATGATTGAGCTTCATAATAACAAGAAAACAATCAAAGATTAACATTTATCACCAAAGTACGGGTTTCAATCCTATTTTGGTGAGATCATGTCATTTGTGAAAAGCCATTCCAAAGAGAATACTTAGAGTCAATCCTCAAGATAAGGTAATCACTCCAATCCAGAGGATGAAATTTCATAAAATACACAATTGGAAACCATTTATCAAAACAAATAGAGAATCATCAAAGTAAGGGAATCACCCATGCTTTGATGAGTTAGAATTGTTTAGGTGATACGAGTGTTCTTAGTCATAGATTGACTTGCAAACTCTTGCATCTCTCATGATGCAGACGGTTCAAGGTTCGACTTTACAACGAAAGGAAAAGAATATCACTTAGAAATTTAGAAAATTTCAAGTTACATCAATGTAACTAAAAGAAAAATCATGCTTACAAAATTTAAGGTCAATGTTTGAGGTAACAGGATTTGTTATGATGGTATTCAAATCTTGGATGGTTTAAGTCGGGAAGACGAAATCAAGGACAAAATGATTCGACATCACAATGAGATGTGAACATTAGATTCACAATCGAAAGGAACATATGGACATCTCAAAATATGAGGTCAACCATAACCTTATTAAAGACACACGTACTTATAAGTGATCAATTATAACAAGAGTTTCGAGTCAAGTAAACGGATTCAATGATCAAATCAGGTCACCATTTACACTTTGCCTAGACAAAGTATCCCGAGATGTAGGAATTTCACCTACAACATTGCATGTTTATGGGACACATCTTTAAGAAGATTTGAGGACCATAAGTAACAGTTTAAAGTTTTAAAGACCATACGGTTTAGATTCTCAATATCTTTGAGTATATTAAAATCCATGTTCACGTTGATCAAGGTAAGAAGATAATTACATAAAACGCTGAGTTCAACACCGTGACACGTTACACGTTGAGCGTTTAAACGTAAGAGTTGAAATGTAGGATGGGTTCAATATTAACAGGAATATTATTTAGGTTAAGAATGAGAAGGTATTTAAACTTTGGTGATAAACCAGTTCAAGGATTCAAGGATTTTTAAGATACAAAAAGGATGGTTCCATTTGGTAACGCATTACCGTTTGGAATCGTTGACACGTCAAGGTAAATTGACTCATTTGCCTTAGAGATTTGTGTATTTTGACCATAGTTTATCACTCATCCCAGAAATCCCCAGGTAGCGTAACGGGTCTCACAATGAGATTTATACGAATACGCTTGCCTTAGCCCGAAGGCCTTTTGCCAGGAAATCCAGAATACAGGTGTCTATGTATCACACATATTTCTTTGGTTCATGAAATCAAAACCTTGATGAGATTGATATAGATTAGACATAGAGTCTAAGGATCCAGATCATAAGTAATAGTATACGATTCCACGTGTCGTCGAGAATAAGATTGAGAGGTTTTATGTTCGGGGAGAGTCAAAAGTCAAAGTTAATTTTAGGGAGTCAAGTAACTAAATTTAAGCATACATAAGGCAATCCTATGCTAAGGCATCAAGTTGCACAAAAGGCATAGCATTATGTAGCATTCAAACAATATGTGAGAACAAAAGTATAAAGATCTTTCTATGAGGTTCATGCAACTATAGTCTAGGTCACCATTTCTAATAACCTAAATCCCTATAGTTATGGGCTCTGATACCAATCTGTCACACCCCAACCTAGACGGCGGAAGCGTCGAGGTGTGAGGAATACGATTGTTCACAGCCACAAAACGCTATGTTTAAATGTAAATATTCAAATTAATAGTTTCAACAGGAATTACAAACATAAGTCTCAATCATGAAATACATTCAAGCAAATATCAAAACATAACATAACATTTCATTTATTTAACTAGGTCCACATCCTAGTTTTATTGCAAGCTTCAAAAGACCACTTTAAACTTGGGGGTTACCTGAAACATGATAAAAATAAAAGGTCAACTAAAAATAGTTGGTGAGTTTCCAAGGTTTTCATACATAATATGAAAAGATTATAAGTAGCAATTCATGTCATAGGTTATAAGCTAGTAAGGTTATAGAACACATATCTTTACAATCAAACCTCGACTTGATTACAAGTATATAAGATTGGCTAAGTGTATTTGGTTCCCTAGTGCACAAGCATACGGCTCCTAGGAGTCGGCAATACATCGACTTTAGCACCAAATAGGCTTGTCAGGCCCAAAGATCTAAGACGTCGCCAGGCTAGCAATAGTTAATGATTGTAACAAACTATGTATCTCGTATAATCACTTACAACATACAAATAACCATCACAAGATATAAAGATGAATTGCAAGTGCTTTACAAGTCTCAAACGTTTATAAGTGTGTAATGTAAAAGTATCATGTTTCACCCCAAAATGGTGTGAAATAAAGTTAAAGGGGGCAAGGAAAACTCACATGGCAAATAAGTATAAGAATGATGATTATTAAGAAATATTGTTAAACGTTCCAACGCAGTTATTCACAAGGTACCTAGATATAATTATATTTACAAGCGTTGAGTTAATATTAATATTAAAGTTCTAACGAGAAGCTAGAGTTTCAATGGAATTGTGGGGTTTTGTCCAGTAAATATATTTATATAATGAAATTGTTTATATTTTGATTAAGTGGAAAGAATTATACCATTTAATCATTTTTAATATATAAGAGTAATTATATTAATTGATAAGGTTTAAATATAACATACAAATAAATCTTGTAATCTTTAAACAATATCTAATAATGACTAAAATAACATATTGATCAATAACACTTTATTAACCTAAACTACTAGTTGAAATACGTTTATAAGTAAACCTAAAATAACTCTTGTAAATAATTTGTGAATTTATAAAATATACATTTTATCATGATTAGTTTATAATTAAAGATAATATGGAGTCAAGTAACAATTTAACGATTTTTAACTATTATTTAAAGTCTACTTTATAAAATAACTCAAAGTTTTACCTTTGTAATTAAATTGTGAAATTATAAGATAATATATATATATATATATATATATATATATATATATAATTGCAATTATCATGATTATTATTAAAAATAAATAGCTATTTATAATGTTTTATATAACAAATAAATTTACAGAAATTATTTGTGTAACATTTTAAATATGAAAAGTTTATAAAATATTTTTTTTATAATTTTTAAGGATTTTTCTGAATTTTTTAGAGCTTTAAAAAGCTTTAAAAAAATGTTTGAGGTGGCCCGGGGTCGAACCCGGGACCTCAAGAATAGCATGGGGCGCAGGAACCAGCAAACCAAGGCCTAAACCGCGAAAGAACTCCGCTGCAATTGTTTTTAAACCCAATCTCTATCAAACCCCAATTCCATTTCGAGCCCTAGTTCGAATCCCGTTCAATTGAACACCAATTCGATTTCCAAAGGCTGTGGAATCATGGGGCTTTTGTTACCCATGAAAAACCGAGTATGAAAGTGTGTTTAATTACCCAATTTGGTGATCGATCGATGTTGAACTCTACAAGAACAGGTCGCGGCACAGTGGGGTGATCGTTTGATGCTCAAACCACGATTATAATCAAATTAAACTTTAGGGAAGCTTCAAATGGTGATTTGGAAGCAAAGCCCTCTATCATTTTGGTTTAATATTGCTCCAATCATAGATTTCGATTCACTTGCAGGTCGACGATGAGAATGATGACGAGACTCGATGTTTAAGCTTGTTTCAAGTGAAATTGGAACTCGGGATAGATTAAAGATAGGTAAATAGTTGTTGGGGTTCGATTAATTCGATTATAATAAAGGTTAGTGCGATCGATTTGTCAGTAAAGTTGCCGACCACGTGAGGAATGAAACAGGGATGAATCGCACTATAATTTTCAAATTAAATTTGGGCACGAGTTCGAATCTCCCTCGTGGATATATCGGGGTGTTAGATTCGGTGTGAAATCGAGTGGTTCGGCTGCTATGGGTTCGCCGGAGGGAAGGCCGGTCCGGTGACCGGAAAAAACGAACGGGAAATGGGGGTGGGGTTGGGGTGTTTTGATAATTTACACATATGGTCCCTGTGATTTATGTTTTAATGTTTTGTGTTTAAAAGTTCTATTTTAAGTTTCGAAAATTACCACATCACCCCCTGGACTTATAAATCAAAGTTATTTTTATTATTAATATTACTATTATTATTATTATTATTATTATTATTATTATTATTATTATTATTATTATTATTATTATTATTATTATTATTATTATTATTAGTATTATAAGTATTATTATTATTAATATCAATTATTTTTAAGATTTTACAAAATTAACCCCCTTTTTTTATCCATAAAAATTCGAGATGTTACAGTCTCCCCTACTTTAAGAAATTTCGTCCCGAAATTTAATCATGAGAAACAAATTTTAAGGTTATGAGGAGACTTAGATGTCATTTCGTGTTCACGAGTGCGCTCTTGGAAATGTTTAAATTCAATAAGTTTGACTATGATTCTTAAGTTTGTTAAGTTTCACCGTTCATAATCTTATATGTTCCTTGACAAAGTGTGCAAGTTATTCCTTTAAAATTTTTAATTGATAAATGTTTGTATTCCAAACGGTTCAATACGGTTAAAAAGTTTTGTCATATGTGAAACACCATACATTAGATCGATACGGGACTCGGCTTAACGAACATAAGAAATAAGTTCCGGATGTTTCTGGATGGAATTTATAAGAGTTTCTCAAGCAAGTAACTTTAACGGGTTTCTAGGCGATCGATTCTTGTTTACTCTTGTCATTGAGGGTTCAAAATGCTATTAGTGTAGCGTTGATACAAGTATCGTGTTTGTTAAGATTAGGGATTAACTTTGGTATGAAGAAAATCATTATAATAGGTTTTCAGAATAAGTGTGGTTTTGAGGGAAAAACATTCAGAAGATTTACTAGAGGTTGTTATAAGGAGTTCAAAGATGGTCCAAGAAATGACACAATAATATGAATTGCATTGATCAACGAAGATAACGTTCGCGATTGGATTAAAAATTAAATAATTCAGGATATAACTGATAAAGAGAAACACAAGTAGCTTTCCAAGTACGGCTTGCACACGCGGTTCATCAAACTCATAATCACAGCTGAGAAACATTTGTGTGGCTAGGAAAACATAAATTAGTAATGTCTTTATTTGGCAGGAAGGTTGTTTGGGAAGCTATCATTACGCAATCAGGTTTTAATGATAACTCAAAATGAAAGTTGATAAGTAAGGAATAAATGGTTCGATGTAGCTAGATCGAGTCAAAATATGAAGATAAAGGGAAAGAATTTGATTTAAGAATTTATATGCTTCAAGCTTGGAATCAAAATCAACCTAAAACAATCGGGTCTCCTTCCAAGTTCAGAGATCATGCTTTGGCTTAATAGGTCAAAACACTAACATTGTTTCACCCGTCAAGTTACTACATGCTTCTCGTCACTTGATTACAACCATGGTAAGTTGAAGATCAAGAAATAAGAATAGTCATCAAGGTGTGGTTTTCACTCCTAACTTGATGGTGTATTCCCAAGATATGACCATTAACTTACCAATCAAAAAGTTCGATCCCAACTCATTGTTGAAGATCCACAGAAATAAGGCGAGGTAACTCACCATTAAGGTAAGGGAAATCACTCCTATCATAACGATGAAGTTTTACAAAAACAAAATATAACAGGATGAACTTCTTCATCAAAATCCAGGATTCACTCCTACTTTGATGAGATCGTTTCATTTGAGAAAATACAATCCATATAAATGAAATTATCATCAAGGTATGGAATTCACGCCTATCTTGATGATTGAGCTTCATAATAACAAGAAAACAATCAAAGATTAACATTTATCACCAAAGTACGGGTTTCAATCCTATTTTGGTGAGATCATGTCATTTGTGAAAAGCCATTCCAAAGAGAATACTTGGAGTCAATCCTCAAGATAAGGTAATTACTCCAATCCAGAGGATGAAATTTCATAAAATACACAATTGGAAACCATTTATCAAAACAAATAGAGAATCATCAAAGTAAGGGAATCACCCATGCTTTGATGAGTTAGAATTGTTTAGGTGATACGAGTGTTCTTAGTCATAGATTGACTTGCAAACTCTTGCATCTCCCATGATGCAGACGGTTCAAGGTTCGACTTTACAACGAAAGGAAAAGAATATCACTTAGAAATTTAGAAAATTTCAAGTTACATCAATGTAACTAAAAGGAAAATCATGCTTACAAAATTTAAGGTCAATGTTCGAGGTAACAGGATTTGTTATGATGGTATTCAAATCTTGGATGGTTTAAGTCGGGAAGACGAAATCAAGGACAAAATGATTCGACATCACAATGAGATGTGAACATTCGATTCACAATCGAAAGGAACATATGGACTTCTCAAAATATGAGGTCAACCATAACCTTATTGAAGACACACGTACTTATAAGTGATCAATTATAACAAGAGTTTCGAGTCAAGTAAACGGATTCAATGATCAAATCAGGTCACCATTTACACTTTACCTAGACAAAGTATCCCGAGATGTAGGAATTTCACCTACAGCATTGCATGTTTATGGGACACATCTTTAAGAAGATTTGAGGACCATAAGTAACAGTTTAAAGTTTTAAAGACCATACGGTTTAGATTCTCAATATCTTTGAGTATATTAAAATCCATGTTCACGTTGATCAAGGTAAGAAGATAATTACATGAAACGCTGAGTTCAACACCGTGACACGTTACACGTTGAGCGTTTAAACGTAAGAGTTGAAATGTAGGATGGGTTCAATATTAACAGGAATATTATTTAGGTTAAGAATGAGAAGGTATTTAAACTTTGATGATAAACCAGTTCAAGGATTCAAGGATTTTTAAGATACAAAAAGAATGGTTCCATTTGGTAACGCATTACCGTTTGGAATCGTTGACACGTCAAGGTAAATTGACTCATTTGCCTTAGAGATTTGTGTATTTTGACCATAGTTTATCACTCATCCCAGAAATCCCCAGGTAGCGTAACGGGTCTCACAATGAGATTTATACGAATACGCTTGCCTTAGCCCGAAGGCCTTTTGCCAGGAAATCCAGAATACAGGTGTCTATGTATCACACATATTTCTTTGGTTCATAAAATCAAAACCTTGATGAGATTGATATAGATTAGACATAGAGTCTAAGGATCCAGATCATAAGTAATAGTATACGATTCCACGTGTCGTCAAGAATAAGATTGAGAGGTTTTATGTTCGGGGAGAGTCAAAAGTCAAAGTTAATTTTAGGGAGTCAAGTAACTAAATTTAAGCATACATAAGGCAATCCTATGCTAAGGCATCAAGTTGCACAAAAGGCATAGCATTATGTAGCATTCAAACAATATGTGAGAACAAAAGTATAAAGATCTTTCTATGAGGTTCATGCAACTATAGTCTAGGTCACCATTTCTAATAACCTAAATCCCTATAGTTATGGGCTCTGATACCAATCTGTCACACCCCAACCTAGACGGCGGAAACGTCGAGGTGTGAGGAATACGATTGTTCACAGCCATAAAACGCTATGTTTAAATGTAAATATTCAAATTAATAGTTTCAACAGGAATTACAAACATAAGTCTCAATCATGAAATACATTCAAGCAAATATCAAAACATAACATAACATTTCATTTATTTAACTAGGTCCACATCCTAGTTTTATTGCAAGCTTCAAAAGACCACTTTAAACTTGGGGGTTACCTGAAACATGATAAAAATAAAAGGTCAACTAAAAATAGTTGGTGAGTTTCCAAGGTTTTCATACATAATATGAAAAGATTATAAGTAGCAATTCATGTCATAGGTTATAAGCTAGTAAGGTTATAGAACACATATCTTTACAATCAAACCTCGACTTGATTACAAGTATATAAGATTGGCTAAGTGTATTTGGTTCCCTAGTGCACAAGCATACGGCTCCTAGGAGTCGGCAATACATCGACTTTAGCACCAAATAGGCTTGTCAGGCCCAAAGATCTAAGACGTCGCCAGGCTAGCAATAGTTAATGATTGTAACAAACTATGTATCTCGTATAATCACTTACAACATACAAATAACCATGACAAGATATAAAGATGAATTGCAAGTGCTTTACAAGTCTCAAACGTTTATAAGTGTGTAATGTAAAAGTATCATGTTTCACCCCAAAATGGTGTGAAATAAAGTTAAAGGGGGCAAGGAAAACTCACATGGCAAATAAGTATAAGAATGATGATTATTAAGAAATATTGTTAAACGTTCCAACGCAGTTATTCACAAGGTACCTAGATATAATTATATTTACAAGCGTTGAGTTAATATTAATATTAAAGTTCTAACGAGAAGCTAGAGTTTCAATGGAATTGTGGGGTTTTGTCCAGTAAATATATTTATATAATGAAATTGTTTATATTTTGATTAAGTGGAAAGAATTATACCATTTAATCATTTTTAATATATAAGAGTAATTATATTAATTGATAAGGTTTAAATATAACATACAAATAAATCTTGTAATCTTTAAACAATATCTAATAATGACTAAAATAACATATTGATCAATAACACTTTATTGACCTAAACTACTAGTTGAAATACGTTTATAAGTAAACCTAAAATAACTCTTGTAAATAATTTGTGAATTTATAAAATATACATTTTATCATGATTAGTTTATAATTAAAGATAATATGAAGTCAAGTAACAATTTAACGATTTTTAACTATTATTTAAAGTCTACTTTATAAAATAACTCAAAGTTTTACCTTTGTAATTAAATTGTGAAATTATAAGATAAAATATATATATATATATATATATAATTGCAATTATCATGATTATTATTAAAAATAAATAGCTATTTATAATGTTTTATATAACAAATAAATTTACAGAAATTATTTGTGTAACATTTTAAATATGAAAAGTTTATAAAATTTGTTTTTATAATTTTTAAGGATTTTTCTGAATTTTTTAGAGCTTTAAAAAGCTTTAAAAAAATGTTTGAGGTGGCCCGGGGTCGAACCCGGGACCTCAAGAATAGCATGGGGCGCAGGAACCAGCAAACCAAGGCCTAAACCGCGAAAGAACTCCGCTGCAATTGTTTTTAAACCCAATCTCTATCAAACCCCAATTCCATTTCGAGCCCTAGTTCGAATCCCGTTCAATTGAACACCAATTCGATTTCCAAAGGCTGTGGAATCATGGGGCTTTTGTTCCCCATGAAAAACCGAGTATGAAAGTGTGTTTAATTACCCAATTTGGTGATCGATCGATGTTGAACTCTACAAGAACAGGTTGCGGCACAGTGGGGTGATCGTTTGATGCTCAAACCACGATTATAATCAAACTAAACTTTAGGGAAGCTTCAAATGGTGATTTGGAAGCAAAGCCCTCTATCATTTTGGTTTAATATTGCTCCAATCATAGATTTCGATTCACTTGCAGGTCGACGATGAGAATGATGATGAGACTCGATGTTTAAGCTTGTTTCAAGTGAAATTGGAACTCGGAATAGATTAAAGATAGGTAAATAGTTGTTGGGGTTCGATTAATTCGATTATAATAGAGGTTAGTGCGATCGATTTGTCAGTAAAGTTGCCAACCACGTGAGGAAAGAAACAGGGATGAATCGCACTATAATTTTTAAATTAAATTTGGGCACGAGTTCAAATCTCCCTCGTGGATATGTCGGGGTGTTTGATTCGGTGTGAAATCGAGTGGTTCGGCTGCTATAGGTTCGCCGGAGGGAAGGCCGGTCCGGTGACCGGAAAAACGAACGGGAAAGGGGGGTGGGGTTGGGGTGTTTTGATAATTTACACATATGGTCCCTGTGATTTATGTTTTAATGTTTTGTGTTTAAAAGTTCTATTTTAAGTTTCGAAAGTTATCACATCACCCCCTGGACTTATAAATCAAAGTTATTATTATTATTAATATTAATATTATTATTATTATTATTATTATTATTATTATTGTTATTATTAGTATTATTATTATTATTTTTATTATTATTATTAATATCAATTATTTTTAAGATTTTACAAAATTAACCCCCTTTTTTTATCCATAAAAATTCGAGATGTTACATCTTCAATGAGGTTGTGTTGGACATAACACTTTGATTAGTCAACGTATTCGCTTTGATTTATGAATCAAACGATTACACTCGGAACATATCATCGTTATCATACCAAATTCTCGATTCTCGTTTTCATGTTGTATAGCTCTTATTACCCAATTCTCATAAACTATCTCAATGATATTTCAGAATGGCTTCTCGTCAAATCCGTTCACGATCTAGAAACCCTGGCAGCAAGATTGCTGCTATTGTAGCATGTGAAGTTGCTGCTGTTATCCCAACTCTGCTTACCCATTTGAACCAAGACAACAATACTGATCAAAACCCAACTGCACCAAACCCTCCCAAAACTTGTACCTACAAACATTTCAGTTCTTGCAACCCCACTAAGTTCAGTGGAACTGAAGGAGCTACCGGATTACTACAGTGGTTTGAAAGCATCGAGAACACCTTCCTAAACAGCGAATGCCCTAAAAATCTAAAAGTCCGGTATGCCACAAGTGTTCTCCAGAAATGCGCACTCACTTGGTGGAACGGGGAGAAACGAACCCGTGGAACTGATGCTGCTCTAGCATTAACATGGGCTGAAGTTAAGGAGCTCATGACTAAAGAGTTCTGTCCAAGAAACGAAGTCCGAAAACTGGAAGCTGAATTTTGGGAGTTAACCCAAGACAGTGGCGAGAACCTAGCATACACTAACCGATTCCACGAACTGAGCCTTTTGGTACCGCATCTTGCTACCCCTACCTCTCGAGCCATCGAGAAATACATTGGTGGACTACCTATGCAGATTCAGGATACGGTGCTAGGAAGGAATCCCTCCACACTAGAAGATGCTATCAGACTGGCTGCACAGTTAACCGATAATCATGTGAAAGCTGGTTCCCTAACCAGGAAAGGATCGAAGAAGAATACCGACAAACTTCCTAACGAAACCGTCAAAACCGACCAACCCGAGCCTTCCAGGAACAAGAAGAGGAAGGCCAATTCTCAAAACTTTACTGTGATTACCCCTGCTGTGCCAATTAATCAAGTCCCTCCAACTCGTCAACCAGCAGTAAACAACCAACCACCGATGAAAAAGCCATACGCTGGACCCTTTCCGCAGTGTAACCACTGCAAGTATCACCATCCCGCTAACGTTCAGTGTCGTCAATGCACAAACTGTGGTCGTTTTGGGCATACATTCAACATGTGCAAGAATACTGCAAGGATTCCAGTTACCACACCGACTGTTCAGCATACCCCGACAATCACGCAAACAAGAGCTTGCTACCAATGCGGGATCCTAACCACTTCCGTAACCAATGTCCGAAGCTTCTCAGGGCCGTCCCTACCGCTCAAGGTCGGGCCTTCAACATCAATGCTCATCAAGCTCAAACCAATAACGATGTGGTGAACGGTATGTTTCTAATCAATAATCATTATGCTTCAGTCTTGTTTGATACCGGCGCCGACAAAAGTTTTGTATCCTTAGAATTTGAGCCTTTGCTTGCTAGTGCGAGAACTAAGTTGGAGAAACCGTTTACGGTAGAAATAGCCGACGGGAAACCTATCACAATCAATTCCATTATTCCAAACTGTACCCTTAGCCTTAGCGAACATGATTTTTCTATCGACCTTACACCGATGCAACTTGGAAATTTCGATGTCATTATCGGCATGGATTGGTTATCTAAGAACCATGCTCAAGTTGTTTGTTTCGAGAAAGTCATCCGAATCCCTCTTACGCCTGAAAAGGTGTTAAATATTTACGGGGAAAAGCCTTCCAAAGGACTTAAACTCATGTCTTGCACCAAAGCCCAAAAGTACCTCCGCAAGCATTACGTGGCTTTCTTAGCCCATATCGTGAAAACGGATAAGAACCCTAGCAAGATTGAAGACATTCCGGTTATTCGAGAATTTCCCGAAGTCTTTCCTGAAGACCTAACCGGTCTTCCCCCCGTTCGTCAAGTTGAATTCAGGATCGACCTTGTGCCTGGTACAACTCCCGTGGCAAAATCACCTTATCGTCTCGCACCTTCCGAAATGCAAGAACTTGCTAGCCAATTGCAAGAACTGTCAGACAAAGGATTCATTCGCCCGAGCTCATCACCATGGGGAGCTCCAGTCTTATTCGTGAAGAAAAAGGATGGTTCTTTTCGCATATGTATCGACTATCGAGAACTCAACAAACTCACAATCAAGAACCGTTACCCATTACCCAGAATCGACGATCTGTTTGATCAGCTTCAAGGAGCCACTCATTTCTCAAAGATCGATCTTCGTTCTGGTTATCACCAACTCCGTGTGCACGATGATGATATTCCAAAAACCGCTTTCCGAACGAGATATGGCCATTACGAGTTTACAGTGATGCCATTCGGGTTAACCAACGCACCGGCAGTATTTATGGATTTAATGAATCACGTGTGCCGACCATACCTAGACAAATTCGTGATCGTATTCATCGACGATATCTTGATATACTCCAAATCCAAATCCGATCACGAGAACCACCTTCGTCTAATACTCGAACTTCTGAGGAAAGAGAAACTCTACGCCAAATTCTCAAAGTGTGAATTCTGGCTTAATGAGGTTCAATTTCTTGGTCACATAGTAAACAGCAAGGGAATTCACGTTGATCCCGCAAAGATCGAGGCGGTAAAGAAATGGGGAGAACCTAAGACTCCTACAGAGGTTTGTTCATTTCTTGGACTAGCCGGATATTATCGACGTTTTATTCCTAACTTCTCTAAGATTGCTGTGCCACTCACTGCTTTGACCCACAAGGATAAGCCTTTTTCTTGGGGGCCTGATCAAGAAAAAGCATTTCAAACCCTCAAGCAAAAGTTGTGTGAGGCACCGATTCTAACACTTCCTGATGGACACGACGACTTTGTTGTCTATTATGACGCTTCAAAACAAGGTCTAGGGTGCGTTCTCATGCAGCGAGGCAAAGTTATAGCTTATGCTTCAAGACAATTGAAGATTCATGAGAAAAATTATACGACGCACGATCTTGAATTGGGTGCTGTCGTTTTCGCACTCAAAATCTGGAGACACTATCTCTATGGCACTAAATGTGTTGTATTCACCGATCATAAGAGTCTCCAGTACATCTTCAACCAGAAGGAGCTTAACATGAGGCAACGACGATGGGTCGAACTACTCAATGACTATGACTGTGAGATTCGTTACCACCCCGGTAAAGCTAATGTTGTAGCCGATGCATTAAGTCGTAAGGGTCAAGTTATGCTTCAAAGTGTTACCATTCAAACCGACCTCTTGACCCGTATACTCGAAGCTCAACACGAATCAGTCACCGAGGGCAACATGTATGAGGAAATGTCATGCGGTGCTGAACTCCAATTGGAAACCAAGTCGGACGGACTACTGTACTTTCTAAATCGACTTTGGATTCCGAATAGCGATAATCTTCGAACAACCATCATGGATGAGGCTCATAAGGCTCGTTATTCTATTCATCTGGGAGCAGATAAGATGTTCATGAATCTTCGGAACCAATATTGGTGGCCCGGCATGAAGAAGGATATAGCCTTGTATGTATCTAAATGCCTCACATGTTCCAAAGTCAAAGCCGAGCATCAACATCCCTCTGGATTACTCATACAACCCGAGGTTCCATTATGGAAATGGGAAAGCATATCCATGGATTTCATCACCAAGCTGCCTCGTACCGCTAGTGGTCACGATAGTATCTGGGTTATCATTGATCGATTGACTAAGTCGGCTCATTTCATTCCAATTCGGGAAGATTATCGAGTCGAGAAATTGGCTCGTATTTACATCAATGAGATAGTCAGTCGGCATGGTGTACCTCTAGATATTATCTCTGATCGCGATGGTCGTTTCTTCTCTCATTTCTGGAAAAGTCTTCAATCAGCTCTTGGGACTCAACTAAATCTTAGCACAGCCTATCACCCGCAAACCGACGGTCAGACTGAAAGAACGATACAAACCCTCGAGGATATGCTCCGGGCTTGTGTCATTGATTTCAGTGGATCGTGGGATTCTCATCTCCCGTTGATCGAATTCTCTTACAATAACAGTTACCATACCAGCATCCAGATGGCACCATTTGAGGCCTTGTATGGCCGAAAGTGTCGGTCTCCCATCTGCTGGTCTGAAGTTGGTGAATCACAGATTACTGGTCCGGAATTGATGCAAGAAACAATAGACAAAATTCATAAGATCCGTGATAACTTGGTGGATGCTAGGAATCGTCAAAAGCATTATGCTGATAAAAGACGTAAGCCCATGGAATACAATGTTGGTGATCTCGTACTTCTTAAGGTATCACCTTGGAAGGGAGTGATTCGCTTTGGAAAGAAAGGGAAGCTAGCACCTCGTTACGTGGGTCCATTCAAAGTGCTCGAGCGAATTGGGAAAGTGGCCTACAAGCTTGAACTACCCCAAGAACTCAGCAATATACACCCGACGTTTCATGTTTCAAATCTCAAGAAATGTCTTGCCGATGAAAATCTCCACATCCCACTCGAAGAAGTCCAGATTGATGAATCTATGCACTTTATTGAGAAACCTGTGGAAATTATGGATCGGGAAGTCAAACAACTCAAACGTAGCCGAATACCAATTTTCAAAGTTCGTTGGGAGTCTAAACGTGGACCAGAGTTCACCTGGGAACGTGAGGACCAAATGAAATCCAAGTACCCTCATCTTTTCGTTTCAGCCTCCTCGTGAATAAAATTTCGGGACGAAATTTCCTAAAGCAGGGGAGACTGTAACATTTCGTATTTTTTTTAATAATAAAGCTGATTTTGTTCGATGTTGATTCCGAAAAATACAATAATCATAATAATAATAATAATAATAATAATAATAATGATAATAATAATACTAGTGGTAGTAATAATATAAATAATAATAATAATAATAATAATAATAATAATAATAATAACTTTAATAATAATAACAATAATAAGGTCCAGGGGTCATTTGGTAATTTTCAAAACTTTAAAGGAAAGTTTAAACATGAAATGATAACACTCAAAACCACAGGGACCAAAAGTGTAATTTTTTTAAAAACCATTCCCACCCCCGTCGAACTACCCTCACCGCCGGCCAAACTCCGACCGACCCTCCGGCGAGCTTCAAACGCCAAGAATAATGCGGTTTTGACCAAAACAAACACTCCCGACACATTCACGTGGGAGATTCGAACGTGTGCCACACAGACAATCCAAAATTCGAGCTAGTGCGATGTAGAACCCGAGCCACGCGTTGTCGGACCTTTGTCAGTCCACAGATCGCACTACACAATTTAATACTCAAAATTACAACCCACTAACAAACTTATAATCGTTTATAACATTCCTACGAATTCAATTTCATTCAGAACAGTCAAAAACATCACACTCGACATCCTCTTTCGTTCAGACCTGCAACTCAATTTTGAACCAACCTCCGATCACTTTTAATCGAAATTAACATAGGGCATTGCATCAATACCATCATTCAAAGCTTCCCTCGAGTTTAATTTGAATATTATCATTGTTTGGGCATCATTCGATCACCTCCCCTGCCGCGACCTGTTCTTGGGCTCTCTGTCATCAAATCGAACTCAATCTAGGTAATTTAACACATGTTTACGATCGTTTTATCATGGGGAACAAAAGCCCCATGATTTCAGAGGCAAACAACATCGATTTGAACCTTAATTGAATCGATTACGGGTTAGGGTTCATAGAGGATTGGGGGAGTTTCTTTGAATCAGTTCAAAAGAATTAAAAACAGAACCATATCGCGGCTAATAGCCTTGGTTCACCGGTTACTGCGCCCCTTGCAATCCGTGAGGTCCCGGGTTCAACCCCGGGCCACCTCAAATTTTTTTTAACTATTTTTTCTAAGCCTTATAAAAATCCAGAAAAATATCTAAAAATTATAAAAATGTTTTTACAAACATTAAAATTTTTTAGAACAACTTAGTTATTTCCTGAAATTTATTTTTAACACTTTAACTATTTTAATAAATGTTTTAAATAAATAAAATTACAAATGATACAAAATTATTTAAATAAAAGTAAACTCTTAATAATAATTTAATTTATTAAATTATTATTCGACACTAAATTATTTTTAATTATTCAAGATAATTGCAAATATATGTATTTTATAATTTTACAGATTATTTACAAAAGTCATTTTGTGTTACTTAAATAATTAAATATTTTAATTGATTATATCATATAATTAATTAATAAAATTAATTATTTGTTTTTCCACACTTTAACAATAAATCAAAACAGTTACGTGTATTGATCCATATATTTTTATTAAAATTTTAAACATAATCATTTTCAATAAATTCATTTTATTTATTTCAAAACATTTCAACTAAATAAATTATTTAATTTAAACTACCATTCAAAATCAAATGGAAATCCTAATACATTCTCAAATTCTCAAATCACTATTATTCTAATTCAAGGCACCGTTTCTTAGGTTAATCATAAGGAAATCGTAGGTGTCTAATCCATCACGTCCAAATTCAAATCTCTATCAATCAAATGAGTATTCATATCCCCTTTTTATATCATTTCCTATTTGGGGGAAATCATGTGATACAATATATTCAATCATGATATTCTATTGTTGTTTCATTCTAAATTCAATTCAAGACATGTTATGTTATTACTTGTAATTACGTGAACATACTATGCTAAACTGGACGACAATAAAACCCTAATTCAATCAATCAATCCTGGTATCAATGGTAGATCTACTGGTTTGGATAACCCACCCCATATGGCTTACGAGTGGTGATTGTGCCAGAGGCAATTAGTCAATCTATGGTGTTTGTGTGCAAGTCTATTATATGCAAGTGTCAAGTCAAGGGGTTTATATTGTGTCGGTTTATCTATATGCTTACTATTGCAATATAAGTCTTAATGTTACCTTGTGAATTGAATTATTCTCAATCAATCAATCAATCTATATGTATACTCAAAACTATGATTACTCACCAGCTAATTCGTTAGCTGACTTTATTTTCTCACATGATTTCAGGTTAAGCAAGATAGTGGACTTCTACCTGCTCATTTAAGACCCGGACTTAGTTAAAATAAAAGACAATTACTATTTGTGGTTTCAATTGTTGTATTTGTGTATGTTGAACTTAAATTATCTTGTAATCTGATCTTAATATTATTTCTACTATTAGACAACCATGTGTTATGAACAATCAATCATTCCCTCGTCCGCTCCGATGATTCCGCCGTCGGTCGGGGTGTGACACATATGTAGATCTTAAGTATCAAATGACATATTAGACTAGCGGTATGAATTGAAAGTGTGTTAAAAAGGCATCTCTCATGAAGTGATTAAAAATTTAAGTCTAGATTTAATGTAGGTTAGTCGCACAAAACTTAAACAAGTATAAATTTCAGGATAACAAATTATAACCTATTTAGGCTATTTATTATTAAGAAATTTCACTTATGTTATTAATTATTTTTTAATTATTTTATCATTTAGATTTTAACATCACTACTAGTTTGGTTATGGTTTTGGTGCATAGATATTTTATGTTCATTTTAAAGGAAATTTTAAGCATATTACTTTCTATTAAAAAAACCAAACAATATATTTAACGTGTAACACATGTGTGATTGATATGTTTAAGGCGACCAGGAGGGGTAGTGGGGATTGTAAACTTGGATGAAAACAAAACTTCCACTTGACAACCGCTCTTATTCATTTTCTTTTTTCTTTCTTTTCGTTTTTTTCTTTTTCAAATAAAACATGCCACATTCCAGAATATATGTGTCGCTAATTAAAATCAATTATTTATGAGCAAGCCCATTTGAATCAATAATGCTGTTTTTTAATATATACATTTAAAAAACACATGTATATTATTTTTCTAAAAATATTCAGTATTTTGAAAATAAAATAGTTAATCATACTTTTTTTTTAAGATTTTAGATACTACTCATTGACAGTGGTGAACTCAGAAGAATTTTTTATGACAGGCAAAAGTATGACAATTATATAACTTCAAGAAGATGATCCTTATTTTAACATACATATAACATTAAAGTAAAATAACGGGAGGCGGTTGCCCCTCACCACCCTTCTATCTAGCTCCGCCCCTACTCATTGAACGTGAGTATTCAAGGGATAACATAATGATTAATGATATACTCTTTATTAAATGATTATGACTTTAAATCATGTAATTTACAGATTTAGTGATTATTTGTTAAAAAAATATTAAAGTGTGTAGCCGTTTGTAGTAGAGTTTGCATGTGAGGATAATAATTGGCCAATGGCATGGTATTTGTCTTTACATAATTGCTAACCCTACCACGTAGACTTGGAAAGTTTGCCACCGTGGACCACCACCTCATACGCTCTGGTGATGCCACGTGTATATTATTATCCCTATGATAATATTATGACCCAAAAGGAACCAAATGTGTAACGATTAACTTTTGTTATTTGAAGTGATTGATATAGGATAGAACAACCTAGATAATCGCATAGATTGGTTCCCCATGTCTTCAATAGTGTGTTAAATTTGTTTCTTTTATCACTTGGCATAATAAACAAGAAAATGCTTACAAAAGTATATTTACATGTATCATTATATGAATATTTAGATGGTGAATAGGAGAATCACAATGAATAAAAATAGTTGATTAAGTACAGGGCCGGCCCAATAAGGTATCCAGATCAGGCTAGGGCTTGGGCCCCCCAAAAAATAGGGCCTCATTTTTGGGCTAGATGTGTATGCTTGGGCCTCAAAACCTTAGATCCACAATTACCAAACACCAATACCCCATTAGTCCAAAACGAATATCGGGAGTGCAGAATGGCGGCTTCTTTTTCGCTTAGTGAAAAGGGCGACGATTACGATTTCTAATGCCAAGAGTCGAAGATGTTATCACAGTGGATGGGCAGGTGATGATTACGATATCAATAAGGCATGCAGATTGTTTAACCTTCACCTGGTATATCAATTGCTATTAGGAGCAAAGGTGTTCCATTAATCCATTAAAATTACTCGGTTTCCTTCACAATCTCAACAGGACTTTAATCGCGATTATTCGATTACTGTGGAGTTTTTGATTTTCTGTCTTTCTGATTCATGCAACGAGATTGTTGCTTAGGATTCACCAACCCGACTCAGGTTAGTGTTTTTGTCGTTTTGGCAATCTGAATCGAAAGTATTTGTTGATATTTGTTCATTTTATATTGCTTACAGTTTGTCTGATAAATAGACTGATTTAGTATTTGCTTTGAACCATTATAGTTTTAATGAGTTTCTTTTGCTACTTGTTGAGTTGTAAGGGCTACTGAAGTTGCACGTTGCCATTTGATGCTTTGAAAATGAATTATTTGATGAAAATCTTGAAAGGATCAATGTGGTTTGGAGGAAAGCATATGATTAAAGTATCCTACCTCTAGTTTTGTTTCTTAAGTTTATTCCAAACATTTTTAAATTAATATTTTCTTACCATAAATTGCAGCAGTATCACCACCATGACATTAATTGCTTTCTGTAGTGTGTTGATTTATGCATGTGATATGTTAATTGTTCTTAGTTGATTTCTACGATTAATTGTCATGCATATTGAAGTCAAATGACCAGTCATCACATTTAAATTGAGAATTCAGTAGGAATTTAAGAAACAACTGATTAGCATGGATGTAGATGAAAGAGGTACATGACATCAATAGTCACCCACCGGTTCTTCACTACTGCTCCAAAGGTAATTCAGTTTGTTATTTAGTCCTTTATCTTTTTAGATGAGAAAAAAATAGGAGTTGAATGATACTAATTTAATATAATACCATGTCAAATTTAAAACCAAAAATGCAAAAGTTATGAAACATGTCATTTGGAAATGTATAAAAAGAGTTAAAGGCCTCAGTTTTAAAGTTCGCTTGGGGCCTTCAAAAAGCTTGAGCTGCCCTGATTAAGTATAGGATCGTAAAGAATAGAAACACTTGATCAAGTATAGTTGGATGATCTATCATCGATTTATTGTTAGTCATTTGTTCTTCACACAAGTAGGGGGATGAAACTCATTGCTCCGTCACTCACCCGTTCGCATCCATTCTCAATCTCTAAACTACTTGTACTTTTGTTTATTTGATTATGTTTAATACTTATTACAAATCATGTATCTCTAAATTGGCTTCTTGATTTAATGAGATATGATGTTTATCTTCATTAAAATTGTGTTTGTTCAGATGTCACAAAGTTAGACAGCATTAGATGCTGTGCCATTAAAAAAAGATCATGTGTCTCTATAAAGGACTTCAACTAGTCATATTTGTATTCCTTAGTTGGTAACCAATACAAACACGCTAGGTTACATGGATAGACTTGCATCAAACCTCTAATTAAACATACCTTTGATGAGAGACATGTGCATCATTGAAGAGCTATAGTGTTAACAATCTACGTTAAAACATTAATGAAAATAAGTTTTAGTACCTCGTTAATAAGACATATAAGGGAGCATCACTGTTACAAAAAAAGAAGACACATCTTTCATAATAGAATTTAGTTTCTAATCTTATACACAAATGGTGTGCTGGTTTTTGAAATTGAAACTTAAAAAAAAAAGGTTCAAGTTTAGGAAACTATATAAAATTAGAAATAGACGTGGGTAAACAAGTATTTTGTAAGACTGGTTATGTGGTGTATGTGGTTTGAGCATATAGTTTAACATTTTGACGCGCTTAATAAAGTGATAGAACCCATTTGTAGCAACAGGACCTATTTCACGATTGGGCCATAAAAGTTTTTTTTCATAAACTCTTATAGCTTGAAATTTTATGATGACCTTTTGTGACGCACTAAACCTGGCAGGGCACCGGAGGCACGTCATGCAGTTGGATTAATATTTCAAACACAAATCAGAGCTTTCTACTTACAGCGGAAGACTTTAAACAATATTATATATTAACCCAACTTTTAAAACATTTTACATATAATTGTATTTAATTATACATTGCCCTATTTACAGTATTAACAAGCCTTATATCCTATGTCAGCAACTACTCCGGGATAGCGTCCTTGTTCAGCTCATACTTGCTTTCCTCTATTATTAGAGGATCCTTCCTTACCTAGCATACATAATATACTCAAAACATCAGATAAACTGGTGAGTTCTAATTTTCATTAAAACATTAACAACATCTTTACACACACAAAAGTTATATTTATATTGGCAATATTATAAATTCAACTTTTATCATTACTCTGTCCCACTGGACGTGTTCCACCGAACGTCGGTTGCCCATATCTAGCAACTATCAGTTCCCCATAACTAGTAACGTCGGTTGCCCACATCCAGCAACTACCAGTTACTACACCCAGAAACGTCGGTTGCCCACATCCAGCAACTACCTGTTTCCCATACTCAGAAACGTCGGTTGCCCACATCCAGCAACTACCAGTTTCCCATACCCAGAAACGTCGGTTGCCCACATCCAGCAACTACCAGTTTCCCATACCCAGTAACGTCGGCTGCCCACATCCAACAACTACCAGTTACTATCTCTCATCCAGTAGGATGCCAATTAATCATCTAGGGTCGTCACCACAAGATGTTCACAAAGCTGAGTGATCGTCATCACTCCTATCAAACTGTACTGTTTCACACCCAGACATCTTACCCTAACTGGCCTGTTGAGATTTACATCATATTACCATTTCAAAAACATTTCTTTTACTTATTGCCAATATTATCACATTCATCTACACCCCATACATTCTTTCTTTTAGCACCAGTTTTAACATATTTTCATTAATCATTACACCCCATCTGACCCATTGGAATCATTACCATCACGTAATGATTAACAATGTTCAGATGACCATCTTTTACACTCTACCTAACCCACTGCAATCATTACCATCACGTAATGATTAACAATGTACAGATAATCATTTATTACCCCCACTTTCCCTCAAACAGCTTTACAAACTGTTAGAAACATATCAACATCACTATCACAATTCTGGTACTAAAACATTCAATTCATTTATCATTATATGCGTGCTAGCCCGAATGTTAAAACCAAACATTTGAAAAGGGCTTATAACTCACCTTATCAACTTCCTCACCACAGTCTACACAATCCACGTACACAAGGTAACTAGACCTTCCTCTAATCAGGGTATATCTAAAGCAATAAACCTTGATTCAGTAAACTTATTCTCAAACAGGGCCCTCATGCGATTGAACACTTATGCGAATGAGCACTTATGCGACTGGACCTATGCGGATGAACCGCGCGACTGAACCTTCAGCCGTACGACTAGCCACTCATTCGCACGACTGAGTTCTCATTCGTACCCAGTGTTCACTCGTCTTCATTCGGCCTTCTAACCAGGCGACTGGGTTCCTAGTCATACGACTGAACCTCCATTCGTACTCAGTCGCACGATTAGACTCTCATTCGTACGACTGAGGCATACGATTGAGCCCATTCGCCTGAAACGAATCAGCAGTTGTGTTCTTGATGTTTTTTTATCCAAATTCACTCAAAATTTGAGTTTTAACCATCCAAATCTTATCATATTCAAAACAGATCCTATACACATCGTTTACAATGGTTTCGGACCATTATTTCATCAAAACTTCACAAAAACTTGGATCCGAATTCCCGGATTTTAATTTAGAAATGAACCAGACCAATTCAATGATTTAAAACACGTTGTTGGATCAAATTCAACCATTTACACAGCTTATAACATCTCCGGATTGATCCGTGATGTTCAAACTTACCAAAACGGAGTTTAGCCTAGTCGATTGGCAAGAACAGGGTATTTTAGGTGTAAAGAGAACAAAAGATTGAAGATGATGTAGATAGGAATCTGCCTTTAACCCTATGCACCGCCTTACTTATCCATTCCTACAACTTAACCGCCTCACTTCCAGTCGCACGACTGAACCATTCGTACGACTGAACCGTGCGACTGAAGTTCATACGCCTACTATTCGTACGACTGAGTCTCAATCGCACGTAAGGGGTGCGACTGAAGTTCATTCGCATATAAGTCATGCGATTGAATACTTAAACAATCAAACAAACTCAACTTAGTTGATTAATCATAACTATAATATAATTACAAGTCCGGATTTAGAAACCGGATGTTACAACTCTTCCCCTCTTAAATAGGTTTCGTCCCCGAAACCAACTATTCAAACAACTGGGAATAATCTCTTTTCATCTCATCTTCTGATTCCCAAGTGAAATCAGATCCCTTTCTATTCGACCACTGTACTTTAACTAACTTAATAGTTTTATTCCTCAGCCTTTTCACCTTTCTGTCTACTATAGCAGTAGGTTTCTCAACATCGTTCAATTTATCATCTACCTCTATATCATCTAAGGTACATAAGCATTCTCATCAGCCAAACACTTGCGCAACTGTGACACGTGAAAGGTTGGGTGGATTCCTTGCAACTGATCGGGTAATTCTAGTTTATAAGCCACTTCTCCAATCCGTTCTATAATTCTAAACGGTCCTATAAAACGAGGACTTAACTTTCCTCTCTTCCTGAACCTTATAATTCCTTTCCAAGGGGATACTTTTAACATAACTTTATCCCCTATTTCAAATTCTATATGCCTCCGCCTTTTATCTTCATAAGACTTTTGTCGATCCTGAGCCGCTTTAAACCGAGCTTTGATCTGATCCAGTTTCTCATTCGTAGCCTGTACAATTTCCAAACTTCCCAACTCTTTCTGCCCAACTTCTCCCCAGCATATCGGACTCCTGCACTTTCTGTCATATAACATCTCATAAGAGGCTCTCCCAATTGTAGAATGATAACTGTTATTGTAGGAGAATTCAACTAATGGCAGATAACTATCCCAGCTACCACCAAAATCTATAACACCAGCTCGTAACATGTCTTCAACTGTTTGGATAGTCCTTTCAGTCAACCCATCAGTTTCTGGGTGGAAAGACATGCTGTGTAACAGACGAGTACCCATATCTTCAAGAAATTTTCTCCAAAATCTCGAAGTAAAACGTGTATCTCTATCTGACACAATAGACAACGGTACCCCGTGTAGAGCAATAATCTCTCGAATAAACAGTTCTGCGAACTTTTCAGAGTTATACGTCTCTTTGATTGGTAAGAAATGTCCGCTACGTGTCAATCTATCCACTATGACCCAAATGGTGTCATAACCTTTAGCTATACGCGGAAGCTTAGTTATGAAATCCATTGTCAATTCTTCCCACTTCCATTTCGGGATCTCTAAAGGTTAAAGCTTATCATATGGCTTTTGATGTTCAGCTTTGACCTGAATACACGTCAAACACCTATTCACATACTGCATCACATTAAACTTCATACCGGGCCACTAATATTCTTGTTTCAAATCCTTATACATCTTTGTAGCACCAGGGTGTATAGAGTATCTGGATTTATGAACTTCATCTAGCACTAACTCTCTCATCTTAATCGGAACCCACATACGACCACATTTTGTCTTAACCCCAAAACTATTTTCTTCTAGATCCTTTGTTTGACCCTTCATTCGTTCCTGCTTCACGTTCTCTTCTCTCAATGCTTCTAATTGAGCTTCTCGTAACTGGTGCATAAAATCTGGGGTTATTACTAACTTATATGACTTAACTCGGATTGAAGGGTGTTCATTCTTTCTACTTAACGCGTCAGCAACCACATTTGCTTTACCCGGATGGTAAAGTATTTCACAATCATAATCTTTCACCAACTCTAACCATCTCCGCTGGCGCATGTTCAATTCCTTCTGATCAAAGAAATATTTCAAACTCTTATGATCCGTGTAAATCGTACATTTCGTCCCATATAAGTAATGCCTCCATATCTTCAAGGCAAATACCACTGCTGCCAATTCTAGATCATGTGTCGGATAATTCTTTTCATGTTCTTTCAACTGTCTGGAAGCATAAGCACTCACTCGTCCCCTCTGCATCAATACACAACCTAAGCCTTGATACGAAGCATCCGAATAAATCACCAAATCTTCATTTCCATCTGGCAACGACAGCACTGGTGATTGGGTTAATTTCTGCTTTAGTTCTTGAAATGCATTTTCTTGATCTGGTCCCCAAACGTATTCTTCATTCTTCCTCGTCAGTTTCGTTAACGGGGATGCGATTTTGGCAAAATCTTGAATAAACCTTCTATAATAACCAGCCAGACCCAAGAAACTGCGAACTTCAGATGGCGTCTTTGGAGGACTCCACTTCACTACTGTTTCAATCTTAGTAGGGTCTACTAAAAAGCCTTCTGCATTGATTACGTATCCTAAAAACTGTACTTCCCGCAACCAAAACTCACACTTATAAAACTTTGCATAAAGCCTTTCTTTTCTCAACCTTTCCAACACTTCACGAAGATGGCAGGCATGATCTCCCTCATTCTTTGAATAGATCAGTATATCATCTATAAATACAATTACTGATCGATCCAACATTGGCTTACACACCCTATTCATCAAATCCATGAAAGCTGCAGGTGCATTTGTTAACCCAAAGGACATAACTAAAAATTCATAATGACCGTAACGTGTACGAAACGTCGTTTTTGGTATATCTTCTTCCTTGACTTTCAACTGATGATACCCCGAACGAAGGTCTATTTTAGAAAACCAACTAGCTCCCTGTAGCTGATCAAATAAATCATCTATTCGTGGAAGTGGATACTTATTCTTTATCATCATCTTATTCAACTCTCTGTAATCGATACACATACGCATACTCCCGTCTTTCTTCTTTACAAATAATACTGGAGCACCCCACGGGGAAGAACTAGGCCTAATAAAACCTCTTTCTAGAAAATCTTCAGTCTGCTTCATTAATTCCTTCAATTCCGATGGAGTTAGTCTATAAGGTGACTTGGCAACTGGCTTAGCACCTGGTACCAAATCAATTCTAAACTCAACTTCACGATCTGGAGGAATACCTGGTAATTCCTCTGGAAACACATCTACAAAATCTCTAACCACTGGAATATCCTATATCGTTCTCACAGGCTTTTGAGAATCAATTACATATAGTAAATAAGATGCATCCCGCTGCTCATTAACTTATCAGCTTTCATCATAGATATTATTTTCATAGTTGACTCCTCTCTATCGCCATATACATTAATCGTTTTCCCATCCGGTGCTCTTAACTGAATTAACTTCTTATTACATACAATATGGGCTTCATGGTTTGCTAACCAATCCATACCCAAAACTACATCAAATCCTCCTAACACCATAGGATATAGTTTAACAGGCAATCTATATCCTTCTAATTCAATATAACAACCATCAATCATACTACTAATCATCACAGATCTATCATTACCAGTTTCAACTATAAAGGCTACCTCTAATGGTCGAATTTCACACGCAAACATAGGACAAAAATCAATAGATACGAAACTTCCACTTGCACTAGAATCAAATAACACGTTAGCTGGAATCCCATTAACTAGAAACGTACCTGAGACTACATCTGGTAGAGCTTTAGCCTCACTAGCTGACATAGAATAGGCTCGCCCTTTCACCACACTTGACCCTTCTCCTGACCCTTTTATCGATCTAACCGGTTCAGGCTTTCTAACGGTTAATCTTGGACATTCACTATGAATTTGTCCCGTTTCTCCATACTCATAACATTTACGAGGACTTTCAATACATTCATTTGCATAATGCCCCAACTTCCCACATCTAAAACAAGTCCTACTACCAATCATACACCCTGATGTGGCTTGCCACATTTCCCGCAACGTGGTAGCTCATCTCTAACATTCCTTTGGAATTGGCCCCTTCCAAACTTACCCTTCTTCTGAAGACTTGGATTCTCAAATCTTCTTTGCACTATAGGTTCTTCACACCTCCTTTTACTCCCATCAGGAGCAACATTACTACCATAAACTTCTTGATACATATTTGCTGCTAAGTTTACCGTCAACTGATAACTACTTGGAGCAGATGATCTAACCAACTTTCTAACCTCCTGAGGTAACCCCTGTGTATACCTCAAAATTTTCTTCTCTTCAGGAATTACCATATGAGGCACCAATCGCGCCATCTCCTCAAACTTTGACGTGTACTCCCTATGGGACATATTACCTGCCTGAAACTGCAGGAAACTCATCTCTATTCGATCCATCTCACCCTTCGGACAAAACTTATCCGATACTAACTTTTTAAATTCAGGCCATAACATTTTGTCAGTAGCCTCCTCACCTAACGTCTGGATAATCATATCCCACCAATACAAAGCCTCACCTACAAACGAGTGGGCTGCAAACTTTACCTTCTGATCCTCCCTACACTCACTCAACTTGATTACGGCTTCCATTTCACGAAGCCATTTATAGGTGGCTACCACATCCATAGCCCCAGAAAATCGTGGAGGATTACACTCTTTGAACTGACTATACGTAACTCCCTTCTTCTCGCTAGACCCCTTAGCTTTATCAACAATCCTACTTTCATCAGGTCTAACTACATTCAAGGCTTTACGAACCTCCTCAGCAATTGTATCACGGAATTGCTGTCTCGTCATACTGAGCACCTATGTGCTCTCATCAATATTTCCTTCCGAGGTTCCACCTTGCATTCTTTCACTTTCCCTCTCAGCCATAACCTATTAAAACGAGATCAGGATTATTTGGTACTCGCATGTAAGTATATAACCAGAGTACTATAAGTAAAGTAAATTATTAATAATGTTGGCCAAGTACTATTAATTGTTTACTTTACTTTTACTATTCTCGTTATTCCTTCTCATGATAGTCTCATCACCTTCTCTTGTTTTAATAAACTATTCTATCTAGCTATCCCTGCTGGCATATCTATTTTTTAGTTAAAGTCTAGTTATTATGACACTAGATCCCTATAACTACTGCTCTGATACCAACCTGTGACGCCCTAAACCCGGCAGGACACCGGAGGCACGTCATGCAGTTGGATTAATATTTTAAACACAAATCAGAGCTTTCTACTTACAGCGGAAGACTTTAAACAATATTATATATTAACCCAACTTTTAAAACATTTCACATATAATTGTATTTAATTATACATTGCCCTATTTACAGTATTAACAAACCCTATATCCTATGCCAGCAACTACTCCGGGATAGCGTCCTTGTGCAGCTCATACTTGCTTTCCTCTATTATTAGAGGATCCCTCCTTACCTAGCACACACAATATACTCAAAATATCAGATAAACTGGTGACTTCTAATTTTCATTAAAACATTAACAACATCTTTACACACACAAAAGTTATATTTATATTGGCAATATTATAAATTCAACTTTTATCATTACTCCCCACTGGACCTGTCCCATCAAACGTCGGTTGCCCACATCTAGCAACTATCAGTTCCCCATAACTAGTAACGTCTGTTTCTCACATCCAGCAACTACCAGTTACTACACCTAGAAACGTCGGTTGCCCACATCCAGCAACTACCAGTTTCCCATACCCAGAAACGTCGGTTGCCCACATCCAGCAACTACCAGTTTCCCATACCCAGAAACGTCGGTTGCCCACATCCAGCAACTACCAGTTTCCCATACCCAGTAACGTCGGTTGCCCACATCCAACAACTACCAGTTACTATCTCTCATCCAGTAGGATGCCAATTAATCATCTAGGGTCGTCACCACAAGATGTTCACAAAGCTGAGTGATCGTCATCACTCCTATCAAACTGTACTGTTTCACACCCAGGCATCTTACCCTAACTGGCCTGTTGAGATTTACATCACATTACCATTTCAAAAACATTTCTTTTACTTATTGCCAATATTATCACATTCATTTACACCCCACACATTCTTTCTTTTAGCACCAGTTTTAACATATTTTCATTAATCATTACACCCCATCTGACCTATTGGAATCATTACCATCACGTAATGATTAACAATGTTCAGATGACCATCTTTTACACTCTACCTGACCCACTACAATCATTACCATCACGTAATGATTAACAATGTTCAGATAATCATTTATTACCCCCACTTTCCCTCTAACAGCTTTACAAACTGTTAGAAACATATCAATATCACTACCACAATTCTGGTACTAAAACATTCAATTCATTTATCATTGTATGTGTGCTAGCCCGAATGTTAAAACCAAACATTTGAAAAGGGCTTAGAACTCACCTTATCAACTTCCTCACCACAGTCTACACAATCCACGTACACAAGGTAACTAGTCCTTCCTCTAATCAGGGTATATCTAAAGCAATAAACATTGAGTCAGTAAACTTATTCTCAAACAGGGCCCTCATGCGATTGAACACTTATGCGAATGAGCACTCATGCGACTGGACCTATGCGGATGAACCGCGCGACTGAACCTTCAGCCGTACGACTAGCCACTCATTCGCACGACTGAGTTCTCATTCGTACCCAGTGTTCACTCGTCTTTATTCGGCCTTCTAACCAGGCGACTGGGTTCCCAGTCGTACGACTGAACCTCCATTCGTACTCAGTCGCACGATTAGACTCTCATTCGTACGACTGAGGCATACGATTGAGCCCATTCGTCTGAAACGAATCAGCAGCTGTGTTATTGACGTTTTTTTATCCAAATTCACTCAAAATTTGAGTTTTAACCATCCAAATCTTATCATATTCAAAACAGATCCTATACACATCGTTTACAATGGTTTCGGACCATTATTTCATCAAAAGTTCACAAAAACTTGGATCCGAATTCCTGGATTTTAATTTAGAAATGAACCAGACCAATTCAATGATTTAAAACACGTTGTTGGATCAAATTCAACCATTTACACAGCTTATAACATCTCCGGATTGATCCGTGATGTTCAAACTTACCAAAACGGAGTTTAGCCTAGTCGATTGGCAAGAACAGGGTATTTTGGGTGTAAAGAGAACAAAAGATTGAAGATGATGCAGATAGGAATCTGCCTTTAACCCTATGCACCGCCTTACTTATCCATTCCTACAACTTAACCGCCTCACTTCCAGTCGCACGACTGAACCATTCGTACGACTGAACCGTGCGACTGAAGTTCATACGCCTACTATTCGTACGACTGAGTCTCAATCGCACGTAAGGGGTGCGACTGAAGTTCATTTGCATATAAGTCATGCGACTGAATACTTAAACAATCAAACAAACTCAACTTAGTTGATTAATCATAACTATAATATAATTACAAGTCCGGATTTAGAAACCGGATGTTACACCTTTTTAGTTTATATAAGTTTTTTTTTAATTTTTAACTAATTTACTTTGTTATCCTTAACCTTTAATAAAATTATCATATAGCCCTCAAACTTTAATAACATAAAAACCAATGCTAAGGTTTTAGCTAATATATTTAACAACAAAATTTTATATTTTAGTATTCTTTAATCAATCCTTGTGTCTTGCTTATTTTTATTTATGTTCTCAATTCGTTTTGCAGTGCGAATAATTAACCACTACTAATTTACTATGCCAACTTTAAACTATAATGAAGTTAACATACGGCCTCTTAACTTTAAATAAATCATTTGTCATTTCAACCAATATACACTATAATATTTTTCAAACATTTACGTCTTGTTTAGTTTTATTTATGTTTGAACACATTTGTATACGTAACTTATAAACTTTTATAGTTTTTTAAAGTTCTAAAGAACTTTTTAAATTTCACTAAATTGGTGAAACTAAAATTACATAAAAATTGTTAACAAATAAATAAAGTTTATTTGTAATGTTTGTAAATTTTAATCACACAATTTAATAAATTAAATAATACAAAAATTAAAAACAAGTTGTTTATTATAATAAACAGTTTAGTTATAAAAAGTATTCATAAAGCATGATAGTAATCTATAACCTCTAATAAAACAAGTTTTTTTTATCACTTTTCATTCTCTCAAGTCATGTTTTTACCACTTGTTATTTTTCTAGCCATCCACATATCAATTTTCCCTCCGAAAGGGTGTTATATTAATTTAAATGCTCATATAAATTTCCCTCTCTCATTAAAAATAAATTTTATTAAAATTACTATGTTTCTCTCTCTTATCTATTTTTTTAATAACACTATCTTTTTTTAAAATAGATTTTATGAAGGAAATTAAAAGTAACATCTTTTAATTAAAATCTAAATAACAAAAAGCTAAAGTTTTATATAATATGAAATTTTCTAAAACATTAAACATTTTTAAACAAAATATTTTAAAATTGTTTTGTTTTTAAAAAAATTATAAACAGGTGAAATATTTTAAAACAGTCTTATTAAAACAACAAGAATAATTACAAATCATATTTTTTTATAAAATAAGATTTTTATAAAATATAAATGAAACTATTTACATAAGAGAGTTAAAAAAGAATATAATTGTTTTATTTCTTGAACTATTATCTATATATATTTTAAATTATATTTTATATTAAAATATTATACTGTAACTATTCATGTTTATTTTTACATTAAAATTTAATCCGTTTATTTAATGATTATTTTGCCTATCTATCCATCTATAAAAAACTAAAATAAGCGTGAAACAATTGTAGATCTCATTATACTTACTTTCTCATTTCTCTATATTATTAATAATAATATTGAATACTAATAATATTACTCATACCGTTTTTAAATTAAAAATATTATAATTTAATAAATAAATAATTATTTAATTTTTTATTTGTTCAATTCGTGTATTACATACGGACTAAACTAGTGTGCATATATAAGGATGCTTGTGAAGGATTATATATATAGTAGAGAGTAGAGAGGACAAATTTGTTTTTAGAGGATTGATTTGGTTAATATGATAGTTGACTATGTACATTTTTTACATCCTTCATTGGAGGATTCTTTAAGAAGCAAGACACATACAAAATATCCAAAAACACAAGAGACTTGAGATCGCTTATAAAGATGAGAAAGAAGCAATCACTTCTGATTTTTAGTTTGGTTACATTGGTAATAATATATATAATCGGCTACATAGACATATATTATCTCGATCATATGATCAGCCCATAGTGTGCTTCATGTACATACACACCAACCGTTTGTTCATTAACTAAGCTAACTAGAGTGTATACCAGACACAATCAGGTGATATAAAATAATCCGTCTGGCGATTAACATAAGAATCAATCACATTAAAATGGATAGAAATTAATCACATGCGTATGATTAACGCCTGTTCAAATGTTTAAACACATATATCATTAACAAAGTTGGATTGCAACATGTTAACTTGACTTTTGATATATTGACTCAACCTTTTACATAGGCATAACATATATTGATAAAATAACTAACTTTCGACGGGGGTCATTACAACCGCACCAACAAGACATCTAATTCACATTCAAGGAACCTCTAAAGTAGAATGACACAATCAGAAAATCAATAAACAACAAGTCTTATGATAGAATGACACAATCAGAAAATCAATAAACAACAAGTCTTATGATTAACGTAAACATGACACATAAATACGCCTTCAAATTTACACAATTCGATAGACGTACTTCTAGGTTTCAAATGCTACAAATACACCCCACCGCTCCCTCTCGAAATGGCCCAACTCCTCGGTGCACAAACCGGTTTTTTGACTGGAACCGGTTCGGGTCAGAACCGGACTGGTTTCAGGTCAACGCAGTCAATACCGGTTTTTGATCAAGAACCGGGTCGGGACGGAACCTGTTTGGGGTGGAAAAAACCCAACCCGGTTGGAACCGGTTCGGGTCCAAAAACCGGTTCCAAAAACCGGTATTTTTTATTTTTTAATTCAGTAAATAATATATTTAAATTATAAAAAATACAGATACCGGTTTTGTGGGCCGGTTCCAAACCGGTTTTGTTGAACCGGTTCGTAAACCGGTTTTGGTAAAAACCGGTTCCAAACCGGTTTGGGCTAGAAATATACAAACCGGTTCCAACCAGCCGGTTTTTTCTTGGTTGAAACCGGTTTGGCCTACCACCGGGTTGAAACCGGTTCGGTTCCAGTTCGGGTTACCGGTTCGGGTTACCGGTTCGGGTCGGGGAACCGGTTTGTATGTGCACCTCTACTCCACAATCCCAACGTCATAGCTTCCAGGCCCAATTCGGCCCGATATTTATTTCAACTTATATTCATTGGTCTTGTTAAACTGGGGGCCCATTCTAGTTTCATTCTGGCCCTTTTCTTTTTTTTTTTACCTGTTTTCCTTTAATTGTTTTAACAACCTTTTTTTTCCTTTCAATTACCACCTAATAAATTATATACACTATTTTTACAAGGGTTATGTTATGGATACACTCTATTTATTTTTCATTCTCTCTATCCCTCTTTATACATACATATAAATGTATGAAAAGAGATAGAGACAATAAGATGTCTAAATAACAAAAAAAAGTGTTTGTATAACATAACCCGTTTACAATTAACACTCACTGATGTTAATAAACTACAAAAACATATGACCTTAAATCATCATCCCCATTCCCTCAACGTTCAATTACATTTTCACCTTATTCAATAATAATTTACTTTGAATTAATATAATTGTAACTTTAGTTCTGGTTTAGTATTACCATTTTCGGATGAGTTCGTAATATTAATCTTATTGTTTTGGTACAAAACAAAAAACAATAGAAATATTTTACAACAATATTAATGCTTTAAAAAATAAGGTAATATACGGTTTAAACCTATAAAATACAGCAAGTGGTTTTGTCCTTTCAAATCTTACTTGAGTCAAAAATCTTGCACTCATTAAAAGTGATTGCCAATGAACTCTCCAGTCAGGTCTAATTATCTTATATATTTAAAAAGTAATGGGAATGAACAGTGCCTGGGGTTATATTAGGTATTTCACTATGAGCTTGCTTGGGGTATTGTGCTTCTTCTTTTTATAGATGGACAGAGATACAGACGGAGTATGTGGTGTTGGGGGTTGCGGTAGGTGCTCACGGCGGACGGTCGTCGCTTTATGCGTCGGATACAACCCGTATGTGTAACCGCCCACCCCCATCGCCCTTTAAAGGCACAACATTTACCTCCGTAATGGTGCTTTTGTGGTAGTTCCAGGAGAGGTTGACTCGCTGTGTTGGCTGGCGGTGGTGTCGGGAAATCGCCGCCGGTCTTCTCCCTTGGCGTCTATCGTTGGCCTCTCTCTGCGATTTAGATTTGTCTGGGTTCTAGGGTTCTGGTGGTGGCTTTCCTCAGAGAAAGATATTGAAGGAGTTGAGGGGGTGTCGGATGAGGGCTTTTAGGTTTGCTGTTGTGGTCGCCGGTGTTGGCTAGGTCGCGGTTGAGGAGGATATCACTGCATGTCCTGAAAGCTTCTCCGGTCGTACCCTCGATCCGGTCGTTGGTCCGTGTGGAGTTTCTTTGGTTGGAATTCTCAACTTTTGGCAACATATTTTGGAGTTTTCCGGTAGCACCCTTTGTGGCCGTCGGCCATTGGTGTTGCCGAAATTGCAGATTTTTGCCGATATATTTGAAGGGTTTTTGCGTTTGAGGTCGATGATGGTATATTTTGCTCACCTGAGACTTGCTATGGCCGGTTTGGTTTTCCAATAGAATTATTGCTTCTCTACAAACTAGGCTGTTATGTAGCTCCTCCATTTGGCGTGGCAATCTATGTTGCAGCCATGGAGGAGATCTGATCCTCAAGTAACCAAATTAGTCGTTTTTAGCAGTTGATTATGATCTGCTTTTGTTTGTTACCTGTAGTTTGTTCTTTTCTCGTTATTTTTAAATCTAAATTTTTTAAACATATAAAAGAATTTGTGCTTGGTAATGGTTGTGTTTGAAAGCTATCATGATAAGGCTGCCATTTGAGCTTGAACCAGATGGGACGCTTACGTTTGATGGCCATGACGATATACAAACGCACGTTATGCTCATTGTTTCGGGCGGCGAACAAAAGTTTGCAGCCACAATAAGACACCGTTTTCTGAGCTTGATCATTTGTTGTGTTGAAACAGCGTGGCAAGTGGTAGATATACATTGTTTTAGGTTTTCTTTCGATTAGTGATTAATGGTGCGGTTCGTTTGGTTACTTTGTTAAGGAGGTTGTGATGTTAGTTTTTCTTTGTTGGCTAAAGATTAGTAATTTCTGCTACATGCATTTGGAAGACATGTTAACATGGTTGTGATGCTACTCCACAACAATGTTGTAGTTGCTTTGGCATGGTTTTTGTTATGGTTAGCAGCCGCAATTTAACACTTGTTTTGAGCCCGAACCATCAAACGTGCAACGCGTGTCGGTGAAATCACCTGGTTAACTTTTTATTTAAGTTTTTTCCTCATCATTTCTCAGTTCTCATTTGTGGTTTGGGTATAACGTACAAATTCCTGTGCACTTGGTACAAGTTTCTCAAATCACAGCCATACTAAACAGTAAACACAATCAAACCCCAAAATCACCATATCGTCCCCTTTCTCCCCAAATCAACAATGGCGATCGCCGGATTATCCAAAATCTGCCGGAACCCTACCTTATCTCTGTACTCTCGCACCATCATCTCACGTTCATCAGCAACCTCATCATCCGCCAAAGTCTCCGATCGAATCGTCAAGCTCATCGCCTACGATCCCGACGGCCAAAAGCGCGAGATCGTAGGCCTCTCCGGCCAAACTCTCCTCAAAGCCCTAACGAACCACAACCTCATCGATCCGGCATCGCATCGCCTCGAAGACATCGACGCCTGTTCCGCTGAGTGTGAGGTCAACATCGCCGAAGAGTGGCTCGAGAAGCTCCCGCCGGCGAGTTACGACGAGCAGTATGTGCTGAAGAGGAACGCGAGGCATAGGATTTTGAATAAGCACTCGAGGTTGGGCTGTCAGGTTGTGCTTACGCAGGAGATGCAGGGGATGGTTGTTGCTGTGCCTGAGCCGAAGCCGTGGGATACTCCGTAAGCTCAATGTTTGATTTGTGGTTTTATATCAATTGAATAATTATGAACTGTACTTTGATCTGTTGCTGTTACAGATTTTGATGTGTTTTAGTGAAATTGGGGGTTTGTGGAACTTGACTGTTGTCATATGAATAGTTTGATTTTGATTCGGTATGCTATGCATTTCGTATGCAGATATGCTATTGAGTCGTTACCTAAATGTTGTATGCCTATTATGACTTGCTGTATGTTAAGCAATGATGGACATAGGAGACTGTTTAATGTTGCATATTGTTGAAAGTTTAGTGTTTTTCCCTATGTTGAAAGCAATGTGAGGATTTCCTTAGAAATCATGTAGAGAATTCTTGAAGTTTTAAAACTGGGCCAACGATTACATTGACTTGTTACTTTTAGTTTGTATATGTTTCTGATGTTATGCTGGTCTGCCAAAGCTTTGAGCTATCAATCATTTAAGTGAGCCCCCTTGAGAACTAGACTTCTTTTAGTGAATAGTGATATTGGACTTGAAAATTTAGTTCTTGGCCTTCTTTCGGCATAAGTGACTTGTCTACTAAAGATTTTATACCGCATTCAGGGCTTATACCAGATTAATTTTGCTTCTTGAACTTAATCTATTTAGAGCATCTAGGGCCTTTGAATGTGTTGGGTATCAAAGGAGCAGACGACAACCACCAGCAAACCGGTTTCCTAATCCTACTATCCAAGATTGTTGGTTTCTGGTACTTTAGATTCATTATCATGATGTTACCCTTGAATTGAAATCTTCAATTTCATTTTTTTACAATTAAGGTCGTCCTTGATGCAAGGCCTTAAAGCACTTTTTTGGAACATTAGAATCACAGTTCATAGGCTGGAAAAATGTTCAAATTGCTGTTGGAACCGCTTAAGTTCTATTTTGAGGATAGGTAAAATTATAACAAGCCTTTTAGTTTAAAGCCACTAATTTACCAGCTAGTCTTTTTATCTCAACAATATAAGTTGGAGTTTTGTTTGGCTTTGTGTGACTTCACTGCGATTATCTGGAGATCTAGAGGTCGTGATATTTGTTAGCATGCTGCTTAAATATGATATTGCAGTGCTAGAAAATTTGACTTGTTTGAGATTAATGTCCATGATATTTTTGTGTAGGTAGGTTTTGTATAAGCTCTTTATATAAAACCTAAGTAGAGAACATCAGCTTAGAGGGTAGGAGGAGTAGAGGTAGACCTAGGTTGACTTGGGACGAGGTTATTAGGAGGGATATGATAGACTTGCATCTTTCTGAGAACATGATCGAGGATAGAAGTGAGTGGAGGCGTAGAATTAAAATTAAGGACTTTTAGTGGGTTTTGTGGGTGGGAAGGGTATACGGTGAAATATGGCCGGACCCCACACGTTAGGTGTAGTTTTCCTCATCTACCCTTTTTGGGTGTTACATGCCGTTTTTTTATGAGTACATTATCTAATTCTTCATGTGATATCTATCTTTGTGTTGTATGCTTTGTATTATGATTGTTATTGTTATTGCCTTTGTTAACGAGTCGGGGGTCTCTTCGGAAGCGGTCTCTCTATCTTTCAAGATAGAGGAAAGACTTGCCACCATATACCCCTCCCAGACCCTGCTCTTCAGCGGGATACACTGGGTATGTTTGTTTGTTTGTTTGTTTATGTCATAAGTCATGGATGGAATATGTTTGAAGAATTAAGAATTATAAATAACAAATATTAAAGATTTAAGAATTATAAATAACAAGTAGTGAAGATTTAAGAGTTAAAATTATAGTTTAAATAAGATATAACTGAATTCTTTTTTAATAAGTTTTAATAAATTATTATAATAAAAGATGTGTAAATTAGATATTTAATTATTTAAATTATTTTACTTAATAGGAGATAGATGAGAAAAAATAAGCTTCATCTAAATTTGTTATATGAAAAGTCAAATTAATTATTTATTATAATAAGATTAATTTATAAAAATACCGATCATAATACAGTATAAAACGATTTGAATAAATTTACATTATGAAAAGATGTAGAATACAATTCAAGATTTGAAAAATAAAATTTTGATCAAAACACGTATAAGGATTTGTTATCAAGACGGTTTCTTAAAACAACTATAACAAACAACAAACTTGTTATACATTTTTATAAAAGTTAGTTGTTACCATACATATCCTATTTCATCTAATATATACTATAACTAATTTATGTCAACCTGTCAAAGGATAGGGGGAGGGGGGCTCGGACCTTTAGGGGAAACTTAAACTCTATTCATACAATGATGAATACGACCGCAATGGAAATTTGTGGGGAGTTATACATTTTTGTATTGGTAAGATTATTTACTATTTCTTGAAGTTAGATTTATGAGCTGTTACAATAATCGAATAAAATAACTATGGGTGAAGACGTGAAGTATAGAATGGGGAAGTCAATGCAAATTTTTAGGTGATAAAATATGTTATCAAAATAATCATTTACTTTTTAGTTTCTAAACGATCTAACTTAATCATTATGTAATTACATTTAATTAAAGTATGTCACTTTTACACCAATGGACACAGACAATGATTAATTTTGCATCAATAGCTGTAGATCTCTCGAAGTTTTGTAGCAGTGGGCACACATCAGTAAGATAACACTATCTTGAATAAGTGTACGCAAAACTCTTCATATTGGCGACAGATAAAAGATACCTTCTTGCATGAATGGGCACAAACTTAGATTATAGACATTATAAAATGATACCACCTTAGTCAATGAGTTCAAACTCGGTCCACGTGTCAGCTTGTTGTTGGTTCTCGTATAATCGGCCAACGATTACATTGACTTGTTACTTTTAGTTTGTATATGTTTCTGATGTTATGCTGGTCTGCCAAAGCTTTGAGCTATCAATCATTTAAGTGATCCCCCTTGAGAACTAGACTTCTTTCGGTGAATAGTGATATTGGACTTGAAAATTTAGTTCTTGGCCTTCTTTCGGTGTAAGTGGGTTGTCTACTAAAGATTTTATACTGCCTTCAGGGCTTATACCAGATTAATTTTGCTTCTTGAACTTAATCTATTTAGAGCATCTAGGGCCTTTGAATGTGTTGGGCATCAAAGGAGCAGACAACAACCACCAGCAAACCGGTTTCATAATCCTACTATCTCATAATCCAACTATCCAAGATTGTTGGTTTCTGGTACTTTAGATTCATTATCATGATGTTACCCTTGAATTGAAATCTTCAATTTCATTTTTTTTTACAATTAAGGTCGTCCTTGATGCAAGGCCTTAATGCACCTTTTTGGAACATCAGAATCACAGTTCATAGGCTGGAAAAATGTTCATATTGCTTGTGGACCCACTTAAGTTCTATTTTGAGGGTAGGTGAAATTATAACGTAAGCCTTTTAGTTTAAAGCCACTAATTTACCAGCTAGTCTTTTTATCTCAACAATATAAGGTGGGGTTTGGCTTTGTGTGACCTCACTGCGATTATCTGAAAATCTAGAGTTCGTGATATTTGTTAACATGCTGCTTAAATATGATATTGCAGTGCTAGAAAATTTGACTTTTTTGAGATTAATGTCCACGATATTTTTGTGTAGGTAGGTTTTGTATAAGTTCTGTATATAAAAGCACACCTCTTAGAACAAAAGCTTGTTGTTGAAGAAGAGTTTCCAGTGGGATAGGATCTTGTCAAGCATCATTTAAGTTGCATTTAGTACTTGTCAATTTTATCACTTAAGCTATAAGAAAAACATAGTAGTCAAAGCCGCAAGACATATTCAAGGCGCAAAGGGCTTGCGTGTCGCCTATACAAAAAACGTGATAATATAAATACACAATAACGTATAATAGGCATTAAAAGAATTTGTTTTTTCCCTTTTTAAGTTTTTTAAAAATAAAAAATGCCTCGCTTGCATAGTTGCATCTGGCAGTGGTGCACAGCTAGGCGAGCCCCTTGTGCACATCTGAGGCTTTGACTACGTTCAACTATCAAGAAAAGAAATACTTGATTATACCGAGTGTCAAGGCAAGTTCTGTAATGCTTATACTTCTGTGTAACTAAAATTAATAAAGATTGCCTATCGTTATGATGGAATTTAGAAGCAACAAAATGGAAGGATTAAATAGGAAGAGGAATGGGTTATGGTCTATGGGATCGGGTATAAACATGCATCTTTTAGGGCTACTTAGAAATGGTTAGGGTTGGTTAGAAATATCACCACTTTTGTTCATTTTGATTACTAGTTGGTGTGTATCAAGTATGATTACTGATTACAACAACATTATCTTGATATAATAATACTTTTAGTATAACGATTTAGGAGATTTTAAGTGCTTTTCAGCATAAACAAACAAACAAACAAACCTAGTATATCCCACTCAATGAGCAGGGTCTGGAGAGGGTAGGTGTAGGCGACTCTTTCCTCTATCTTGTTAGGTAGAGAGACCGCTTCCAAAGAGACCCCGACTCGAAAGCAAAAGCAATAATGATAGGCAGACACCGTAGAATAAATCATACAACACATAGTATACAGTATACAAAAATAAAACAGCTAAAGAATTAGGGCAAGCAAAAGCATACATCAGAGGGGCAACTAGCATCACCGCTAAAAAGCAGATGTGGACCATGTACACATCAGGCCCCGCAACAATTCTACATAATGATAGAAAGACATCGTAACATAAATCATACAACACATAGCATACAGTATACAAAAAATAAAACAGCTAAAGAATTATAGAAAGAAAAAACATACATCAGAGGTGGACTATGTACACATCAGATATAGAAATAAAACAGCTAAAGAATTATAGAAAGAAAAAGAATTATAGAAAGAAAAAGCATACAAAAAATAAATCATACAACACCGTTAAAGAGCAGATGTGGACTATGTACACATCAGGCCCCGCAACAATTCAAATACCCTTCGTGCCTATAGGTCCCACTAAAAGTCCTTAATTTTAATTCTACGCCCCCACTCACTCCTATCCTCGATCATGTGCTCAGAGAGGTGCAAGTGTATCATATCTCGCCTAATTACCTCATCCCAAGTCAACCTAGGTCTTCCTCTACTCCTCCTACCCTCTAAGATGATGTTCTCTACTGCTCTAACTGGTGCCGCCATTGGTCTCCTCTTGACATGCCCAAACCATCTTAATCTTCCCTCTCGAATTTTATCTGCGATACAAGTCACTTCTAGTTTCTGTCGAAAAACTTCGTTTCTTATCCTATCCAGTCTTGTGTGACCACACATCCACCTCAGCATTCGCATTTCGGCTACTTCTATTTGTTTCTCGTGCGATTTCTTTATGGCCCAGCAGTCTGTTCCATATAACATAGCTGGGCGTACTGTCACTCGGTATAGTTTTCCCTTTAGCTTTGCTGGAAACCTCTTATCACATAGGATCCCTGATGCTGCTCTCCACTTGCACCATCCTGCTTGAACACGGTGCGCTACATCGCTATGTATGTCTCCGTCCTCCTGCAGGTATGAGCCCAGGTATTTGAACCTAGACGTTTGTGGGACCGCCATACCCTGAATACTGATTTGAGTGTCCTCTTCCGCCTCACCACTAAAGTTACAATGCATGTATTCTGTCTTAGAGCGACCTATCCTTAAACCTTTGCGCTCTAGTGCTGCTCTCCACTGTTCTAGCCTGTCGTTAAGCACCATTTTAGATTCCGATATTAAGACAATATCATCCGCAAAGAGCATGCACCACGGAACTGGCTGTTGTATAGACTTGGTCATCTCATCCAACACCACTGTGAAGAGGAATGGGCTCAGTGCCGATCCTTGGTGGAGTCCCACTTCCACTGTGAAAGAGTCTGTGTCTCCGATCGGTGCTCGCACACACGTTTTTGCCCCATCATACATATCCTTGATTATTTTGATATACCTCTCTGGTACCCTTCTAGATCGTAGACTTTCCCAAATTAGTTGACGCGGTATACTGTCATAGGTCTTTTCTAGGTCGATGAATACCATATGGAGGTCCCTTTTCTTTTCTCTGTATTTATCCATTATCCTCCTTATGGCGTGTATGGCTTCTGTTGTAGAGCGTCCTGGCATAAATCCAAATTGGTTTAACGCTATCTGGGTTTCCCATCTAATTCTCGTGTCAGTAACTCTTTCCCATAATTTCATCGTGTGACTCAATAGCTTTATTCCCCTGTAGTTTTCGCAACTTTTAACATCTCCTTTTTTCTTATATATGGGGACTATGACACTGGTTCTCCACTGATCTGGCATCTTCTCTGTCGTAAAGATAGTGTTGAATAAATCTGTTAGCCATTGGAGCCCCTCATCTCCCAGGCATTTCCACACTTCAATCGGTATGTTGTCTGGCCCCACCGCTTTAGCCCTTCCCATTTTCTTCATAGCTCTTTTAACTTCGTCTACTGTGATACTTACAATAGCATTTGTTTTGTTGCATTGTTTGGGTTGTTTTATCTATCTCAGTTTGTTGATTTGGGTTCCTTCTGTTGTAAAGGTTATCGAAGTAAGTTTTCCATCTCTCCTTGATGTCTTTGTCGTTCACCAAAACTTTTCCATCCGCAGCCTTTATAAACTTCGCCATTCTCAAGTCTTGTCTTCTACTTTCTCTTGCCTTGGCTAACTTGAACATGTCATGCTCTCCTTCTTTCGTGTCTAGTCGTTTATACATCATCTCATACGCCGCGTTCTTTGCCTCTGACACCGATTTCTTCGCCTCTCTCTTAGCCTCCTTGTATTTATCTTTTAGCTCTGCGCATTCTTCGTCATTGTTACAGCGTATAAGCTTTCTAAAACTTTGTTGTTTAATTCTTATCTTCTCCTGTACATTTTCGTTCCACCACCAAGATTCCTTATGGTCGACTGTCCTCCTTGTTGTAACTCCAAGCGTTTCTTTAGCTGCTTGGATGAGCGTATTTGCCATGGTCTCCCACTTTTGGTTTGCGTCTTCCTGTGGTCCAGTCTGGTTCATTGGTATGACCTTATCTCTAAAAATGGTAATGTTTTCGCCTTTGAGCTGGCCCCATCTGATCGTATGTCTAACTCTTTTGTTTTGTTGGACAATTGATCTCTTCACGCGTATATACGCCACCAACATATGATGTTGTGTCACAACTGTCCTTCCCGGGATTGTCTTACAGTCCTTCCACGAGCTACGATCTTCTCTCCTCATCAGTAAATAGTCTATCTGCGTGTGTCTTCTGCCGCTGCTAAACGTGATTAGATGCGATTCTCTTTTCTTAAAAACGAATTTATGATGCCTAAGTCATGCGCTACTGCAAAGTCGAGAAGCTCCTTACCGCCGTCATTCCTAAGACCATACCCGAAGCCTCCATGCACCGACTGGAAGTGCTCATTATCCTTTCCGATATGGCCATTAAAATCTCATCCTATGCATATTTTTTCTTCTCTAGGTATGTCACCCATAACGTAATCTAAACTCTCCCAGAACTTCTTTCTTTCCGTTTCCCCTAGTCCAACATGTGGTGCATACGCACTAACTACGGCCACTACTTCCTCTCCTATTACTATTCTTAACAGCATAATTCTATCATCGTATCTTCTCACCTCCACCACATTATCTTGAAGTTCCTTAGCAACTAGAAAACCTACTCCATTTTTTGTTTCATCAGACCCTGAATACCATAGCTTATAACTATTACACTCTTTTGCTCTCCCACCCCGCCATCTAGTCTCCTGAAGACACGCTATCTGTACCCTACGTTTCCTCAGCACGTCAATTAGCTCTAGTAACTTACCAGTTAGGGTTCCTACGTTTCACGATGCCACTCGTAATCTACAATCCCTTTTCTCTGTATTCGCACCTCTCGTCACCGAACATGATCTCGGGGCAACATAATTACTCCTACTATCTATTATACCAGACAGAGTCCACTAACACAGCCCAAAAAAGCACGGACAACACCTTAAAAAAGAAAACGCAGCACAAGTAAAGCACAATCCAAAGCAATCCGTCAGACGAGGTGAACAGTACACGGGGGACACACAAACAGATCACACGAGAGAAGAAAAAGCCCAAAAAATAGAGGATGACCCGCCTATTCAAAACCAAGAATGCTGGTACCCCTAACCCAACCAAACAATCTAAACAAAACAAATATATATAATTAAAGATCTAATTTAAGGCAATTAAAAACAGATATTGCAAACCCAAGAACGATCTCACCAAAAATGAACACCCCAAATTTAGGGTTTTGTTCGGTTTTGTTGGTGGCGGAGAGGTGGCTGCGATGCTGGTGTTGGTGGTGGCTGGTGACCTGTGGGATATAGAGCAGGGGGGGCGAGGGCGGTGGTGGCTAGCGGTGTGGTGACAGTGGTGACGGTGGTGGTGAAGGTGAAGGTGGGTGGCTGTGGTTGGTGACGGCAGCGGAGAAGGTGAGGTGGGGTGCGTGACTGAGGTGGAGGCGGGGGTGGGTGACGGGCAGGTGGTAGCGGTAAGCTGTGGTGGTGGTTGACTGACCTGCGGTGGTTTTGTTGGTGGGTGGTTGTGGTGGTGGGGTGAAGGCTGAGGCGGGTTACGGGTAGGAGGTGGCGTATACGAACTTACCTGCGGTGTAGCTGGCCGGCGGTGGCGGTGGTGTTGACCGGTGACCTGTCGGTGGCGGTGGTGTTGACCGGTGACCGTTGGCCGGTGGTGTTGCTCGGTGTTAGAGCGAGAGCCGTTGAGAGCGACAGAGAGAGTCGCCGTTGAGAGTCAAAGTCGTATTTTTAATTTCCTTCATAGGTAATATTTTTATTTTACATTTCACCAGATGGATTTAAAAATATAAGCCTCAATGATTGCCTCTAGTGGAAAGTGCTACTTCTTCGCATAGTAGTCAAAGTCGTATGGCACGCTTAAGGCTTGAAAGGTTCACACATAGTAGTTGAAGCTGTAAGGCACACTCGAGGCTTGAAAGGTTCACTTGTGACCTTGGCACACAATGCTGACCCAAGATAAAAGAAATGTAATAATGGAAAACAATACACAAACACATAGGTGCACACGCACTCACACACACATATATACCTTTTGGTTTTAAAAAGAGGCGCACTGAGGCTATAGGATCCTGAGCCGAGGTGTGAGATGCAGAAATAAACCACTTTTTGTGCTTGAGGGCACAAGTTATTTTATAATTCATTTTATGTTTCTCATAGATTTTAGCATCCCTCTTTTTCTCCCTCTTAATCTCCTGAGCTCATTTTCTGTGAGTCGGTAGACTTTGAACGGGTCCATCAGTTAACTGTTCTGGTGGTCCATTGGTCAGCTAATAGCCAAAAGCTTGTCCAAGCTTTTCACTAGGAAATTTACTCAAACATCATGTTCACCACTTTCTTGATTATGAACAATCTATCTGTTTTGTTATTTGGAGAAGCCTTCAATGAAAAAATTGGATATAAAATTTCAGACTAATGCAACCAGGTTAGCAATTGCCTTGATATGAAGAACTCCAAGTTCTGTATGAATCTTTGTTAATTGTCTTCTGTACATTAACCCCAACCAATATCAGAAGATTATGGTCCGAATTGGGATTCTGAGATGTTTCGTTAAAATTCAATTGGAACCACCCTCAATGGGTTTTATTAAAACCCGTTTGGAGGTTCAATGGGTTTAAAGCAGATTTATATGCTTGAGTTTTGTTCATTGCATCATATAATATTTCAGTGGATGTGGCCTTCGATTTCAAAAAAAAAAAATATTATAATGAGTCCCTATAAACCATACAAACGTCCAACATTTTTCATCGTTATCAAACAAATCAAATTAACTTTTACAAATTATATACTCCCAAAAATATAATTAAAAATCTTTTAGCAACTTGCGCACTTGTTCAAGCGTCACAAAAAGAACCACAGTGAAAGGCCCCTGCCTTGAAATTGTAGGTATGAATCCCTTGTAAAGAGCCATTGGCCCTTCCGCCGTAACCGTTTTTACTGCACAATCCAGCGCCCCTTTATATGGAGGCGCCACCCCTTCCGCTACCGTCATGTTCATCACTCGGGTCTTAATGACATCCACCGGATTTGAAGCCACAGAGGCCACAAACCCCGCTGCGAAACTCGCAGTCACATGCGTCCCTAGTCCGTCGTCCATTACACCATTTTTATGATCGTTTCTTTGATGTGATCGTACGAAGCTAATTGCGATGCCGTGACAATCATTGCGCGGTTCACTGTAAGGGATGAGCCTCTCCACAGGCTAGTAACCCCCTCCTGTTTCACCATCGTCGCGATCGCATCAGCTACACCTTTGTAATTCCGACGTTGAGCAACCGGAAGCCTACCGTCGGCTTGCATTCTCACCATCGCAACATCGGCTGGATTCCCGACTGCGGCACCTATACCGCCGGCCAGCAATCCAGCGGTGATTTTGCGAGTTAGAGGAAACGTACCGGTGTTCTCGTCAGTCCATTTGTTACGAAAAATCTCGTACAGTCCCATTCTGGTGGTGGAATACAATGTCTGCCGAAGGACGGTGGCGGAGATGCCGGAGAACAACGCGGCAACACCTTCAGTTTGAAAAATCTTCACGCCTACAGAAACCGGTCCCCGTCCTGCTTTAACTAACGCCGTTGGCGGCGGTTGAGGCATCGCAACCGTGGTGGCGCCCACGGCGTTATAGGCAAAAGCAGGGCGGATATTCGGATTCACAACAGGAGCCGATTCGCCCTGTAATTGCATACGAACTTTGATTAGATCAAGAGGGTGAGTAGAACACCCTGCAACAATGGAGGCAATTCCACCTTCAACAAATCCCTTAGCACCCATTTTCGAAAACAAAAATTCTAATACACAAATTTTCTTCTTTTTTTTTCACTTCTCTTCTTTTCTCTCTCTCGTTAAATGAATTATAAACTCAGGAACACAGAAGTGTAAAATCAATTAAAAAATAGTCAGAAGATAGAGAAATGAGATTGAAGTGAATGAAATATGTGGATTTTGGGAGTGAAATTTATAGGTGGGAATTATGGAATGTGGGTGGAAAGTGGAATAAGGCGACAACGCGTTTGTATGGAACCCTGATGTTGAATATTATTAGTCATGTATAAAACAAAACTGACTTCCACCTTGGCAAATAGCTAATATGCTTGCTTACGTTATTATGTCAACTACCCTGACTTGTTTTGTAATGTAATGTAAAAATTAGTTGCATTTTTTAATTACTAGATAAGTTAAAATTATAATAAAATAAAGGGTAGGGGTGTGAATTTCTAACATAAACCCGAAAACACGACACGAACATAACACGGAATTCGCGGGTTTGGGTTTATTATAAACGGGTTCGAGTCAAGTTCGTGTCGAACCCGTAAACCTGCTTAGCTAAACAGGTCGGGTTCGGGTTCAACCCACGAGCTTGTGGGTTGACCGGTTTAACCATTTTCTTATTCTACTTTTATATCTTTTGCATCACAAATTAATTTTTTATGTGTTTCATTGTAAAATTTAGAATTTAAAATAGTAATTGGTATAAGATTTCATCAATAAAATACATTTTTTTATATTAATTTGTATTTTTTGCTGTAAGATAGTAAATTTAAAATATTAATATGTGAAATTATAAAAAATTTACAATTTCGGGTAAAACTGTAAATTTCCATGTCTGTTCTGATGATGTTTGGGTTTTTGTACAGTTTTCGGGTTCAGGTCGGGTTGAACCCGACATCCGAGAACACACACCCCCTTTATTATTTGTCATACTCCTCTTTTCAAAAAACATTTTTCAAAACTTGTCATACCTTACCCTAAGGAAAATTTAATTTTAGAAAAATTTTTTTTTAATAAGCTTCAAAAACACTTTTTATATAACGATATAAAAACATATTTACAAATAAAAAAGTTCTATAAAAATTTAATATAACACTTTCTTAAGTTGGACTTTTAAAACTATCTTTTAGAGTTAAAAATAGACCGAAACAAACTTAATTCAATCGATTAAACCGTTTAAATCGATTTATTTGGTTTGGTTATCCGATGAAACATGTTAAACTGTATATTATTCGGTTAAAAGTATACCTAAACGAACTTAATTCAACCGATTAAACCATTTAAATCGATTTATTTGGTTTGGTTATGCGATGAAACATGTTAAACTGTATATTATTCGGTTTATACGGATACCTGAACCGAATAAGCAAGATTTTGTGTAACCATTAACCGAAATCAAAACCAAATTTACGATTTTATTCGATTTTATGGTTACTGATATGATTTGTTTTTGTTTTTTTTTTGTTTTTGGGTTTTTTTGAATACTCGTAAGCACTATAAATAAAAAATAAACAGACTAAAATATAAAGACTAAAAGTAAAAATAAATATGGGAAACTTAAAAAATTAAGGGGTGATATGATAATAAAAAAATATAAAAACAGAAATTAACTATTTTTACAAATTGAGTAGAGGGGTAACAAATAAATATAACTTAGAGGGGGTATATGTAGTATAACCTATAATAAAATGGGATGTACTTCATAGGCAAAACTTACTACGGGTTAGGGGGCACTGCCCCTCCTTTTTTCTTGTCAATAGAGTTACTTTTCGGTATTTTTTTTGGTGCGGCAGTAGAAATCTTTTTAATAAATATGAAGGTTTGCATCTTTTAAAATAGTTTACTTTAATCCTCATACTTTAAGGTATGGTTCAAGCCGTGCTACTAATGTACTTTATAGAGCTCGCGGCACGTGACATATGTGCGAATTAAGTGGAACATATGTCAAAATTACCATAAAACTAAACATTGTATTGCCTTTATTTTGTGAGTAATATTACCATAAATTCAAACGAATTTAATAAAGATGTAGATGTATTGTGTGAAATTATATAGAAACATAATTACATACATAAATCACAAATAAATATGTTGCATAACAATATAGACGTATATGTATATGCCTCTCGTCTAAAATAGATGTGGTGCGCAACCACATATGATTTGCTAGGACGAAAAACGTAGGTCACGTTTGCTTCACAGAATTATTAGGAATTGTAATTGTAATTGGAAAATTTTTCATCCAAAATGTTATTGGAAGTGGAAGATTTTCCCACATTCATTGGAATTTACATTCTTTATACTTACATATGAAAATGTTTAACATTCTAATCAGGGGCGAAGCATGGGTAGGGCCGGGGGGGGGGGGACCGCCCCCCTCCTTTTTTCGTCCGTAGTGTTAATTTTTCGGGGCGTATGTTAAAAAAATTTTATATAGTAAGTTCGTCCCCTCTTAAAAAATTTACATATGCTATATTCCCCCCCCCCCCTGTAACATTACTTATTTTTGTTAAATAAAGTTGATTTTTGTTCGATACGTTGATGTTAATAATAATAATACTACTACTAATAATAATAATAATAATAATAATAATAATAATAATAATAATGTTAATGGTAATAATAAAATTAATAATAATAAGAATAATAATAACAATGGGTTATAATATATATATGTACATATACATATGTATATATATATATATAGAATAATTATCATATAAACTAAATGCAAGGGGGTGTTTTTATAATTTAAGAAACTTAAAAAAAAAAAACAAGTTTTGGCATAAAATGAAGGCTTCTCAGAACCACAGGGACCGGATATGTAAATTTCTTTTAAAACTCATTCCCTCCCGTCGAACACCCTTCATCGCCGGCGAGGCATCCGGCCGACCCTCCGGCGAGCTTCAAACGCCAAGACCACGCGACTTCTGACCAAAACAACACTCCCGACACATTCACGTGGGAGATTCGAACTCGTGCCAACTAAACAATTCCAAATTCGAACGCATGCGGTGTAGAACCCGAGCCACGCGTTGTCGGACCTTTGTCAGTCCACAGATCGCACTAACACCGTATTCTAATCAAATTAAACGAATATGAACCACCATAACTCAGTTTCTAAACAACTCCCATATTCAATTTCGTTCAAAACGAGCTCAAACATCACCTTCGAACATCACCATACCCGCGGACCTGCAACTCGTATTCTAACCATCCTACAATCGATTTTACTCGAAATTAACATTGGGTTTTGTTTCTATATCATCATTCGAAGCTTACCTCAAGATTAATTCGATTATTATCATCGTTGGAGCATCATTCGACCACCTCCATTGCCGCGGCTTGTTTCTAATCTGTTCCTGCCGATCTAAGTTCAATTCAGGTAAATTAAACACACACACATACTCGATCATTCATGGGGAACAAAAGCCCCATGATTGCAGAAGCAATCAAAGTCGAATTCGGGTTCAATTTGGGATCATTCGATCTAGGGTTCTTATGAATTGGGATCCTGCTTAATTTGTGTTTAAAACAATTTAAAACGAGGTTTCTTCGCGGTTGTGACCTTGGTTCACTGGTCCCTGCACCCATTGCAATCCATGAGGTCCCGGGTTCGACCCCGGGCCACCTCAACCATTTTTTTTGGGGCCTTTTAAGCCTCCAAAAATTATAAAAAAAATTGTAAAAATTATAAAAATATTTTAACAAACATTAAAAATTTTTAGAACAATTTAATTAATTACTGAAATTTATTTTTAACATTTTACCTATTTTAGTAAATGTTTTAAATAAATAAAATTACAAATAATACAAAATTATTTAAACAAAAGTGAACTTCTAATAATAATTTAATTTATTAAATTATTATTTGACACTATATTACTTTTAATTATTTCAAATAATCGTTATTATTGTTTTAATTATGATTAAATATAAAAGTGTTATATTTAAATCATTTCAAGTAACAATTTCATTTCTTTTAGTTATATAAATAATTAAATATTTTAATTAATTATCATATAATTAATTATATAAAATTAATTATTTGTTTTCCACACTTTAACAATAAATCAAAACAGTTACGTGTATTGATCCATATATTTTTATTAAGATTCTAAACATAATCATTTTCAATAAATTCATTTTATTTATTTCGAAACATTTCAACTAAATAAATTATTTAGTTTAAACTACCATTCAAAACCAAATGGAAATCCTAATACATTCCCACATTCTCAAATCATTATTATTCTAATTCGAGACACCGTTCCTTAGGTTAATCGTAAGGAAATCGTTGATGTTTAATCTATCACTTCCAGGTTCTAATATCATCAATCAAGTGAGTATTCATATCCCCTTTTTATATCATTTCCTATTTGGGGGAAATCATGTGATACAATATATTCAATCATGATATTCTATTGTTGTTTCATTCTAAATTCAATTCAAGACAGGTTATGTTATTACTCGCAATTACGTGAACATACTATGCTAAACTGGACGACAATAAAACCCTAATTCAATCAATCAATCAATCCTGGCAACAATATAGATCTACTGGTTTGGATAACCCACCCCATATGAATAGTCGAGTGGTGATTGTGCCAGAGGCAGGAGTTAAACTATGGTGTATGTGTGGAGTCTATTATTTGCAAGTGTCAAGTCAAGGGGTTGTTATTGTGTCAGTTTATCTATATGTTTTACTATTGCAATATAAGTCTTAACGTTACCTTGTGAATTGGATTATTCTCAATCAATCAATCAATCTATATGTATATTCAAAACTATGACTACTCACCAGCTAATTCGTTGGCTGACTTTATTTTCTCACATGATTTCAGGTTAAGCAAGATAGTGGACTTCTACCTGCTCATTTAAGACCCGGACTTAGTTAAAATAAAAGACAATTACTATTTGTGGTTTCAATTGTTGTATTTGTGTATGTTGAACTTATATTATCATGTAATCTGATTTTAATATTATTTCCACTATTAGACAACCATGTGTTATGAACAATCAATCATTCCCTCATCCGCTCCGATGATTCCGCCGTCGGTCGGGGTGTGACAGATTGGTATCAGAGCCATGGTTATAGGGAATTATTTTATTAGAAATGGAATGACCTAGACTATAACTAGGTACCTTTACACATGAGTCCTCTCATGTATTTTATATGCTTAGATAGGATTTTATGTGCCTTACATGTTTATACTTAATTATGTGATTATCTGCCTTAAGTGATTCTTCTTATACTTTGAATCTATCAATGTACACACGAATCTTAACTCATATTCTAAGGCATTGTGTGCCTAATTCAACTGATTTCAAACTCCAAAACTCGATTGTTATTCATGGTTTTCAAATCTCGTCAAAGTCCGTGTCACATGACCGAGAACATGCAATGCTGGAAGAGTGGGATACCTGTATCTTAAGGTGTTCTGTCTAGGCAAGGTATTCATACAACTTGATTACCTTACCTGGGAACCCTCGAGATGAGTATTCGCTTATAGGTACGCATGTCCTCGTTAAGGTTGTGGTGGACACAAATACTTTGATAAGTCAACGTATTCGCTTTGGTTTGCGAACCGAACGTTTACACTCCTAACCTCTCATTGTTATTCTAAACAATCTCATTAACGATTTTATTATTTTGAAAAGTTTTAAAAACCAATTACCCGTTTCTCATAGAGGTTTCTTCTTTCCATATTATACAGAATGGCTTCTCGTCAAATCCGTTCACGAACTAGAAACCCTGGCCGCAAGATTGCTGCTATTGTAGCACGGGAAGTTGCTGCTGTTATCCCAACTCTGCTTACCCATTTGAACCAAGGCAACAATACTGATCAAAACCCAACTGCACCAAACCCTCCCAAAACTTGTACCTACAAACATTTCAGTTCTTGCAACCCCACTAAGTTCAGTGGAACTGAAGGAGCTACCGGATTACTACAGTGGTTCGAAAGCATCGAGAACACCTTCCTAAACAGCGAATGCCCTGAAAATCTAAAAGTCCGGTATGCCACAAGTGTTCTCCAGAAACGCGCACTCACTTGGTGGAACGGAGAGAAACAAACCCGTGGAACTGAAACTGCTCTAGCCTTAACATGGACTGAAGTTAAGGAGCTCATGACTAAAGAGTTCTGCCCAAGAAACGAAGTCCGAAAACTGGAAGCTGAGTTCTGGGAATTAACCCAAGACAGTGGCGAGAACCTAGCATACACTAACCGATTCCACGAACTGAGTCTTTTGGTACCGCATCTTGCTACCCCTACCTCCCGAGCCATCGAGAAATATATTGGTGGTCTACCCATGCAGATTCAGGATACGGTGCTAGGAAGGAATCCTTCAACACTAGAAGATGCTATCAGGCTGGCTGCACAGTTAACCGATAATCATGTGAAAGCTGGTTCCTTAACCAGGAAGGGATCGAAGAAGAATACCGATAAACTTCCTATCGAAACCGTCAAAACCGACCAACCCGAGCCTTCCAGGAACAAGAAGAGGAAGGCGAATTCTCAAAACTTTCCTGTGATTACCCCTGCTGTGCCAATTAATCAAGTCCCTCCAACTCGTCAACCAGAAGTAAATAACCAACCACCGATGAAAAAGCCATACGCTGGACCCTTTCCGCAGTGTAACCACTGCAAGTATCACCATCCCGCTAACGTTCAGTGTCGTCAATGCACAAACTGTGGTCGTTTTGGGCATACCTTCAACTTGTGCAAGAATACAGCGAGGGTTCCAGTTACCACACAGACTGTTCAGCATATCCCGACAATCATGCAAGCAAGAGCTTGCTACCAATGCGGGGATCCTAGTCACTTCCGCAACCAATGTCCGAAGCTTCTCAAGGCCGTCCCTGCTGCTCAAGGTCGAGCATTCAACATCAATGCTTATCAAGCTCAAACCAATAACGATGTGGTGAACGGTATGTTTCTAATCAATAATCATTATGCTTCAGTCTTGTTTGATACCGGCGCCGACAAAAGTTTTGTATCCTTAGAATTTGAACCTTTGCTTGCTAGTGCGAGAACTAAGTTGGAGAAACCGTTTACGGTAGAAATAGCCGACGGGAAACCTATCACAATCGAGTCAATTATTCCAAACTGTACCCTTAGTCTTAGCGAACATGATTTTTCTATCGACCTTACACCGATGCAACTTGGAAATTTCGATGTCATTATCGGCATGGATTGGTTATCTAAGAACCATGCTGAAGTTGTTTGTTTCGAGAAAGTCATCCGAATCCCTCTTACACCCGAAAAGGTGTTAAATATTTACGGGGAAAAGTCTTCCAAAGGACTTAAACTCATGACTTGCACTAAAGCCCAAAAGTACCTCCGCAAGCATTACGTGGCTTTCTTAGCTCATATCGTGAAAACGGATAAGAACCCTAAGAAGATTGAAGACATTCCGGTTATTCGAGAATTTCCCGAAGTCTTTCCCGAAGACCTAACCGGTCTTCCTCCCGTTCGTCAAGTTGAATTCAGGATCGACCTTGTGCCTGGTGCAACTCCCGTGGCAAAATCACCTTATCGTCTCGCGCCTTCCGAAATGCAAGAACTTGCTAGCCAATTGCAAGAACTGTCAGACAAAGGATTCATTCGCCCGAGCTCATCACCATGGGGAGCTCCAGTCTTATTCGTGAAGAAAAAGGATGGTTCTTTTCGTATGTGTATCGACTATCGAGAACTCAACAAACTCACAATCAAGAACCGTTACCCATTACCCAGAATCGACGACCTGTTTGATCAGCTTCAAGGAGCCACTCATTTCTCAAAGATCGATCTTCGTTCTGGTTATCACCAACTCCGTGTGCACGATGATGATATTCCAAAAACCGCTTTCCGAACGAGATATGGCCATTACGAGTTTACAGTGATGCCATTCGGGTTAACCAACGCACCGGCAGTATTCATGGATTTAATGAATCGCGTGTGCCGACCATACCTAGACAAATTCGTGATCGTATTCATCGACGATATCTTGATATACTCCAAATCCAAATCCGATCACGAGAACCACCTTCGTCTAATACTCGAACTTCTGAGGAAAGAGAAACTCTACGCCAAATTCTCAAAGTGTGAATTCTGGCTTAATGAGGTTCAATTTCTTGGTCATATAGTAAACAGCAAAGGAATTCACGTTGATCCCGCAAAGATCGAGGCAGTAAAGAAATGGGGAGAACCTAAGACTCCTACAGAGGTTCGTTCATTTCTTGGACTAGCCGGATATTATCGACGTTTTATTCCTAACTTCTCTAAGATTGCTGTGCCACTCACTGCTTTGACCCACAAGGATAAGCCTTTTTCTTGGGGGCCTGATCAAGAAAAAGTATTTCAAACCCTCAAGCAAAATTTGTGTGAGGCGCCGATTCTAACACTTCCTGATGGAAACGACGACTTTGTTGTCTATTGTGACGCTTCAAAACAAGGTCTAGGGTGCGTTCTCATGCAGCGAGGCAAAGTTATAGCTTATGCCTCAAGACAATTGAAGATTCATGAGAAAAATTATACGACGCACGATCTTGAATTGGGTGCTGTCGTATTCGCACTCAAAATCTGGAGACACTATCTCTATGCCACTAAATGTGTTGTATTCACCGATCATAAGAGTCTCCAGTACATCTTCAACCAGAAGGAGCTTAACATGAGGCAACGACGATGGGTCGAACTACTCAATGACTACGACTGTGAGATTCGTTACCACCCCGGTAAAGCTAATGTCGTAGCTGATGCGTTAAGTCGTAAGGGTCAAGTTATGCTTCAAAGTGTTACCATTCAAACCGACCTCTTGACCCGTATACTCGAAGCTCAACACGAATCAGTCACCGAGGGCAACATGTATGAGGAAATGTCATGCGGTGCTGAACTCCAATTGGAAACCAAGTCGGACGGACTACTGTACTTTCTAAATCGACTTTGGATTCCGAATAGCGATAATCTTCGAACAACCATCATGGATGAGGCTCATAAGGCTCGTTATTCTATTCATCCGGGAGCAGATAAGATGTTCATGAATCTTCGGAACCAATATTGGTGGCCCGGCATGAAGAAGGATATAGCCTTGTATGTATCTAAATGCCTCACATGTTCCAAAGTCAAAGCCGAGCATCAACGTCCCTCTGGATTACTCATACAACCCGAGGTTCCATTATGGAAATGGGAAAGCATATCCATGGATTTGATCACCAAGCTGCCTCGTACCGCTAGTGGTCACGATAGTATCTGGGTTATCATTGATCGATTGACTAAGTCGGCTCATTTCATTCCAATTCGGGAAGATTATCGAGTCGAGAAATTGGCTCGTATTTACATCAATGAGATAGTCAGTCGGCATGGTGTACCTCTAGATATTATCTCTGATCGCGATGGTCGTTTCTTCTCTCATTTCTGGAAAAGTCTTCAATCAGCTCTTGGGACTCAACTAAATCTTAGCACAGCCTATCACCCGCAAACCGACGGTCAGACTGAAAGAACGATACAAACCCTCGAGGATATGCTCCGGGCTTGTGTCATTGATTTCAGTGGATCGTGGGATTCTCATCTCCCGTTGATCGAATTCTCTTACAATAACAGTTACCATACCAGCATCCAGATGGCACCATTTGAGGCCTTGTATGGCCGAAAGTGTCGGTCTCCCATCTGCTGGTCTGAAGTTGGTGAATCACAGATTACTGGTCCGGAATTGATGCAAGAAACAATAGACAAAATTCATAAGATCCGTGATAACTTGGTGGCTGCTAGGAATCGTCAAAAGCATTATGCTGATAAAAGACGTAAGCCCATAGAATACAATGTTGGTGATCTCGTACTTCTTAAGGTATCACCTTGGAAGGGAGTGATTCGCTTTGGAAAGAAAGGGAAGCTAGCACCTCGTTACGTGGGTCCATTCAAAGTGCTCGAGCGAATTGGGAAAGTGGCCTACAAGCTTGAACTACCCCAAGAACTCAGCAATATACACCCGACGTTTCATGTTTCAAATCTCAAGAAATGTCTTGCCGATGAAAATCTCCACATCCCACTCGAAGAAGTCCAGATTGATGAATCTATGCACTTTATTGAGAAACCTGTGGAAATTATGGATCGGGAAGTCAAACAACTCAAACGTAGCCGAATACCAATTGTCAAAGTTCGTTGGGAGTCTAAACGTGGACCAGAGTTCACCTGGGAACGTGAGGACCAAATGAAATCCAAGTACCCTCATCTTTTCGTTTCAGCCTCCTCGTGATTAAAATTTCGGGACGAAATTTCCTAAAGCAGGGGAGACTGTAACATTACTTATTTTTGTTAAATAAAGTTGATTTTTGTTCGATACGTTGATGTTAATAATAATACTAATAATAATAATAATAATAATAATAATAATAATAATAATAATAATAATGTTAATGGTAATAATAAAATTAATAATAATAAGAATAATAATAACAATGGGTTATAATATATATGTATATGTATATATATATATATATATATATATATAGAATAATTATCATATAAACTAAATGCAAGGGGGTGTTTTTATAATTTAAGAAACTTAAAAAAAAAAAAACAAGTTATGGCATAAAATGAAGGCTTCTCAGAACCACAGGGACCGGATATGTAAATTTCTTTTAAAACTCATTCCCTCCCGTCGATCACCCTTCATCGCCGGCGAGGCATCCGGCCGACCCTCCGGCGAGCTTCAAACGCCAAGACCACGCGACTTCTGACCAAAACAACACTCCCGACACATTCACGTGGGAGATTCGAACTCGTGCCAACTAAACAATTCCAAATTCGAACGCATGCGGTGTAGAACCCGAGCCACGCGTTGTCGGACCTTTGTCAGTCCACAGATCGCACTAACACCGTATTTTAATCAAATTAAACGAATATGAACCACCATAACTCAGTTTCTAAACAACTCCCATATTCAATTTCGTTCAAAACGAGCTCAAACATCACCTTCGAACATCACCATACCCGCGGACCTGCAACTCGTATTCTAACCATCCTATAATCGATTTTACTCGAAATTAACATTGGGTTTTGTTTCTATATCATCATTCGAAGCTTACCTCAAGATTAATTCGATTATTATCATCGTTGGAGCATCATTCGACCACCTCCATTGCCGCGGCTTGTTTCTAATCTGTTCCTGCCGATCTAAGTTCAATTCAGGTAAATTAAACACACACACATACTCGATCATTCATGGGGAACAAAAGCCCCATGATTGCAGAAGCAATCAAAGTCGAATTCGGGTTCAATTTGGGATCATTCGATCTAGGGTTCTTATGAATTGGGATCCTGCTTAATTTGTGTTTAAAACAATTTAAAACGAGGTTTCTTCGCGGTTGTGACCTTGGTTCACTGGTCCCTGCACCCATTGCAATCCATGAGGTCCCGGGTTCGACCCCGGGCCACCTCAACCATTTTTTTTGGGGCCTTTTAAGCCTCCAAAAATTATAAAAAAAAATTGTAAAAATTATAAAAATATTTTAACAAACATTAAAAATTTTTAGAATAATTTAATTAATTACTGAAATTTATTTTTAACATTTTACCTATTTTAGTAAATGTTTTAAATAAATAAAATTACAAATAATACAAAATTATTTAAACAAAAGTGAACTTCTAATAATAATTTAATTTATTAAATTATTATTTGACACTATATTACTTTTAATTATTTCAAATAATCGTTATTATTGTTTTAATTATGATTAAATATAAAAGTGTTATATTTAAATCATTTCAAGTAATAATTTCATTTCTTTTAGTTATATAAATAATTAAATATTTTAATTAATTATCATATAATTAATTATATAAAATTAATTATTTGTTTTCCACACTTTAACAATAAATCAAAACAGTTACGTGTATTGATCCATATATTTTTATTAAGATTCTAAACATAATCATTTTCAATAAATTCATTTTATTTATTTCGAAACATTTCAACTAAATAAATTATTTAGTTTAAACTACCATTCAAAACCAAATGGAAATCCTAATACATTTCCACATTCTCAAATCATTATTATTCTAATTCGAGACACCGTTCCTTAGGTTAATCGTAAGGAAATCGTTGGTGTTTAATCTATCACTTCCAGGTTCTAATATCATCAATCAAGTGAGTATTCATATCCCCTTTTTATATCATTTCCTATTTGGGGGAAATCATGTGATACAATATATTCAATCATGATATTCTATTGTTGTTTCATTCTAAATTCAATTCAAGATAGGTTATGTTATTACTTGCAATTACGTGAACATACTATGCTAAACTGGACGACAATAAAACCCTAATTCAATCAATCAATCAATCCTGGCAACAATGTAGATCTACTGGTTTGGATAACCCACCCCATATGAATAGTCGAGTGGTGATTGTGTCAGAGGCAGGAGTTAAACTATGGTGTATGTGTGGAGTCTATTATTTGCAAGTGTCAAGTCAAGGGGTTGTTATTGTGTCAGTTTATCTATATGTTTTACTATTGCAATATAAGTCTTAACGTTACCTTGTGAATTGGATTATTCTCAATCAATCAATCAATCTATATGTATATTCAAAACTATGACTACTCACCAGCTAATTCGTTGGCTGACTTTATTTTCTTACATGATTTCATGTTAAGCAAGATAGTGGACTTCTACCTGCTCATTTAAGACCCGGACTTAGTTAAAATAAAAGAAAATTACTATTTGTGGTTTCAATTGTTGTATTTGTGTATGTTGAACTTATATTATCATGTAATCTGATTTTAATATTATTTCCACTATTAGACAACCATGTGTTATGAACAATCAATCATTCCCTCGTCCGCTCCGATGATTCCGCCGTCGGTCGGGGTGTGACACCCCCCCAACAAAATATACACATGTTAAAAAAATATACAAGTGATATAAATATATAAAAATTTACATCTGTTACAATTTTAAAAAATAATAAGAAAACTATTAACTAATTGGGCTTAACTTATTTAAAAATGGGCTTATGGCTTATGGAGTTATGGATGCAATGGTAAAAGCCCAACTCCAACAAATTAACAAAACAAAAAAAACCCACTAAAGGGCTAGTATCTGCTGTTGGTTCTTCAAAGTTCAAAATCAAGGTCGCTAGGTGCTCTGCTGCTGGGTGCTCTGCTGCTGGGTGCTCTGCTGCTGCTGCTGCTCGGTCGTGCTGCTACTCGGGCGTCGGTGCCTCGGTTGACTGCTGCTCGGGCCTCGGTGCCTCGGTTGACTGCTGCTCGGGCCTCGGTGCCTCGGTCGACGGTCGTGCTCTGCTGCTACTGCTCGTTCGCTTGTTTCTCTATTCTTTTCTTCGGTTTGACTAGATACTTTAATGCTTATTACGCTTTTGTTTTTTGCTCACAGGTTACAACTTACCTTAGTTTATGCTTCAAGGGAAGTTGTTCAAGTACATCAGTTTTTTAGAAACTTAATTTCTATTATCAATATGGTTTGCGCTTCTAGTAAGCGTCATGATAAGTTACAAAAGGTAAAGGCAAATGAGGTTAAGAATTTATTGGAATTGGGTGAAATCAATTCGGGAAGAGGACTGAATCAAGTTGGGACTTTAAAAAGATCTGGTGATACACGTTGGGGTTCTCATTTTAACTCTGTTTGTAGTTTACTTAACATGTTTGATGTCACTCGTGTTGTTCTTCTTGGAATAATTGAAGACTTATCTCATACTACTTTTTCTCAACGTGAAGATGCTGATGCAGCTTACTGTCACATGCAATCATTTGAGTTTATTTTTATTCTTCAAATGATAAAAGGAAATAATGGGAAGAACTGACATGGAGTTGGTTTCATCAACAAAGATTAGTTTAGATGATTTCAGAAACAATGGTTGGGATTCTTTCCTTGCACAAGTTATCTTTTTTTGTGAAAAACATCAAATGGAAAATGCCAGATACGAACGCTCCATATATATCTACTCGGTATCGGCCTCGTATAAGGGATCTTCATTTTACATTTGAACATTATTACCGAGTAGATCTGTTTACATCCACATTAAATAAACAGTTACATTAGTTAAATAGTAGATTCAATTAGCGTACAATGAAATTGTTATCTCTTTCTTCAACTTTAGTATCACAAAAGATTGATGTTGAGCAGATTTGTCTTCTTGTTGAGAAGTATTATCTTGAAGATCTTATGGAGCAGGAGAGGATTCAGTTAAGTTATCAATTGGAGATTTTTAATGTTGAAAAGACAGAGAATATCAAGTTAAATGGTGTATCGACTATTTCTGGTCTATGCAAAACTCTTGTGGAAACTAAGAAACGTGAGACGTATTATTTGGTTGATAGAGTGATTCGGCTAGCCTTGACACTTCCGGTTTCTGCTGCAACAATAGAAAGAGGATTTTCAGCAATGAAAATATTCAAGAATCGCCTTCGTAATAATATGTCAGATGAGTATCTAGCGAATAGCTTGGTGATTTACATAGAAAAAGAAATAGCTGAAAACTTTGATTCTGAATGCATAATAGATGATTTCAAAGATCTTAAAGGTCGTCGGGCTGAGTTGTAATTCTTATTTAAGGTACTCGTCTTTCTCTAGCTTTATCATTAAATATCATTTTAATATTATATGTAAGTCTGGTCCTTTAAATGAAAAACATATATTAGATATTTATAGTTTTTAATGTTTGATATGACCCGAACCGAATCGCCGACCCGATTACCTGAAAATAACCTCAAACGTAGCGATACCAAAAAAAAAATTTGTGACTTCCGCCCCCCGCCCCCTATGTTTTTCGTCAAGCTCCGCCACTGATTCTAATGGAATGTTTAACTTCTAGTGGAATGTTCAAAATTAACATTCTATTTCCACTCAAAATTTACTAACCAAACATGCTATCAGTTTTAACAAGATTCCAATTATAATTGTAATTCTATTTTCAATTTCAATTCAATTATAAAATATTATGTGAACCAAACGACCCCTTAATGCATGCATGGATATGCATATTTGCTTAGCGCCAAAACCCCTCATATTTGACACCAAACAATCTACTATTTTCATGGATATCCACTACCTTATTACATCCTTTAAAACTCCTTGCTTTCCTCCCTTTCACCAACTTCCTAAAATCCATCTTTATATATATTACTAATCCTAAACATTTTCAAATACCACTCCCACTCTTTCATTCATCGTTCATCTTTGCTAGTCCCTCTCCTTGCAATCCTTCTTTCAACCTCTCATGATGGATCTCTCAGAGATCCATCACTTTTTCCAGATGTTTGATCATGACGGTGATGGCAAGATCACCAAGAAAGAGCTATCCAACTCTCTTGAACGCCTCGGGTTTTCCATACCCGAGAAGGATCTTCAACACATGATCGATCACATTGACTCAGATGGTGATGGGTCAGTGAGCATAGAGGAGTTTGAGAGGTTGTATGAAGCAATAATAGCGGAGGAGACGGACGAAGAAGAGGATATGAAAGAGGCGTTTAATGTGTTTGACAAGAATGGAGATGGGTTCATCACGGTTGAGGAGCTTATGTCCGTCTTGACTTCACTTGGGTTGGGACAAGGTCGAACCATTGAGGATTGCCGGATCATGGTTAACAAGGTAGATGAAGATGGGGATGGGATGGTCAATTACAAAGAGTTTAGGCAGATGATGAAAGGTGGTGCGTTTGCAACAATGGATACCACTTGATTTGCATCTATTGAACTCTACTTTTCTATTGCCATCTTGTTTGATCACACCATGTATCTTTATGGGGTTCAAAGGGAATATAAGAATCTATCAATTCTTTACATTTGTGTTGATTTAATTGTATCTTTTGGACCTCATGATCAAACAAGATTATGATCACCGCAGCTTCCATGAGGAAAAGTTTAAGTTTCATCATAATTCATAAAATGCGAACATTGAAATGCTACAACATGACAGGAGTGTTCACAATTCGGTTCAACCAATTTTAACGAAATTTTAGACTTAACCACTAACTACAGTATTTGAAAATAACATTCTAAACCGGCCAGAGGTGTCTTGGTTGATTGGGACGACCAATTTAACGACGGTTTGGTTTTGACAATTTGAACCATTTTTTTCAAAAGCTTTAGTTTGTAGAACCATTTTTAAAATGACGAGGATTGTTTATGAATATAATATAATATATAAATAATTATATTTCCTTAAAATCAGAAAAGTTATATAATATACGTTAAACGATCTGTTCATGTTTAACGATCAGTTCCAAATCACTGGCTGAACCTAAACTAAACCATGAACCGAATTGGATACATTTGTTTTAGTTTGGGTGATTGAGTCAGTTAGGCTATATGGAGCCCGACTTGAGCCCGAACTTGAAAAAAAAAAGCTCATTTAGTTATCGAGCCCGAGCCCGAGCTTCACGTATTGAGCTCGTGAGCTTTTTACTTATACGTTTTTTATTTATTTCAGTAAATAAATTATATGAATAATTTTTATTATGTATAAAGCTATAATAAAAACAATTAAATAATACGTATAATGTTATATTCAAAATATATATAAAAATAAATAAATATACATATTTAAAAATAATAATTAAATAATAAACAAGCCAAGCCCGCGTCGGTATCAAGCTTAAAAAGTATTTCACGAGCCGAATTCGAGCTTTAAAAAATAAAACTTAAAACAAGCCGAGATCGAACCCTCTTAAGTGAAATGAGTTGAGCTCAAGCTTATACGAGCTCGGCCTCAGCTCATCTACACCCTACCCGTAATGAAGCATCGTTTTTAGTTTCCAAACCGGTTCTCATAAAGCGGCTCCTATATTAGTTTTTGTGCATGTTACAACCAATCGGATCCTTTTTTTGTGATATCTAATTTTGACTAAAATATTTACTAACCATTTGACATACACATCCAAAAATATTGACCATGTATAGATTATTTTAAAATAATCTAATTATGCTATGTATAATTACCAGAATTATCTATGTAAAACAATAAACATCTCTATTAAGTATTAACTATAATTGGTAATATAATACTTGTATGAGTTATAAACTTACAACTAACATATGTTTAACAATAACCTCAAGATCCCCATGTCAATACCTAAGGTGATGAAGTCACTTCTCTCAAAGACACCCCAAGAATGCAACACTCTGCCCACCCGAAATCAAACCCGTGCAAAACCCGAATAATAACATTCTAAGGTTTAAATATTACAAAATACAGATACAAATGGTTAGTAGATTAAAAGGGAGTAAATTAAAATTAAAAGCGGTTAATAAAAGATTAAATTAATCTGATTAATCATTTGACCCAAAAGCAAGTCAAAATCCCAAAAGCATGATGTACATTTCCAATCAAGAACACTCAAACAAGTAAACAACCAATCTTCAAATCACAATTGAATATAGATCAATCGATAGATCATCATCATCATCATAATCAATTCATCATCATCATCAATGCAAAAACGCATAAACAGCAGTAGAAATATACACCAAAAGCGCAGAAACAACAAGCACAATCATCGACGCCACAGCGTTGACCGTAGATCTACTCCCACACGACAACATCCCCAATCGAATCTCGATCACATTCACCATCGACAGCATCAGAAACAAGCACCCCATCACCGATCCAAGAGCCGATGCAAGCATCCCAAACCTCAACACCTTCAGATTAATATGCGCCCTAAACGCCTCATCAACATCCTTACTGTTGATCAGATTGATCGCCAGTTTCAACCCCTGAGCCACCAACGAAGAGAACAGGAAGAAGCTGAAAGACACCACTTCAAACACCAGAAGCTTTTTGGCGACGGAGACGTCGGAATCGCATGACGATCGGTTCTCGAGGCTCCGTTGGCCGGGGGTGGTGAGAGAGAGGCCGACGAAGACGGCGATAGTGAAGAGGGAGTTGACGTTCACGAGGCCGTCGAGTGCGGTTACGTGAATGCTTGTGGTGGTGGTTGATGATGATGATGGTGTGGTGGTGGATCTGGGGGGTTGGTTGCAGTAGGTTGTGTATCCGTTGGATCTGCAGAGTTAGATTGAAATTGAGGGTGAGATGAAGAAGAAAGATGTGTGTCTCTGTGTGTGTGTGTGTGAGAGAGAGAGAGAGAGAGGTTGCTTACTCTGCCATGGGTGAACCTTGAAAGCTTCAGTTTGTTGGTGGAAGAGGTTTTTTTAGGGTTTTGATGGAGTGTTGCGTGAAGGTTGAAGAAGACGGTGGTAGATGGTGAGGACAATGACGCTAGAGATGCTTTGACCATGTTATATGTTATGTTTCACATCTCATTATTTATTTATGTGTAATTATTTTCAAAAAAAATTATTTATGTGTAACCTATGATTTCACGACCCATCGGCTTGACCGATCCGATTCACCATTTTCTTTTTTAAGAACCGGTAAGTTCAAACCTGTTCAACGGTTGGGTCAGAAACCGGTTCGTTAGTTGAATCGGGAATCGGTTGGGATCAGATTTTTAATTTTTTTTACTATTTTTAATTTTTTTATTGTTTTATTTTAGTAAGTTTAACGGGTAGGTCGGATGATTAATTTCGGTAATGGATGTATTGTTGAGTTTTATATATATATATATATATATATATATATATATATATATGTATATATATATATGTATACAATACATCCAATACAGAAAGCTCAACAATACATCCAATACCGAAATTCATCATCCGACCTACCCGTTAAACTCACTAAAATAAAACAGTAAAAAAATAAATACTTATGATATAATTCGGTTGTTTAATCCGATTTGACTAGGTAATATGACTAGTGAGCTGTCCGTTTCAAGTTGTGTAATCATGTTTTTATATTATATTAAAGAATAAATTACTGTTTTGACTCCTGTGGTTTGATCTATTTAATCATATCAACATAAAATGAATCTTATAACATCAACCTCCATCGTTTAATTTTATAACGTTTTCAACTCTTGACACTAACGCCATCCAACTTAGGTGTTAACATGCCTCTCACATTAGGGGTATTTTAGTAATTTTCCATTTGTTTATTACTTTAAAACCATACGAACACCTCCTTCTTCGCAAGAACCTTCAAATAGGTAAGGTAATTTCATGATCTTGTGTTTCATCATGCCACTCTAAGAAAATTTTGAAAAAGAAAAAGGTTATTTTGAACCATTCATTCAAGTCTTCCACCTCCAAATCAAACCTTTCATTTTTCAGAATCGACATGGTTCTAAGAAAATCCCAATTCCCTCAACAAAACTGTTGTTAGCCTGATTGAATGCATCAGGGTCTAGTATATCTGGAATCAGATAAGGTTTTCAGATTAGAGTGATGTAACAGGGAAGTGTGAAGAAAAATGAATCAAAAGGGCCTTCTAGTTTTTTATTGTTGCAGGTTTATGGTTGGAAAAGTGGATCAAGGTGATGAGAAACAAGATGATCATGATTCATGATAGCATGAAACTAGAAAGAAGTTGATTCCATGGTTAAGTGTTAGCGTAAAGAGGTCTGGTGCATCATTTTGAAGGGTTTGGGGAAGAAGAGGGATAGTAGATAATGAGAGTTAACGCTTAAATTGGATGACTTCAGTGTTAGGGGCTGAAAACGTTATAAAATTAAATGATGGGGGTTTATATTTCAAAAGATTACTTTTTGAGGTGATACGATTGATTGAACCATAGGGGTCAAAACAGTAATTAATTCTATATAAAATAGGCAATTGATAATCAGACACCCTGTCAGGTGATAAATAAACGCCCTTTGACTTTTTTCACGGCCCGTGAAGGGCCTTACGGGCCGTGAGGGGTTCGAAATTTAATTCTCACAACTGCATTTAATTACGGCCCGTGAAGGAACAAACGGCCCGTAAACTTCCGCACACACGGCCCGTAAACTAAATAAATAACGGCCCGTGAGACCCTTCACGGGCCGTAGTTGTCCTTCTGAGAATTTACTTTCCTCGTTTTGCGTGCACTTTTAAATTTTATAATTATGTGACGCGACGTATTATTCCTTGATTCGATTTAAGATTCTATATAAACCATTATATATATGACTTGTTATATGGTTAGTGAGAAACGAAACAGTAAAAATGTCTTCTCGTGGAGGTAGGAGAAGACGTCAAAATGAGTCATCTTCAAACTCACGAGATATTGTGGAAAGTATTCCCGATCCAATAGATAACCATAATTGGCAGAACGGGAGGAACTGGTCTCAGAATATTATTCACTTTATACGTAACGGTGACTCCCAAACATGTAGAGTGTATTACATGGGTCATTCCGATATTCCGTTACAATTTTGGCGTGAATTACTCGGAAACGTGTCTTTAGGTACAGAGGTATGATTTAAAGTTTTTTTATATATTTTATTTTATTTTAAAATTCTAACAATTAAAAAGTTGTTGTTTTATAGCATATTCGGGCGTGGACAAATAGACTCACAATATGGAGATATGAAGAAATACGTAGAACCGAAGAGTTGCCGGGTAGTGATCGTTGGACGATTCTCCCATTTGAGTGGTTTAACTTAATATACTCGGGGTCCGTTAATGGTAACGAATTTGGAGACGGGAGTGACTGTCTATATCCCGCGTTATGGGAAGTTGATACGGTAATACTGTTTTCAAGTTTTATAATAAAAATCATAAATTTATAACCGTGAATTAAATTGTTTTGTAGGTTTACGTACCAATGACTGATGACGAAGAAAATTGGTATCTTTTTAAGATTTCTATGGACTCACTACAAGTTCGTATATATTCTCCATACGAATGCCGACCAAATACGTGTGATGATTCATGGTGCATTCATCGTAATGCGCGAACGATTTTCGTACAATTCGAATCGTACTTTTTACATTTTCTGTCACGTATACAATATTGGCAGCACTCCGGACAAGAAGAAATCGAAGAACTGGTGGTATCGGGTGAAACCGTTTGGCCCCCTAACGCCGGTCATATTGGTCGAGATTCGGGAGTTGTAATTTGTATGTTATTGCGTAGGTTGGTTCAAAATAGATCTTTAGAGTGGCAAGAGGTTAGCTTACAGGATGCTTGCTTTAGATTCCGAAGATTTATGGCAGACGAACTGTATTCTAGACGTGTAATGTAGAACAGTAATGAAATATTTTATTAAAACATAAACGTTTATTAGTACACTTTTTTAAAAACGATAAACCGTTATTATCACACAAAAATAAAACACATAATTTTTAATCTTCTTGATCTTTATAAAAGATCCAAGCCGCAAAATGGTTGAAGGAAATTCCAAATTTCTCCCGATATCTTTCTTGAGTTTTTGTCATAATATCCGTATCATTCCATAACATATTTCGATTGTTGTAAACGTCTTTGTAGAGCTGGTGAAATGTCGTGACCTTCCTTCTCAAGTCAGACCACTTGTTGCTAAGTTCACGAGTGGTGCGATATTCTTCACGTTCGAGAATTTGATGAAAACGAGTTGAAACCCGGTTCCAAAATATTGAATTTGGCGGGATAGTACCTGAATTTTCGATACAAGATCTTACTAAAGTCACCTCCTCTTCATCCGTCCACGGATTTTGATCACTTGTAGCACTCATGTTTTGGGTATTGAGTAAATTTGTGTGAATTGTTTGTGTCAAGCGGCTGAATTTATAGACATAAAAAAGTTTTATACGGCCCGTGAGGGTCTTTACGGGCCGTGACAATGTCCCCGTACGGCCGTGTAGTGTAAACGGTCTGTTTTTAAAAACTACAAAGCGTAACGGGCCGTGACCAGGGTCACGGCCCGTATGATGAATTGGTAACGGGCCGTGAGGACTTTCACGACCGTGAGGTCCGATAATATATAGGACCTCACGGCCCATTTGTTCATTTACGCCCCCAAAACACACATACGATTTACTCCGTCACGACCTCCGTATTTTCATCATTTTCATACATCCGACTCCCTACTACGGTACGTATTCAAATCCGTATTTTATTTTTGTGTATTTTTCGTTTAAATATATTAAAATTATATTTAAAAAATCTGGAAAATTGAAACGTTTGGGGGTTACGGGCCGTGAAGGGTGGTCACGGGCCGTATCCTTTTGAATTTTCAGAGGGTTACGGGCCGTGGCCGTCCTTTACGGCCCGTAATCCTTTGAAACTTAAGTGGGTTACGGGCCGTGATGGTTCTTCACGGGCCGTAACCCTTTTTTTTTCTGGTGAATTTATTATTTTTTTTTTGCAGATTATGCCGCCCCGCAAACGTACACGTCCGGAGACTGAGCCCGAGGGTCAGGGTGACTTTCTGGACCCACACCCTGATCTTCGTTTTCCGAGGGAGACCCAGCCACGGCAAAAGCTGTGGAAGCTGATTGGACGTCCCCTGAAGGGGACACGCACCATCGACTGGGACGTGCTGGAGGAGGTCGGAGACATAGCACGTGCCCAGGATATCATCGGGCTGGACGGAGAGACGCCGTGGAGGCGGATGTTTGATTTGGGATCGAGGAGGGGCTACCGGGAGCTGACGTTGCAGTTTTTGTGTACGTTTCAGTTCACTCCCGCCTTTGAGGATCAGGACCCCCGCCAGCACATAGCGGTTCGATTTAGGCTGGGGACCACCGGTAGGTACGAGTTCACCCTCGCCCAGTGGGCGGTGACTCTTGGGTTTTACACCCAAGAGGAGACGGAGGATCCTCGTTTTTATACTGACGAGGTCCAGTCGGAGCCGGCTCCTTTGGTCGGATGGTGGCCGACCATTTCCGACCAGCCGTGGGAGGGCGCCATTAGGGCGACCTCTATTAGGGATCCTTTGCACCGTATCTACACCGGTGCATTGCCGGCACCATTGCCGGCAGAGACCAGAGCATGGAGCAGGTGTCGCTCCTTGACTTATTTTTTTTGAGGGCCTTGCTTTCACCCAGACGGGTGAATCTAGCTCACTGCATGGCCGCCTATTTTTTGAGCGTCATTCAGGGCAAGGTAAAAATATTTCTACTAATTGTTAACAAATAAGTATTATCTATTATGCGATTCATAATTATGCCTATTGTTTGATTGTTTTGCAGATGGATAGCCCGATTGTTTGCGGCTCGTACATCACCGTCATTGCCTCGCGCTTAGGGTTGTTTACGGACGCCCTAATTGCGAGGCAGACTACGGACACGCCGCCTCGAATTTTGGGTCGACAGACCGTCATGGCCATGGGGATTGCCGCCAAATTTGGCGACGACCTCCGATGGTCCACTGATGGTGGTCGGACCATCTGGCATCCGGTGCCGGACGTTGGTGAGGAGGAGGAGCAGCCGGCGCCGCAGCAGCAGTCGCAGCCCCAGCCACACGCCGGACCACCCGTCCCACCGCCTGTTCCCAGGACCATCATTCGGCAGATTCCGCCGACGGGGGAGTTTATGGCGGAGGCACTACATTTGTTGCGCCAGTCCCAGGCCTTGCTATTATGGACGGCGGATGCGTGCAGCATTTTTGCTGCTAGCCAGGGTATCGACCTCCTCCCTCGGCCGGAGTTGCCTCCGTTTGTCAGACGACCTGCGGGTGATGACGAGGAGGCTGCTGGTGGTGGTGATGCGGAGGATGCTGGTGGTGGTGATGCTGGTGGTGGTCATGACGCATAGATAGTAGGATTTTATTGTTTTATTTGCCTTTCATGTAAAAAAATTGTAAAATTATGTTTATATATTATGAGTTATTTTGGATGACGTTTAAATGTTTAATTATATGTTTACTATTGGTTGTGCTTGTGGAGGAAGTGGTTTGTACGAATAATATTAAATCAACCTTTTGGAGAATAAAATCAGTACTTGAACCTACTCGTCCCACATAAAGAAATATATAATCCTTCAGAAAATCCGACGCCAGGCTCTGCAATTATATAAACATACTTGAATCTCAGTCGGAAAAGTTGCACTGAAAAACATACTTGAATCTCAACATATATTATGCATCTCATATCATTAACATTCCTACACACCTTTTATGCTAACCAAATGCCCAGCTTATATAAACAAAATTCAAAGGTTAAAGAAAAATTCGATAATCTTCTTATTGCATTTTTCTTTGGAAAACGAAAGAATAGATTACATGTTTACAATTCAACAACAATAAAGAATTGAATAAATAAAGAATTGAAAGAATTGATAAATGTGTAAACTATACTAAATCTAAATGTTCAACCGGGTCTACGGGCCTTAGTTCAAGATATTTTTGAATTCGACTTCCGTATATAGCCTCCCAATCATTGGCGTTTTCTGTTTTGTACAAATGCCAATATTTGCTCGGAACAGGCATTGGATAGTCACCCACTAATCGAATTCTAATGAAATGGCAATCTTGAACATAAGCAATTGAAATTATATGATGTTCACTGATATCACGAGGAGATAGCCAGAACGGGAAAAAAGTAGCGGAGTTGCCGATCGATATAAAAATTATAACCACTCGAAACCTGTTAGCAATAAGGATTGTAGCAGGTGGCACTGTCATCCAATTTTTGTGTGGAGCCGCACCTAACCCGTTCCAGTTTAATGATTCCCTTATTTCGTTTATATCAGGAAACATCGCAGCGTACCTATGTCTGTTTTCATCCAACTCAGATATAAGTTCCGTACGTATAAAACGCCAGTGATTTTCACCATATCCCAGTGCGAGTGCTATAGCACGAAAACCACAATTGCCGTCCGCTAAAACATCATCCGCACCTGAAATATACGGGAAAAAGAATGATGGAATCCAGCGGTTAAACCGGAAAAAATTGTTTTTATCTTCGTCGCCCGGGATATATGAAAACTTGGAACTCTGTTGAGATAATCCATCTTTGACTCTTGATTTTGAAGACATGGATTGACTGCGCTGCAAAGGCCCTTGTTTTGACTTCACCACCGAACTTGAATATGTTGGCGGACCTTCAAAATTTTCTCTCGGTTGAACATATGAACTATGTCTGGGGGCGTCTAATATTGTTTCTTTTTGCTTATCTTTTTTTGGACGACCCCGTGTATTTGTTTGGACTTTAGGAGGTTTTTTATCCGTTTTTGAAGGAGTAACGAAAGATTTGAAAATATTAATCAAAGATCTTTTCACGCTTTCGGGTTGGACAAGTAAATGTTTTGTCACCATCTCCATCTCTTTATGTACATCTACTTGAACCTCCCGTACAATATACGCGGGTGAAAAATCTAGCTTCCTCCAAAAAACATCAATGGCATCGAGCGGGATACATTGACCTATAAAATAATATATTAAATAAAATATAATAAAAGTTTTCATGAAAAAATAAAAAACGTAAAAGAACATTCACCTGTTTGAAAGTAATTGTTTAATTTACAAGCACACGGAAGACCAAAGCTGGTAAAAAGAAGGCAGCCACATGATTCTTTGGATATAATTAGATGATGTATCCTGTTAATCTCACCGACTAACATATCCAAAGCCGCAATAGAAACGTTACCTCGCAGCAATTTAAGCACTTCATGATTATGCTGCACCATAAGCATGATTTTGCTTTTGGTAAAACTTTCTTTTATAGCAATTTCCTGGGTAGCTAAGATATTATTAATGAAAGGAATAAATCTATCCAGGGTGCTATTGGTTGCTTTCAGGTAACTTTTCAACAACGAATGTTGGCTCTCAACTCGGTTCGTTGTGTGCTGACAGAAGTTATAACTTCTATTTATCCACGCCGACACAAATCTCTCTTTGTAGGGGTCCAACCAGTTATTTTTAGGTACATCAGCACTCCTATTAAAAAAAATGCACTTATTTTTATATAAATATACATATATTTTTAAGAATAACACTAGAAAACTTACTTGAATGGTTGGACACCAATCTGCGATAAAGCCGGTCGTAATTATAAGCGTATATGTCCTCCGTTTCAGAGTTAATAAGTACCGACCACACATGCTGAAAAGCACCCCACTCTTCATTTGAAAAACTCGCCTTATAATGTTTAGCAATATTTTCCGAAATATGCCATCTGCAAAGTAATCGAACAGCACTCGGAAAAACTTCTTCTGACGCATTCATCAGAGCGAGGTCTCGGTCGGTTAGTATAACACGGGGCTCCATACACTTATCTTCCAGCGTTGCTTTTAGTTGCTCTAACACCCATCTGAAGTTGGCTTCACGCTCATAATCAATGAATGCGTGAGCAACAGAAAAAGATTTCAGGGTGGATGTCACACCAACCATTTGAACAAAAGGCATTTTATACAAGTTAGTTTTGTATGTTGTGTCAATCATCAGCACGTGTGGGTAAGCACGCCATAATGTGTGAGATGTGGGATGTATAAAAAAAACCCCGTCGACGGTATTTGTCGGTTCCTCAATGTGAGGGGTGTAAATATATTGATGTTGTTGTAGTATAGAAAAAAAAACCTGCATTGGGGTTTCACCAATTCTGGTGGACTTTTTTATTTTTGCCCGAGCATTATATACGGTTCGTAACCCAGACACGTTATTGGGATTTTGTTCCCTCAACGTGCCTAGAATGTTTCGAGGGTCAATATTTTGCTCGGTCAGATTCCTTACAGTAGAAAGCTCATTTTCGGTGAGCCTCATTGCGTATGCATGTCCTTCCAGGTGTTCAGCAGGTTCATGGTTATGAGTATCATCCACAACAACTATAATCCACCCATCTCTCTGCATCTGGTACTTACCCTGCAATTCAAATTGACAGTTTGTTTTTTTCGTGCCACTTTTTCTTAGAGTGGATGCTCCCTTATATACACCACCCCGATCGCATTTCAACCAAATTTTAACCACCAAACCATTCAAATTTCTTTTTGAACGTTTGATGACAATAACGAACCCATTATCTCGCCCCACTTTAGTTGCCCAATCAACTAATTCTTCACGAGATGAGAAAACCTAATCAATTTAATATTTTTAGTTAGTTATTACTAAATGATAGTAAAATGAAAGTAAAATTAAATATGATATATCTTATAACCTGATTCATGTCGTATAAACCCTTTTTACCGGAACCAGAACCGTCATTATCCCCGCTGCTATCGCCACCGTTATCACCCCCGTCATCGCCGCCGTCATTCCCGGCGTAATTGGACGCGAACTGTCCTGGATAGTTTGAAGCAGCCTCTTCGTAATAACCGTAACCCTCCTGAGGGTAATAGTTAGATTCCGAACCGAATAAATAGTTGCTATCCCAGAAAGACATCGTAACGTTAGATATTAACGTTTATATAGTACTTGAAATGGAATATTGCGTTTATGTAGTAGTTGAAATGAAATGAATTTATATCGTTGAATTATGAAATGAATTTATAAACTAACGTTTATATAGTAGTTGAAATGGAATATTGCATCTCGTCACATAATTAACACGAATATCGAGGAATATTACGTCATATCAAATAATGTAATAAATACAAATTTACACGACTATCGAGGAATATTACGTCATATCAAATAACGTAATAAATACAAAATTACATGAAAAACGAGGAATAATATATCTCGTCAAATTATTAAAAGTGAAACTAGGACCCGTAAGTAAGTTCACGGCCCGTAAGACGAATTCCATACGGGCCGTGAAGAAATTCACGGGCCGTAAATAAACACGACCGTGATCATATTCACGGGCCGTTACGTTTTTGAATTACGTTTCTGAATGACCGATTTGACTTGCGACAGACCATACGGCCCGTGAAGGACCTTACGGGCCGTAAAGAGGGCGTCCAGATATCCTGGAGGGCGTCTCTTTAGTAGACCCCATAAAATATTGTATAAAAGCATTCATATTAAAGTGTTTATTTATCTTCGTCCTTATAATTACAACACAATTAAATAACACTTTTGATATTTTTATAATTATATTTTCTCTTTCTTTCACTTATAAACACTTTAAAAGAATATTAAAAAGATTATAAAGATTAAAAGTGTCATCCCAAATATACAAATGAACAACATTTTCTCTCTTGTGTATTCACAACCACTATCATTTCTCATTATACAATGCATGGAGCAAGTGTTGCTGAAGTAGTTAAATTTCTGATTGTCAATCTTAGAAAAAAGGACGAGGATGTCTCTGATATATTTCTGAAGGCGCTGAAACAGGTAACACACTAACACTCATCATTTACTAAACATAATACTTTTTTTATTCTAGTAAGTTAATCAGTAGTAACGTTACCGAGTCGGGGGTCTCTTCGGAAGCAGTCTCTCTATCTCCCAAGATAGAGGAAAGACTCGCCGCCACCTACCCCTCCCAGACCTTCCTCTTGAGTGGGACTTACTGGGTATGTTTGTTTGTTTGTTTGTTTGTATTTACAACCACTATATAAATATTTTGAAGTACTTTTTTGAAATTTGATTTACACTGATATAATTTTTTGTGTGACTTTATTAAGTCTCATTGTGTCTTCTCACACTTTGTAACAAATACACTTTGTAGAATCAACTCACACTTTAGTAAAATACTAATATGTTTTTGTAAAATGATTGTGAATGGATTAGAGAAAAAATGTAATAAATAAAGATATAATATTTTTATTTAATCAAAAAATAAAGAGAAAAAAGTATGGTATTTTATTGTAATTATAAAGATAAGGATAAGAAACTTGATGTGAATGCCCAAAATGCTCCTTTTAAGTGTTATCCAATTATTTTTGTTTTATTTTTTCATTTTTTATTCTACTATTTTCAAATAAAATAAAGACAAAATTACAGAAAACATCCTTTAAGTTTATATAAAGTTGCAGGTATCATCCTTTATCTTTAAAAAGTACACTAAACATCCTTTATGTTAACATTTTGTAACAGATTTCGTCCTTTACACTAACTGTCGTTAACTTTTTCAGTTAAGTCAAGGGCAATTTAGTCTTTTTACCTCTAAAGGACTATTAGTGTAGCTTTTTTCAAACATAAAGGACGTTTTCTGCAACTATTTTATCTTTTACTTAATTTATGTATTTTTACAATACTACATGTACATATTAATTTTTATATAACATAATATATATTATTTAATTATTTTCATACACATATTATATACAGATAAAAATTGTATAATATATATTATTTAATTATTTATATTATTTAAAATACGTGGATGAAATATATATATATATATATATATATATATATATATATATTTCTATATAATTTATATTTATATATAAGATGTGGATGATAATAAATAATTAGCTATACGTGCACGAAAATAATTAATATATTTAAGTACGTATGAATTTATATTTATATATAATACATGAATGAAAACAATAACATATATTTATTTTCATCAACATATTTTATAAAAAAAATTATATACTTTATTAACTCCAAAACACCGTTGTATTATTTAATTATTTATATAATTCGTATTTATATATAATACGTGGATGAAAATAATTAAATAATATATATTATGTTATATAATAATTAAAATGTACATGTATTGTAAAAATACATGAATTAAGTAAAAGATAAAATAATTGCAGAAAACGTCCTTTATGTTTGAAAAAAGCTACACTAATAGTCCTTTAGAGATAAAAAGACTAAATTGCCCTTGAGTTATCTGAAAAAGTTAACGACAGTTAGTGTAAAGGACGAAATCTGTTACAAAATATTAACATAAAGGATGTTTAGTGTACTTTTTAAAGATAAAGGATGATACCTGCAATTTTATATAAACTTAAAGGATGTTTTCTGTAATTTTGTCTAAAATAAAACATACTACACAATAATAATGAAAGTAACAAGCACCAGACCAAATCAAAATTTTAAATTTAGTCTTTTAAATTGAAGTAATAATAAATTTAAAACTAAATATGATTTTATATGTATATTTTATGTGTTGTCAAGTCTTCAATTAATGTATACTAGTGTTTTTCAAACACGCGCGTTGCGCGTGTGTTGAATGAGGCTCAGAACAGGATTTCGGTTATGGCTGCTAACCGTACACGGTAGCCACGCCAAAGCAAGCCGATACCTTTTGAATATCATCACAACCCGACACTCTACTAAATACAAAACGTATAACACCATTAGTTCATCATCACTGACTTGAAACAAGCATTAGTTCATGTTTCCGAACGCAACATCAAAGCTTAATCTCAAAAGCAAACACAAGATCAGGGATCTCAGATGAACAATCGCTATCATCAATCAAACTATATCAGCGACATGTGAAGCTCGATCATTGAACCACAAAGCATGAGGGTTGTTTTCCCGTCATGACCGACCAACAACTTCCACGCAGAACACACTCTAATTTGAAATACCACCACCAACAACTACATAAACACCACCGACGGTCAGCTCAAAGGCGACCGACATCAATGGTGACCACCAACACCAGCCAAAGCCCCCCAAAATCAGAAAGAACTCGTATCTATTCATAAAGGTGCACATGCAGTCTAAAGTAAAACCCAACACAATCAGCCGGCGGTCAGATGCGACGGCATACCGCCACTGATACAACCAGTGGTCGAGCAACAAGAGATGGCGAGAAAACCCCCAAAAACACCACGGCTGTAACACCCCATCCCGAAGAGGCTGACGTGTCACCATTACAGATATCAAATCAAAAATCAAATCCACGATATTAAAGAGATTGTCAAAAGAAACAAATTCAAACAAACTCTATAATCCGAGAGAACCTAATTAAGTTGTTCATTACATCAATTTAAGTAAAATAAAATCTTGATCTTCAACCACTCTTCACTGATTTCCCGGATTACCCTGATTATCTACAATCAAATAAGAAAAACACCACGAAAGAAAATACGACTGAGCCAAAAGTTGCTCAGTGACGGAAATAACAATAGTAATGATAGGAAGCATAACATACTGATATCTGATACTGAACTGATCATATGATATGGAAAATGGAAATCTGAATCTGAACATATAATACTGATACTGAACTGAACATGTAATACTGAACTGAACTGATCTACACGACGCGTATATACAAACAAAATAAGTCGTGTAATATAAGAAGTACCCAGAGCCGAAACTGAACTGATAAGTACATAGCTAGCTAGACTATGCACCAATGAGATGGTGTGTGGGCGTACACACATGATTCCATCCCCCGGAACTGAACTAATCTGAACTGAACTAGGATCGATCCATCCGCCTCCCAGATATTATGGCCAAAGTACTACCTGAGTACTAACGTATTAACGGAGACGCCGTGAACTATTTATTACACACCGTCACGAAAAGTGTCACATCATTGACGCCACAATGACATGTCGGAGAGCTCGGGTAACAGAATATCAAGTCAAATGGTAGTACAACTACCAACATATAACGTATCAATAGAACATTTATAGGAACATGAGAAATTAACAAACTTATAAAATATATATTGCATGCTATAAGCGTTGAACAAGTAAAATTAACAAGTCGAACGAGTCATAGCATAACAAATAATATTAGACGACTAGTAAAATACCAAAGACCAAACGAGTCATATTAACGGAAACATGGTATCAAAATCTGTACTACAAAGTAACAGAACAGAATTTATACTATGATAAAGGTAACCAAGAATCCGTACTACAAAGTAACGGAAACAAAGTGAATACTATGATAATCAAAGGAACAGAATCCGTACCTTAAACACGAATGACAATGATCAGAAACAAGGTCTAGGCTCGGTTAACGCCGCGAGAACCTACGATAACGTAACGCAAATTATAGTTTGGAAAATTCCAGTTCTGCCCCTGTCTTTTCGCACTCGTTAAAAATACTAAACGACGTTTAAAATTTCTGAAAATCTCCAGTTTACTAGACTAGTGGTTTCTAAACAACTTTTATTTAGAAAAGTTTCTGATTTGGATTACCGAAATATGAGAAAATCGTGGATCTTTACAGCTGCGCAGAACTGCTAGCTGTTACGAAAACGACTGTTTGGAGGTCTAAACGAATGAGTTTTTCGATGTTTTATATATCAACAGATTCGTCTTTCGACGAACTTCGTCATGGACATAAGATTTAACTGATTTGGATCTGTTATGTAAAAGTTATGGTCTCTGTAAGTTGGCTGTAAAATACGAGCCTAAATCAACAATTTACAGTTTATTTTTAAACAAAATAACTATTCATAACGTTTGTTAGCAATATATATAACTATAACCGTCAAAAGTTATATACTATTCACTTATATAATATATCAGTATGTTTTGAAGCATAATAGTGATCCATAATTTAATTAACTAATTAAATAATAGTGTTTTCTATAAAATATTTTATTGAAATATTAAAGCATTTAAAGAAATAAATTTTTAGAAAATATGTAGATGATCTTAAAAATAAAGAGAGTTTACAGAACTGATTTTTATAATTTTTGGAAATTTTTACATATTTTTAAAAAAAAGTCAAAAAGCTTAAATAAAAAAAATGGCAGGGCTCGGGTTCGAACCCGTGACCTCAAACCCAAACTCCCACACACAAACCAGTAGATCAAAGGCCTCAGCCGTGTTATAATTCAGCTTTTAATTCCTAAAAACAAACTTAACAATTTCCCCCAATTTTCAGCATAAACCCTAGTCCATACCCGATTCAATTGAAGTATCAATCGCTGTTGTTAATAGATATGATCATAGGGCTTTCAATCCCAGACTAAAATCGAGTGGGTGTGTGGGTTTAATTACCTGATTCGATGTGATTTCAATGAAGATCGAGTACAAGAAAAGGATCGCGATCTGTATCACTTGTTCGATGCTCAAATCACGATGATAATCAAATTCCTTTCGTATGAAGCTTCTAACAATGATCTGGAAGCAAAGCCCTATGCTAATTTCGTGAATTAGAGCTCAGAAAGTGGAATTTGACAGTGTAGCAGGTCCGCGACGAGGAGGAGATCGAACATGATGTTTCTTTGAGTTTCAGATTAAATTGAGTATACAAACATGTTAGAAATGATTAAACATTTGATATTGTGTGTTTAATTTAATTCTTATTGCGGTTTTAGTACGCGATGAAGGTGATGGTCGGCCGAAAGTGAAGAGATCGTGGACCAGTTTCAAATCGCACTCGAATTTTAAATTACCGTGGGGCATGTGTTCGAATCACCCACATGAGTATGTCGGTAGTGGTATTTGAGCTGGATATCAAATGGTTTTGGTCGATTTGTCTCGCCGGAGCCGGCCGGATCTTTGGCCGGAATAGGGGTTGGTCGACGGGGAAGAGAGACAGAGAGTTTTTCCAATTTTACACAAATAGTCCCTGTGGTTTTAAACCTTTGTTACTTCATGTACAAACTTAAGAAATTAATTTTCCAAAATGGCACAATTGGTCCTCCTGAACTTTTATTATTATTATTATTATTATTATTATTATTATTATTATTATTATTGTTATTATTATTATTATTAATAATCTTTATAAAATTATTATGGGTTTTATAATTCTACCCCCTTAAAACAATTTCGTCCATGAAATTGCTATGTACAGATCAATCAAGATATGACATACCGTACACGGAGTAGTAAAAATCAACAAGTGAACGAAATCACTCATAGTTATTCAATTGCTGAAACAGATGCGATTCGATAGACGAAATCGTATAAGAGATGACTAATGTGATGTTCCAGAAACAGATAACTGATAACTTCATAACTAATAACAGAAACATATAGAAGATAATAACTAAGAGGTAGATAGATACGGATATTGAGAACGGATTTCATCTTCTATCTCCCATGTAGCTTCACGTTCGGAATGATTTTTCCATAATACCTTAACGAAAGGAATAGTTTTCTTACGCATAATGCGTTCTTGTCGGTCAAGTATGGCCTCAGGTTCCTCCTCGAACGATAAGTCTTCACGAATTAAATGAAGCGGATAATTCACAACGTGAAGAGGATGATACTTGTACCCCTTTAAAAGAGATACATGAAAGACGTTATGCACATGTGAAAGTTGAGGTGGTAAAGCCAAACGATAGGAAACCTCACCAACTCTTTCTAGAATTTCAAAGGGTCCGATAAACCGTGGACTAAGTTTCCCTTTAAGACCAAAACGTCGCACGCCTTTGCAAGGCGAAACCTTCAGGAACACTTTGTCACCGATCTTAAACTCCAAAAGTCGACGGTGTCGGTCTGCATAACTTTTCTGTCTACTTTGAGCTTCCTTTAACTTTTCTCTAGCAATAGCAACTTTCTCATTAGTGATCTGAACTAACTCGGGTCCTTCGATGACCCTTTCACCGACCTCTTCCCAGCATATAGGCGCTCTACATTTACGACCATACAATAATTCGAAAGGTGTCATGCCAATGCTAGCTTGCCAACTATTGTTGTAAGCAAACTCGACCAAACACAAGTATTCATCCCAGTTCCCAGTCTACTCTAAGGCACAAGCTCGAAGCATGTCCTCAAGTGTCTGAATAGTACGCTCCGACTGACCGTCAGTTTGAGGATGAAACGCCGTACTAAACCTCAACTTGGTACCCCATGCAGCCTGCAAACCCTTCCAAAAGCGAGAAGTGAACCTCGGGTCTCGATCAGACACGATAGACACCGGAGTGCCATAAAGTCTAACAATCTCTTGTGTAAACACTTCAGATAGTTTGCTAACCGAAAATCCTTGCTGAATTGGGAGAAAGTGAGCCGACTTTGACAATCTGTCAACTACAACCCATATTGCATCATTCTTCTTGAATGTTCTTGGCAACCCTGTCACAAAATCCATGGAAATATCATCCCATTTCCATACAGGAATAGGTAGTGGCTGAAGCAGTCCACTAGCTCTCTGATGCTCAATCTTGACCTGCTGACAAGTAAGGCAACGGCTAACATACTTAGCCACATCCTCTTTCATTCCATTCCACCAAAAGTTCTGACGAAGGTCCCGATACATCTTAGTAGATCCAGGATGAATAGAAAATGGAGAACTATGTGCCTCAGCTAATAACGATTCTCGTAGAGAAGAATCATTAGGCACACATAAACGTTTACCACACCAGATTACTCCGTGCTCATCTACTCAGAATTCTGATTGTTTACCAATCTCCACATTCTGTAAGATTGCCCAGAGTTCACCATCGTCTTTCTGTGCGTTCTTAATCCGGGATATTAAGTCTGATTCAATCTGGAGTGTAGCGAGATATCCGTCGCTCTTGCAAATATGTAGGCCAATACCCAATCTATCCATATCGGTAATGTTCTGAGGCTGTAGCTGTAGGGAGGCTACTGTTCCTGAGCTCTTCCTGCTAAGAGCATCAGCTACCACATTGGCCTTTCCCGGATGATATTGAATATTGGCATCATAATCTTTTAACAACTCTAACCATCTTCTCTGCCTCATGTTTAGTTCCTTTTGTGTGAAGATATATTTCAAGCTCTTGTGATTAGTAAAAATATCACAAGTCTCTCCGTAAAGATAGTGACGCCATATTTTCAACGCGAAAATAACAGCAGCGAGTTCAAGATCATGCGTAGGATAATTAACCTCGTAAGGTTTCAGCTGCCGTGAAGCATAAGCAATGACCTTACCATGCTGCATTAGTACACATCCGAGTCTCTTTTTAGAGGCATCACTGTAAATCTGATATCCACCCGTGCCCGATGGAAGTGTGAGAACAGGAGCAGACACCAATCTTTTCTTGAGCTCTTCAAAACTTTTCTCTCGTTCATCATTCCAAGAGTACTTAACCCCTTTCCTTAACAGTTGCGTAAGGGGTAAAGCTATAACCGAAAAACCTTCGACAAATCTGCGGTAGTAACCAGCAAGGCCAAGGAAACTACGGACTTCTGTGGCTGAGGTAGGTCTAGGCCACTTAGTGATCGCCTCTATTTTAGCAGGGTCCATCATAATACCATCCACAGAAACGACATGACCCAAAAAGGCTACCTTACTCAGCCAAAATTCACACTTTGAAAATTTAGCATAAAGCTTCTTTTCACGTAATGTTTCGAGCACGATACGAAGATGATTCTCATGCTCCTCCTTACTTTTAGAATAAATTAAGATGTCGTCGATAAATACAATGACGAACTTATCGAGGAACTTGCGAAAGACTCGGTTCATTAGGTCCATGAATACGGCCGGGGCATTAGTTAACCCGAACGGCATAACCAGGAACTCATAGTGACCATACCGAGTACGGAAGACAATTTAGGAACGTCAGAATCTTTGATCTTTAACTGATGGTAACCAGACCTCAGATCGATTTTAGAGAAACACTTTGCACCCTGAAGCTGATCAAATAAATCATCAATACGAGGCAGAGGGTAACGATTACGGATAGTGATCTTGTTGAGTTCTCTGTAGTCAATGCAGAGTCTCATAGAACCATCTTCCTTCTTCACGAATAGGACCGGTGCGCCCTAAGGCGAGACGCTTGGTCTAATAAATCCCAAATCTAGTAATTTCTGTAACTGATCCTTTAACTCCTTAAGCTCCATGGGTGCCATACGATACGGTGCCTTAGAAATCGGCTCAGCACCTGGAATAACATCAATAGTGAATTCTACCTCGCGATCTGGTGGAAATTCGGGTAACTCCTCAGGAAACACGTCAGGAAAATCACATACAATCGGATAATCAGATATGTTCGGCTTTTCAGAAGATGTAGCTTTCACTGAAGCTAGGAATCCCACGCAACCGTGCGATAAGAGTTTCTGAGCCTTAAACGCAGAGATGATTTTCAACGATTTCCGAGGCTGAGTCCCTTATAAACGAGTTCAGGGCATTGAGGATTTCCAAATAAAACACGACGTGTCTGGCATTCAATAGTAACGTGATGTCAAGTTAACCAGTCCATACCAAGTATGACATCAAAGTCACTCATTTGCATTGGAAACAAATCAGCTTTACGAATAATAGACTCGATTCTGATCGGACAATCTCTATAGACATGCGAGATGATAGTCGAATCTCCTAATGGAGTAGTAATAGCCAAAGTGTGCTCTAACGCAGTCGGCGCAGTCCTTAAGTACTTAGCAAATAAAAGAGATACGACAGAATGTGTAGCGCCCGTATCAAATAAGACATAAATATCCCGCTTCCCAATGCAAAGGGTACCGGAGATCATACCTAGGGCATTTACTATCAGTATCGGATAAGACATATATATGTATATAATACGTCCTCAACACCAAGTACCTCAAACAATTTCTCAATATGATTGATCCAATTTTGCACCTCGACCGAATCAATAGAAGTACTGAAAGACTTAAGCCTTTGCTTCTGAAAACATTCCAACCAGACATGAATACCATCACGGGGTGGTGGTGTATTACCACCGGAAGGTGCTCCTGTATTGTTTCCACCAGGTGGCTCCCCTGTGGCATTACCACCCGATGATACCCCTGTGGTATTTCCACCAAGTGGTGCGCCAGTGGCGTTACCGACACGTGGTACTCCGGTAACATTTCCAACTGGTGGCATTCCAGTGGCACTGCCAGTAGGTGGTTACAACCATATTAGCCTGCTGCATTTGCTGGAAAACAGTTTGGGCAGTCTGAGCCATCATGTTAGGGAGCATCCCCGAAATAGCAGTGTCGGCAACATTAGCGACCAGTGCTTCCAAGTTTGCATCAGACGAGGGGCCATTCGAGTTATTGCGGTTGTTCACACGTCTCTTAGGAGCCATCGAAAATGAAGATATACGTGTGAACACTAGAATTTAGATTGGAAAAAGGTTAGATCCTAACCCAACGTCTACCCATTACCTCACAAAATTTATTATTAATATTTAAGTTTTCTACAGGAAAGAGCCTTTGCTCTGATACCATAACTGTAACAACCCAACCCGGAGAGGCTGACGTGTCACCATTACAGATATCAAATCAAAAACCAAATCCACGATATTAAAGAGATTGTCAAAAGAAACAAATTCAAACAAACTCTATAATCCGAGAGAACCTAATTAAGTTGTTCATTACATCAATTTAAGTAAAATAAAATCTTGATCTTCAACCATTCTTCACTGATTTTCCGGATTACCCTGATTACCTACAATCAAATAAGAAAAACACTACGAAAGAAAATACGGCTGAGCCAAAAGTTGCTCAGTGACGGAAATAACAATAGTAATGATAGGAAGCATAACATACTGATATCTGATACTGAACTGATCATATGATATAGAAAACGGAAATCTGAATCTGAACATATAATACTGATACTGAACTGAACATGTAATACTGAACTGAACTGATCTACACGACGCGTATATACAAACAAAATAATTCGTGTAATATAAGAAGTACCCAGAGGCGAAACTGAACTGATAAGTACATAGCTAGCTAGACTATGCACCAATGAGATGGTGTGTGGGGCGTACACACATGATTCCATCCCCCGGAACTGAACTGATCTGAACTGAACTAGGATCGATCCATCCGCCTCCCAGATATTATGGCCAAAGTACTACCTGAGTACTAACGTGTTAACGGAGACGTCGTGAACTATTTATTACACACCGTCACGAAAAGTGTCACATCATTGACGCCACAATGACATGTCGGAGAGCTCGGGTAACAGAATATCAAGTCAAATGGTAGTACAACTACCAACATATAACGTATCAATAGAACATTTATAGGAACATGCAATAATGAACACAAACTTATAAAATATATATTGCATGCTATAAGCTTTGAACAAGTAAAATTAACAAGTCGAACGAGTCATAGCATAACAAATAATGTTAGACGACTAGTAAAATACCAAAGGCCAAACGAGTCATATTAACGGAAACATGGTATCAAAATCTGTACTACAAAATAACAGAACAGAATTTATACTATGATAAAGGTAACCAAGAATCCGTACTACAAAGTAATGGAAACAAAGTGAATACTATGATAATCAAAGGAACAGAATCCGTACCTTAAACACGAATGACAATGATCAGAAACAAGGTCTAGGCTCGGTTAACGCCGCGAGAACCTACGATAACGTAACGCAAATTATAGTTTGGAAAATTCCAGTTCTGCCCTGTCTTTTCGCACTCGTTAAAAATACTAAACGATGTTTAAAAATTCTGAAAATCTCCAGTTTACTAGATTAGTGGTTTCTAAACAACTTTCATTTAGAAAAGTTTCTGATTTGGATTACCGAAATATGAGAAAATCATGGATCTTTACAGCTGCGCAGAATTGCTAGCTGTTACGAAAATGACTGTTTGGAGGTCTAAACGAATGAGTTTTTCGATGTTTTATATATCAACAGATTCGTCTTTCGACGAACTTCGTCATGGACATAAGATTTAATTGATTTGGATCTGTTATGTAAAAGTTATGACCTCTGTAAGTTGGCTGTAAAATACGAGCCTAAATCAACAATTTACAGTTTATTTTTAAACAAAATAACTATTCATAACGTTTGTTAACAATATATATAACTATAACCGTCAAAAGTTATATATTATTCACTTATATAATATATCAGTATGTTTTGAAGCATAATAGTGATCCATAATTTAATTAACTAATTAAATAATAGTGTTTTCTATAAAAATATTTTATAGAAATATTAAAGCATTTAAAGAAATAAATTTCTAGAAAATATGTAGATGATCTTAAAAATAAAGAGAGTTTACAGAACTGATTTTTATAATTTTTGGAAATTTTTACATATTTTTAAAAAAAGTCAAAAGCTTAAAAAAAAAATGGCAGGGCTCGGGTTCGAACCCGTGACCTCAAACCCAAACTCCCACACACAAACCAGTAGATCAAAGGCCTCAGCAGTGTTATAATTCAGCTTTTAATTCCTAAAAACAAACTTAACAATTTCCCCCAATTTTCAACATAAACCCTAGTCCATACCCGATTCAATTGAAGTATCAATCGCTGTTGTTAATAGATATGATCATCGGGCTTTCAATCCCAGACTAAAATCGAGTGGGTGTGTGGGTTTAATTACCTGATTCGATGTGATTTCAATGAAGATCGAGTACAAGAAAAGGATCGCGATCTGTATCACTTGTTCGATGCTCAAATCACGATGATAATCAAATTCCTTTCGTATGAAGCTTCTAACAATGATCTGGAAGCAAAGCCCTATGCTAATTTGTGAATTAGAGCTCAGAAAGTGGAATTTGACAGTGTAGCAGGTCCGCGACGAGGAGGAGATCGAACATGATGTTTCTTTGAGTTTCAGATTAAATTGAGTATACAAACATGTTAGAAATTATTAAACATTTGATAGTGTGTGTTTAATTTAATTCTTATTACGGTTTTAGTGCGCGATGAAGGTGATGGTCGGCCGAAAGTGAAGAGATCGTGGACCGGTTTCAAATCGCACTCGAATTTTAAATTACCGTGGGGCATGTGTTCGAATCACCCACATGAGTATGTCGGTAGTGGTATTTGAGCTGGATATCAAATGGTTTTGGTCGATTTGTCTCGCCGGAGCCGGCCGGATCTTTGGCCGGAATAGGGGTTGGTCGACGGGGAAGAGAGACAGAGAGTTTTTCCAATTTTACACAAATAGTCCCTGTGGTTTTAAACCTTTGTTACTTCATGTACAAACTTAAGAAATTAATTTTCCAAAATGGCACAATTGGTCGTCCTGAACTTTTATTATTATTATTATTATTATTATTATTGTTATTATTATTATTATTAATAATCTTTATAAAATTATTATGGGTATGATGTATAAGTATCATGTTTCACCCCAAAATAGTGTGAAAAATATAAAAAGGGGCAAGGAAAACTCACTTGATCAATAAGTATGCAATGAAGATTAATAAAAATAATAATAAACGTCGTTCCAAGTTGTATCGTCATAAGACACCTAAATATATTTAAGCACAAGATTAAAGTCTAATATTAAGTTCAATGAATTATTATGAGCTATGGTTCTATTTGAGGTTTGGGGGCTTTGTCAATTATATTTAACAAACGAAACCAATTACATTTTCGTGAAAACGATTTGTTTATATTATAAAATATGGAACAAGAATAACATTTAAAAAAATTAGTATTATTCATAAAGTTTAATTAGGGTTTTGTAATAAAATGAACACGATCTAATCGACAACTACATAAACAATGGTTTGAAATAATAATTAGTATTTTAAGTCTAAATTTTATAAATATATATTAACTATAACCTTCCCTTTAAAATTTTAAATAAAATATAAGGATATTTTTATAAATAAATTTACAGAAAATATCTACATGGTTTAAAATACCCGAAGTTTATAAAAATAATATTTTGTAATTTTTAGAATTTTTATATATTTTAAAAAGTTGCAAAACGTTAACCAAGCTCTCAGCCGCGGTTTTTATTGGTTTCCAACTGGTTTTAAACCCAAGTTAAAAATCCCTAGTTTGATTGATCCGAAATTGAAGCACCAAATGATGTTATTATTCAAATTAACCGGGCTTTTGTTCCCCATGAAATTTCGAGCAGATAGATGTGTTTGTTTACCCGGATTAGTTTTGTAATGACGATGATTATGATAGTAACCGTCACTGCTATACAGTAATCGATTCAAGCGGCAAACGTTGATGAAACCCAAATTCGTTGTACAGAAAGCTTCCTAAGGACTTGATGAATGAAAGCCCTCTGTTATTTGGAGTTAAGAAAGCTCAGAATGGGGTCTTCGATAGAGTTGCAGGTCACGGTTGGTGAAGGGAATCGAACAGGGTGTTGGTGTGAGTTTTAGATGAAATTGAGTGTTGTTTTCGATTAAAGGTTTAAAGATTACCGTTTATGCCGAGTTAATTCGATTATTTTTGAGGTTTAATGATTGAACGGTTCTAGAATTAAAGGTTTCGGTTACTCACTCGATTGAGTTTGTAACTGGTGCTTTAATGCGTTTAAAGTCTATAACGGTGTTCGAATCTCGCTCACGAAGCGTTTGGAACGATTTGGCATAAAAAACGGTTGGTTTTGAGTGGGTTTGGGGCTCGCCGGCGTCGCGCCGGAGCACCGCCGGCCGGCCGCCGGGAAATCGGGAAAGAGGGAAAGGGGGGCGGGGGTTTGTTTGGGATTTTAAGAGAATTACACAATGGTCCCTGTAGTTACACCTTATTTTATTTTATGTGAAACATTCATTCAAAGTTTATAAAATGACAAAAACAACCCCTCAACTTAATCAAGTTTTAAATACCTTTAAGTTAATATATATTTATAAATTATTATTATTACTAGTATTATTATTATTATTATTATTATTATTATTATTATTATTATTATTATTATTATTATTATTATTATTATTATTATTATTATTATTATTATTATTATATTATTATTATTATTATTACTATTATTACTATCATTATTATTACTATCATTATTATTACTATCATTATTACTATTATTATTATTATTATTATTATTATTATTATTGTTATTATTATTATTGTTATTATTATTATTGTTATTATTATTATTGTTATTATTATTATTGTTATTATTATTATTATTATCATCATCGACATACTTATTAGTGTTATCGTAATTTAATAGTTATATTATTAAAATCTATATTAGAAATTAAATGACAAACTAACAAATAAACGTAAGTAGCCCACAAATTTCATATAAGGCATAACTAGTCCTTATACTAATTTAACAAAGTTATCTTTTAACCTAACGAAAATACGAGATGTTACAAACAACATCAAATTTTCGTCTCAGGTGAGTGTTTGCCTACCGTCATCGACCAATCGGAACCTCGTAAGGCCTCGGTAGGCCAGAAAAAGCCTCCTAGAGGCGGCACTCAACCTCTGGCCGGCTTACAGGTGGTCCCGGAACCACCCGTCGTGCATCGACACAAAGGCGGCACTCAACCTCTGGCCGGCTTACAGGCGACACCCACTTCCCAAACAACCAATGGCGGTCATCGGTGCGAGGCACACGATGATGATAGCAGAAACCGCCGGCATCCAAGACGTGAACCAGAGGGGGTCATAACGCAAACAACCGCCGCCGGTCATCTCTGGCCAGATACGCAACCGTCGCCGCCCCCTCGGCCCAAGCACACCATCAACGCCCATCTCTATCTCTCTCTACCACCGAACAATCAAACCCCAAAAACATATACCACCGGCGGTCGCCAAAGGCGATGGATCCGACCATCAACATGCAGGTCAGATACCGCCTCACCCCATCGTTACGGCGGCTTTAAGCGGCCCACCAAACACCACCATCACCACCAAGCGCCATCTTAGGCTACATCTCGGTCGGATGAGAGATAAAGTGAGGCGTATGAGACTTTAACAGTTAGTGATATACTGGCACAAGACCCAACGCATAATGAAATACCCAAAACACCCCATTCACTGTTCATTTCAGTTGTATTTTAAATATATAGGATAATTTTCTTTTGATTAGTAGGTTCTTAAAATCTTTTTTAATTTAACAAAAAGACAACCACTACGCCATTAGTTTCTTCACACTTCACAATCATATTCCTTCTTTCACCTCCACTTAAAAACCCATAACCAGCACGAATGTCGTCATTGTTTCACTGTCCATTCGTCAAAAAGTTCTATGATGATACTATCTGTTACAGATCAAAGGGAAGAACTCAACCCAAAAGACTAGTATGATGGGTGAGAGAATTCATTTGGGTTATAAATCCCACATCAATTACCCATACAACCAATGTGAAACAAGTCCGATACCTTACAATGTTTTCGGTCCATAACACTATCGTCGGTTTTCACATTTATCTCTACATTCTACTCTATTTGAGATATTTTGAAGGATCAAGCTGGTTAAAGTTTCTCTCCCTATAAAAATAGAGAATTTGGTTGAAGTTTCTCTCTAGTATGGTGGTAATTAACAAAGTTCGTAAAATCACCACATGATCACGCGAGTTTAATTTCCGGTTTATCACTAAACACTAACACATGCTAATCATATTCTAGTTCTAGAATAAATCTTATGTCAACAGTCAACAAACAGTAATTTCATGGCTGCCAACACCAAAAGTCAAATGATAATCAATGAGATCGTTTATATTCATCACATTCTTACTCTGATTGGATTGCAGTTCTTGTTTTCACATAATGGAAAATAGTAAGCTTATGCATATTGTGTTTGCATTTATGATGTTAGTTAGCTTTCAAACCCTTTTAACAGCAAATGAAGATCTATCTTATAAGGAGATACATGTGGGGGTGATTCTTGATCTCGGTTCATCGATAGGAAACCTTATTAATCGCTGCGTTGCCAAGGGTATTTCCGACTTTTACACCGCCAATCCTCACTATACAACGCGTATAGTTCTTGATACAAGAGATACCGAAGGAGAACCACTCCTTGCATTATCCGCTGGTGCGTTTTTATTTTGTTTTTCTTGAATCGTACTCCTCAAACCGTGCTGTTGCTAGTGAGCTTTTTGCTAGATACGTTTGTTTGTTTGTTTACTTGATGCTAGAAGTTGCAAGATCATTGGGTTGTTGGTGAATTTAGTTAGATCAAACTATTTTGAGTAATTGGATTTATTTAATAACCAAATCTAAAAGCATAATCCAACAACAAATAAGTTGGAGTGTGTATTGCATGTTATTTTTTTCAAGAATATTACGAGGAACCACAAGCCCGCAAGGGTTTGGGGGCAGCGCCACAGATAGGCGGGTCCAAGGGGTGGCGGCCCATGGCTGGGTTGAGCTACGTGGTTAACTTAAAAATATTTTATTTTGACAGATAGGCGTTTTCGCAGGGTCCAGGGAGGGTCCGTGGAAACGGCCTCCCCACAAAAATGTGGGGGAAAGACCGCGTACATCTTCCCTTAAATGGGACGGACCCTCCCTGGACCCTGCGAAAACGCGGGAGCTCTTTGCAGCACCAGGTACGCCCTTTTTTTAAAGAAACTTCATTTCTTAAAGTATACCTAGGGTGGTTTTTGCCTAAGTTTCAGCTTATATTAGTTCTAATGAACTAGCTTCTGATGTCAATTGTTTTAACTATCAATTGACAATTATATAAGCCCAGTTAATCTATGCAATATCACTCGACCCTATATAAAGGGATTCATTTGATCAGTTTTAGGTGCAACAAACACAACATACTTTTGCATCTCGTTTTTTGTTTCCCTCTAAAATTTTCCGACTAATATTTGTGTGTGCTGACTAAATAATTTAATCTAATAGTGTTATAAATATGATTTGAGAGATGTCCAAAATTCACGAATTACAAAACCTACATCGGTCACACAAGTTCACGGGCGATGCTTCATTGCCCTCCCTCTTTTTTTGTAATTTCACCCACATCCCCTATAAACTAGTTCAATCTATGTCAATGCACAAGTTGGTTAAAATGGGTTGAGTTAGATGTTTGAATGGGTCATTACGATAACAAATTAATATAATTGAGTTCCTATGGATTAAATAGACCGTGGTCAACTTGACTAGTTATGTAATTATCGTATCTAGAGGATACTCGAATTTAACCATATTATACACACAAATGACAATCAATATACAATATGATTACTGGTTAACTCTTACACACAACCCTTCAATTGATTCAACTATTCCGTTTGATTTGTTTGATATAATACGTAACTTATATCGATGCATTCAGAAGTACATGTTGGTTTTAGACCCGATAATACACACACAACACAAGTTTTGATCTTGCTCATATTCATTCATACTTCTAAAACTTACATAAATAGGCAAATATAACAAGACATGTGAACATGAGTTAATGCTTTTACAAAATACACCCACTCCTCCACTACTAAGACTCATTAAAAATAAAACTTGTTGCATAATTTAAATAAAACACATGACTCAATTACTATATCCGTGACCCATAACTTGACTGATGCGGGCCCAAGTGTTGAAGACCGGACCTTACTGTTTTTGGAGGCCCAAGACCGCGTTTCACGAAATTGGGCCTAACCTGGGCTATGACCCTCCGTTTCTGACGTGCTACCGGTCAAAACAACCGCGGGAACGAGAGCCACGGTTATTTTTCCGAAATAAGGCCTCTTAATGGGTTTTTTGGCCACTTTTATGTTTTTTCTAGTTTTTTGGGTTTGTTTTGGGGCTTTTGTTGGCCCATGGTTGTTTGTTTTAGGCCCATTCGAATTTTGTTTGCTTATTTAAGTTATGTTCATGTAATGTGAGAAGACACTTGATCATTATTGAAATTAAAAGTTAGTCTTTTCAAATTCGTGACTCTTGGGTCGATTTCGTTCCGTGTGCTGCATCATTGACCCATCAAGATTAATCCAACGGTACATGAATCGGAGTTAACATCTCTAGTGAATACTAACATGTTGTTCATGGCCATTCAGCTCGAGGTCTTTTAGAGAACAATGAAGTGCAAGCAATAATAGGTCCGCACTCGACAACTGAATCAAGAATATTGGAACTCATGGAAGGAAAAACTAACATACCAATTCTTTCATTTTCAACAAGCCCATTTACTAATCAAAATCCTTATTTTCTTCGGATCGCACCAGATGAAACCAATGAGTTCAAAGGCATTGTTGCAATGGTAGAATCCTTTAAGCAGAAGAACATCATTCTTATATGTGAAGATGCCGCAAATGGGAGAGAAACTGCTACTTATATTATAAGTTCATTTCATGATAAAAACATACATGTTACTTATACTAGCCTAATATCAACCTCTTCCGGCAACAAACAAATCCTTGAAGAATTTCATAAGTTTCAAACTATGCAAACCGCGGTGTTTTTAATGCATTCATCACCTTCACTTTCATCCAAACTTTTTTTAGCGGCGAAAGAACTAGGCATGATGAGTGAAGGATACATGTGGATTATTACTAGTAAAACCGCAAATTTGTTGAAGTTTATGGACTCTAAAGCCATTGAATCGATGCAAGGGGTAGTCGGTTTCAAATCATATTTGCCTAAATCACAAAGTACCATAGTTTGAAATCCTTTATGGGGTTAACGGAAGTACACTATAATGGTATTTTGGCGTATGATGCAGTTTACGCACTCGCAATGGCTGTTGAAAGGGTACAAACAGAAACACATGTTAGAAAACTAGCACTTCTAAATCATATCTCAAGAACTAGATTTCATGGTATAGGTGGTGAATTCAAGTTTATGAATACGAGAACTATCTCAAAAGCGATAGAGGTTGTAAATGTGATTGGTAAGGTTGCTAAACGGGTCACGTTTTGGATGGTTAATGATGGGTTTGTTAAGAAAATTGGTAATACGAATTCGTCTTTGAATAATGGCCTAGATATTATTTTTTTCCCTGGAGTGACTTCAAGTATTCAAAACCACAGGAGGCTGCAAACGAATAGAACGAAGATGAGAATTCTGGTTCCTGTTTTTGGTGGATTCCCAAATTTATTACACATGAGTGTTGATCCAAGAACAAATCTACCAAATGTAAGCGGGTACTGTGGGGATGTTTTTAATACCGCGCTTAATGCTTTAAACTATAAAGTAGACATTGAGTTCTTTCCATACCCTTTCAAACCAGGAAGGGCTTTCAACGATCTGATCGAAAAAGTCTATCGTAAGGTATGTATGTTTTCATTTCTAACAGGTTGAGCTTGTGAGTGCATTTTTATTTCACTTTAAAGTCAAACCCTTTTTATGTCAAATTCTAAAATGTTCTTGTTCTATAAACTATAATTTCATCAGGAATTTGATGCCGCGATAGGGGATATAACAATTACATCAAACAGAAGTCGATATGTTGACTTCACTTTGCCCTTTAGTGATATGGAAGTTGGGACATTAGCACAGAATGCCAATTATATAAGCATGTGGATATTTTTATATCCATTTAGTGCAAATCTTTGGTTCACAAGTGCTAGTTTCTTTCTTATTTTGGGGTTTGTCGTTTGGTTTATCGAACATCGTACAAACAAAGAATTTCAAGGTTCAGCGGGGCAACAAATTGGAACAACCCTTTGGTTTGCCTATTCGACCCTTGTTTATGCTCATAGTAAGCTCTCTAATTCTATGTCAATTTAGTTAGTCAAATAATCTATATTTTTGTCCAATCAATAATCTATCTTTTTGTAACAAAAATCTTTGTAAATTTGTTAAGGTGACAATAATGATTTGGTGAATGGAAATTGTAGGGGAAAAGCTTGAAAGTAATTTATCAAGATTCGTGGTGACGGTTTGGGTTTTTGTTGTGCTTGTGCTTACATCAAGTTACACTGCAACGTTAAGTTCATTTTTAACCGTACAACAGATTGCATCAAAGGGTGGGTCACTCCGGTTCCAAGGGATTATGCCTGTTGGATCAGATGTGTTTAACGTAAAACTTAATGACGGACAAAGGTTGAAATTACATTCCCCTGAAGACTATACTAAAGCTTTAAGTAGTGGAAGTGTTGTGACCGTCGTCAATGAAATTCTTTACATTAAATCAGTTCTTGCGTTGTATTCGGGCCCTGAGTTCTCATTGGTAGCAACAGCATCAACCACCAATGGTTTCGGCTTTGTGAGTCTTCTTTAATTTTTTGGCTAGAGGTGACAATATCAGCCAGATACATTATGGGTGTGGTTGTAATGGGCCGGGTCACCTAGAACGGGTCAAAACGTCTGGGTTATAATTTGACCCATTAAAGATAAAACACAACTGTTAAAAATAAAACACAACTTAGCTCTATAATTATAAGTTTTAACTCCTAAAATATATTTTGTTCAGTTTTTTATGTCTCATGTAAATACATTTGCAGGTGTTCCAGAAAGGTTCACCGTTGACCAAGAAGATGTCAACTCAGATAGCAAAGCTACGAGAAGACGGGACACTTAAAGCACTTGAGGATAAATGGTTACAACGTCAACCTTCGATGATACCAAAAGACGATCCTGCCATGTCACCACACATTTTGAATCTTTATGGATTACGGGGTCTGTTTCTTGTAAGCGGGGTATCAATGACATTGGCGCTTTTGATGTCGTTGGTTTATCTTGCTTGCGAAAAATGTCAAAGTAGTAAGATGGAGCTATTTATAAGGTGCATCTTTAGAAGATTCTTCCGGATACAAGTACATGTAGAACATAGTGACGTAGAGATTAGAGTTTGATCTTCATTATATAAAGTTAAATACATCTTGAATTATTCAAGAATAAACTTTCTAATAACCTGTGACCCGTTCACGGTGTTAGGATTTTTGGCTATATGAAAATGTTCCCATCCCACATTGGTGCAAGGATGAAAGCTTGGGAGGACTCCAAGCTTATAAAAGAAGTCCAAGGTTTTGGTTTCAAAGTGCCCCAACCAAAAATACACTTGAAGTGTTTGATTCTTTCTTTCTTTTCTAGTTCTCTTGTCTTAGAGTGTAGAAAGTTTTTAGTTAAACACTTTGAAGAGTGTGGGTGTAATTGGGCGGGGGGGGGGGGAGGCTTGAGAGATTAGTCTATGTGATTGTAACAATTTGTCGCGTAGTGGATCTTTCTCTCTGGAGGCCCGTGGTTTTTCTCCGGTTTTGGAGTTTCCACGTATATTCTTGTGTTCAGTTATATTTCTCTATTGTTAGCATTGGGAGGGTTGTTGGGGATCCTTGAGACCGCTTGTTTCCCAACAAGTAGTATCAGAGCTCCAGGTTTTGGGGGAGGTCTCGGTCTAGAAGGTTCGTAGTATGCTCTGTGGTTGCAGCTTAGTCTGATCTTCCACATCAGAAACGGGTTTTCGGTTGACTATTTTGTATACGATAGAATTATACAGGAGCCGGATATACGCATTTGTCCTGAAAAAGTTCTGGCTAGGAAAGACTTGGTACTTAAGTGTGTCCATTGTGACCCACCTCTCTTTCCTGGGAATCCTTTGTTAGGTAACTGCTTATAGGCTTGGTGTATATTTTCTAGTATACAATATTGTCTTTAAAGATACGGATACGATGTCGAAATACAGTCCCATGAGGTTCGACGTAGAGAAATATGATGGAAGAATCAACTTTGGTTTGTGGCAAGTTCAAGTCAAGGATGTGTTGATTCAATCTGGGTTACACAAGGCGTTGAAGGGGAAACCGACCCCTGTTTCAAGCAAGGATTCAAGCGGAACCAGTAAAGACGATGATGAAGAATGGGAAGATTTGGATTTGAGAGCAGCAAGTGCGATTCGTTTGTGTCTAGCAAAGAATGTTCTTGCAAATGTGCATGGGATATCAACTGCAAAGGATTTGTGGGAGAAGCTTGAGCAGTTGTATCAAGGCAAAGGCATCTCAAATCGGTTGTATCTCAAGGAACAATTTCATACCCTTTGTATGGATGGAGATACAAAAATTTCAGATCATCTAAGTGTTCTTAATAATATCGTGTCAGAACTGGAGGCTATTGGAGTGAAGGTTGAAGATGAGGATAAAGCACTAAGGCTCATATTATCTTTGACATCTTCCTATGAGCATATGAAGCCCATTCTGATGTATGGGAAAGAAACCCTGAAGTATGCGGATGTTACTGAGAAGCTATTGTCTGAAGAGAAAAGACTAGGAAGTAGCAGTCATACTTCGTCAGAAGGAACAGTTTTAATATGCGGGAACGGGAAGAAGAAGCACTCACAGAAGATTCCTGTATGCTGGAAGTGTGGACAGTCTGGGCATGTCAAGAGAAATTGTCCAAGTGGAGCAGATTCGGCTAGTAGCTCCAAGTCAGCTAACAATGTCTCCATCGTTGTTGACGATGATAATTGCCTTTAAGGTTATGTCATCCCTATGGTATGCCCGCGCTACCATGAAAGGGGATGCAATTTTGTTAGCGGGTTCATGGATTTACACATGGGCATTGGGTTGGCATAGATGCAAGATGTGTGGTGAAAAAATTGATGTTGATGGCTGATGAACTTCCAGGTATGCCAAGGGGGAAGTTGCACCATAAATTTTCAGCAGGTTTTTCAACATGTGCCGAGAAGAAATTCTTAGAATGGTCTATTCTAAGTGGCGATACTCTTTTATGGTGGAGTATGATCGTCGGTTGAAGACGGTGTTGCTTTAATGTGGTTGTTTTTCATATATCCAAGGTGGAGATTGTTAGGATTTTTGGCTATATGAAAATGTTCCCATCCCACATTGGTGCAAGGATGAAAGCTTGGGAGGACTCCAAGCTTATAAAAGAAGTCCAAGGCTTTGGTTTCAAAGTGCCCCAACCAAAAATACACTTGAAGTGTTTGGTTCTTTCTTTCTTTTCTAGTTCTCTTGTCTTAGAGTGTAGAAAGTTTTTAGTTAAACACTTTGGAGAGTGTGGGTGTAATTGGGCGGGGGGGGGGGGAGGCTTGAGAGATTAGTCTATGTGATTGTAACAATTTGTCGCGTAGTGGATCTTTCTCTCTGGAGGCCCGTGGTTTTTCTCCGGTTTTGGAGTTTCCACGTATATTCTTGTGTTCAGTTATATTTCTCTATTGTTAGCATTGGGAGGGTTGTTGGGGATCCTTGAGACCGCTTGTTTCCCAACACACGGTAACTTGACCCATCAAGATTAATCCAACATTCACCCCCTTAATCTTGATCTCGGACTTGCTTCTTGCTTCTTGATTGAACCACACAGGTTCGATTCTTGCTACTTGCTTTAAGAACTTATAGTTCTTATTCCTTGCTCTATTATTGCTTGCTATCTTCTTGCTTGATTGAATCGATTCATCTTGCTCTTGTTACTTGCAACTTACTACTTGTTTTTGCTCTTGCTCTTGCTACATGCCTCTTTCTTGCTATTTTCTTTGCTTTCGTTTCATAAACCTGCTCGAGAACACCAGATTCGTGTACCATTATCAGCCTCAAAAACTTAATCCGAAATCGCCAAACTTCTGTCCTGCTTCCTGCCTTATTCAGTAGCGGCCACCAAGGTAATGACACGTGACTTGGTCACCGTTTTAGCCCCGAAACTAAGGCGAAACACTCGCATTTCTTTCTTGATTTCTTGCAAAAATGACCAGGTTGCTTTCTTGCAAAAAATGACCAGGTTGATTTCTTGCATTTCTTTCTTGATTTCTTGTTGGAAGTAAATACCTTTTCATATATTTTAGGTTTCTGTAGTTTGTTTTCATAGTAGTTGCAACTAGACATTGGAGGTAAATACTTTTTCATATACTTGAGGATGATGTCACGCGTAGAAATGAAATCATGTAAGTATATTTTCTTTAAAAGATGGTAGAAATTATGAAATAAAAGGATAACTTGTGCTCTTGTAAATAAAATTACAGAAACAGAAGAAGTTTGGAGTTAACCCTTAACAAAGCAGTGGATCTTCATAAGTTAAAAGAAATTGGTATTAACATTATAGAGTTATATACTTTCTACAATACAACCACATGTAATACACAGATCTATAACCTAGTAATAATTTATAATATACGATGATCATAGGATGATGCATAAGATTGAGTACAGGACTTCCGTGTTCTGGGCTAGTGTTGTTCAAGACACCTACATTAGAAGATCATCCCAGCCCCGAAAACCAAATCAAAGGAATGAAATAAGCTTGGTTAAATTGATAGTTCCCCGTTACTTTCTTGTGCATGTATTTTAGGAGATCTTCGTAAGATGTGCATCAATACCTCCATCTTACTTTTTCCATGACATTTTTCGTGAAAAAGATAGACTATGGATCCCAAAAGCGCAAACACCATGGACAAGCCGCTTGTAAGAAAGAGACCCCGAAGCCCGTAAAGATCCAAGCTGTTTGGTGGAGGGGTAGAGTGGTCTTTCCATGTTGGTGAAGATTGACGTCTTAACCATTTCTCCTCTATTGCTTTCAGTGTCCCGTCTTCACGGAGCTTTGCAATCTCTGCTGACATCTCTTTAGTTAATGGTGAATCTTTTGGGAACACCTGCAAAGGAAATCATGTTAGTTTGTGTTCTATCTCAAATGTGTCAAATAAAAAAATTAACTTAAAGAGAGCAACTATGGGTAGACTCACAAAGGCGAAGCCATTAGTGGTTGTCGCTGTTGCAACCAAGGAGAACCCAACAGCTGGATACAATGCAAGAATAGATTTAACATACATGATCTCATCAACGATGAAATCTACTCTTCCACTTCTTAACAACTTAGTATAGTCCGCAGGTGATATTAGCTCCATTGAGCTGTTTAAGGCTGCAGAGGAAGCACTTGGGAGTTGTTGTACCGACCCCCCATTTGATGTAATCTGTTGTACCGTTAAAAGTGAACTTAGCATCGCTGTGTAACTTGACGTGAGAACAAGCACTACAAAAACCCAAATCGTGACCACGAATCTTGATAAATTACTTTTCAGCTTCTCTCCTGTTTCCAATTTACAGATTATTTTTAGATGGAAAGAAATTAAATGGGCGTGTGTTTTGTACAAAATCAAAATATTTATACTCGTAAACATAATACATTTTAAGTAAACTGATATTAGACTTGTATCGAGAGCTTACGATGAGCATAGACAAGAGTCGAAAAGGCAAACCAGAGGGCTGATCCAATTTGCTGTCTTGTTGAACCTTGAAATTCTTCGTTTGTACGATGCTCAATAAACCAAATAACAAAACCTAAAACGAAAAAGAAACCAGCACTTGTGAACCAAAGATCCGCGCTAAGAGGCTCCAAAAATATCCAAATGCTTTTATTTGCCTTTCGTGTTAATGTGCCGACTCCCATGTCACTGTATGGCAACGTGAAGTCAACGTAACGACTTCTATTTGATGTGATAGTTATATCCCCAATAGCAGCATCAAATTCCTGATACAATAATATCACAAAACACAAAATGTTATGACAAACTCTTTAGTTATATGAATCATATAAAAACATGGTGTTTTTATTATTCTAGAGCTAAATGGGTGAAACACTAACAAGATGGCTAATAGGGGATATGGTCAAAGGGGTTGATAGTTGTCCGGAGACAGAAATATTACATAGAACCTCCTAGATCGTAAAAAAATTTGATTATTGTTGTAATTATAAGTAAAGTGGCCAAATGGTCTATTTGGACCATTTCGATCGTTACTAAAGAAAGACAGTTTCAACCCGAGTCCATTTTGAACCATCACCCAACCTACCACCTGTCGTGAAAACATGCACACCTTGTAGTAGACCTTGTCAATCAGATCATTATAAGTCCTTCCTTCTTCATAAGGGAACATAGTAAATTCAATGTCTGCTCCAAAGTTTAAGGAATCAAACACAACATTGAAAACATCCCCGCAGAACCCACTGATTATCGATAGATTTGTTTTGGGATCAACAGCCATTTGTATCAAATTTGGAAATACACCAAAATCAGGAACGATGATTCTTAGCTTTTTGCCCTTCATTTGTATCCTCCTACGCTTTGATATACTTGTAGTCCCTCCTGGAAAGATAATATTTTCCAGTCCACTATTAGAAGATGAATTTGTTTGTCCAATTTCTTTAACAAACGCACCATTAACCATCCAGAACCCGACCCTCCTATCACCCTTACCGATCACGTTTATGACTTCTATGGCATTGGAAAGAGTTTTCCCATTCACAAGCTTGAATTCACCACCTAAACCATGAAAACTGATTTTCAACATTTGATTTAGAAGTGATGATCTTGTAAATTTAGTATGCACCTTCTCAAAAGCCATTGCTAGTGCATAAACTGCATCATACGCCCAAATACCATTACAGTCTACCTCTTTAAACTCCATAAAATCATTCAGATCATAACATGCCTTTCTCCATTTGGGAAGGAAATTATGAAGCTCTCTTGATTTTGGAACATATGATTTAAAACCGACGGCCCCTTGCATTGATTCAATCGCTTCAGCATCCATTGAATTTAAAAAGTTTGTGGTTTTAGTGGTTACAATCCACATGTATCCTTCATCCATCATGCCTACCTCTTTTGCTATAGAAAATAGTCTGGAAGAAAGAAAAGGCGAAGTATGGATAATAAACGTTGCGGTTTGCGTATTTTGAAGACTGTGAAGTTCTTCTCTAATTTCTTCATTGGTTGTAGTTGTTGAAATGAGGCTAGTAAAGGTAATGTGTATTCCTCTTTCATGAAATATATTAACCACATAAGTAGTCATTTCTCTCCCGTTCGCAGTGTCTTCACATACAAGAATGGCGTTTTTCAATTGAAAAGACTCTACCATTGCAGCAATGCCTTTAAACTGTGTGGTCTCATCTTGTGCAATTTGGAGAAGATAAGGATTTTGATTGGAAAACCTACTTGTAGATAATGAGAGAATTGGTACATTAGCTTTTTCTTCCAAATTCTCCAAGATTCTTGCATCAGCCGTTGAATCTGGACCTATTATCGCACGCACTTTAGTGTTTTCCAGAACATCGAGAGCTGAATGGCCATGAAACATATATTAGTATCCAGTCATAAGGATTACATATGAAAATGTGGAATCATCATCTACTTTAAAATATGGACCGGTAAAAACCAGAGGCGCCTAAAGCGAACTATGAAATTGCGGCATTTTTTGTGAAATAAAAAATCATTATTTTTTTATATATATAAAAATCATAAGCATCTGTCTCAAGCGTAAATTAATATGTGTGACCATATTATTTTTCCACCAACACATTCTTCTTCTCACCAATGTTTGTTTTATATAAACCAATTACAAGAATGTCATAAACCTTCAATCATAATGTTATATCTTCTCATTTATCTATATATAAAAATATTGATTGGATTATCACATATACTTTGTGCTTAGAATATATAGATAAAAGTAGTTTTTTCTTTTTAATTTTGAGGGTCCTTAAAAGTTGAGGGCCTAACTAAAATGATTGCTTTAGTTGTTTATATTGTAGATACCCTGATAAAAACATATATCTAAACGCATTTGGTTCACAAAATGTGTTCGGAAGCAATGACAAATGTCAACGGAATTAAAATGTGTCGTGCTTGCTTTCAGGGACAGAATGTAAGAATTCAATCTGTTTCATTGTGATTTCTCTTTGGTTTTAAATTTGTCAAAGCAATTGAAATGTAAATGATGGTAAATGACAATACAACAATCACAACACGTAGAAGTCACTACGTTTACTTCATGTTGCTCACAGATTATTTGTATTAATGTTAACGATCACATCAAGTTATATCCCTACATAGTTACTCACAGGCTCGGTGGTCATATCCAGCAATACAACTACCGCTTCTTGCTATTGTACCATTGAAGACAAACAGGTTCTTAAAAGAGACGTGAAATTTATTTGTTTCAACTGCAATCTATATTGTAACTTTCGTATTGTATTACTTTCTCGAATAATATTATATTTTGTTTCTAAACTGTGAACGTTGTCCCCTACAAGAACACTCGCATATAAGGACAATTAATTAAGCATATAGGTGTAGAACTAGGAAAAAAGAAACTAACCTTCGGATAATGCAAGCAAATGTTTCCCTTTAGTGTCTCGCGTATGAAGAACAATACGCGTTTTGTAGTGAGGATTGGCTGCGTAGAAGTCAGAAATAGCCATCGTAATGCACTGATAAATGACCTTTCCAGCCCATGAACCCAAGTCAAGAATCACCCCTACTTGCATCTCCTTATAAGATGGATCTTCATGTGCTATTAAAAGGGTTTGAGAGCTAGTTATTATCAAAACCAAAAATGCAGTTTGCTTCAATGTACTATTTTCCATTGGCAACAAAAAGTTCATGTTTCCGCAACTCGTATGAATGATATTTCAGATGGGGATAAGTATGTATGCTACGACGACACTATTTATTATGAGTAGAAGAGAACCATAAAAAGTGTGAGTAACAGTTTTAAGAATATAAAAAAAAAATCATAACAGATCACTGGCTGCCATGAAATTATATATTGTCGTTGACCTTTGACTGTTGACAGAATATTTATAAATCAGCTGCTTTTAGTCTTAACTGATGAATAACTAAAAAATTTCTTGAATTGATCTAAGCTATCAATATCAATAAATCTGGTCAGAGCAAAGAATCATCAGATTAAACTTCAAACTTAAGAAATAAAAGATGAGAGGTGGAGATAGATCGTTTACATTAAATAATACATCAATGTATCAGCATTTTACACCTGGTACAATTTTGCAAATTGAGTATGAAAACTTCAATAACAAATGTTCGGTTAAAAGGATTTAAATAAGTTGTTATAAAAAGTTGGATTTTTTCAACAATCATAGAAAGGAAATTGTTGGAAACTATATGCTGAATAAAATGCATGGGTTAATCTTGACGGGTCATAAAATTGGAGCTTCATATTCGAATGAATAGGTCAGACCAGTTGCAGCGCAAAAAGTTTATTTAGTCATGTTTATTTTATGTTTTATGTAGAACATACGTATTTTATTCAGTGTTGTAAAACTCGGCCTAAGTGGTCGAGTACTCGGCGAGTACTCGGAACTCGGAGGTGTACTGAGCCTCTTTTCTTCAACTCGGTCAACCTTACTTGGAATCAGTCCAACTCGACCCTATTCGGACCAACTCGGACCTACTCGGTCCAACTCGGACCTACTCGGCCCAACACGGCCCAACTCGGCCAAACTCGGCCCAACTCGGCCAAACTCGGCCCAACTCGGCCTACTCGGTCCAACTTGGACTTTTGCTGTTTTCACCGATTTTCGCTATTTTTTACCCATTTTTGTTGTCTTTTTGTTGTTTTTTAATAATTTACTTTGAAAGACGAGTATTAAATGATTACTATATGTATACATATTAAAAAATAAATATCATATTATAAAATACTATAGTATGTGAACATATTCTTTGACATATATTGATTTTCACGTAATATGTTATAAATATTTGTAAACTTACTATATTTGGCATATATATAATTTCTTAAAATTAATTTCTTTATAATTTACCATGTCCGAGTACTCCCCGAGTACTCCCCGCCTACGCTGAGTACGCGCAACTTCCCAGTCGACCGACCTGGCAATGTCTAGCGACTTTTGCAACCATGATTTTATTGACTCTCGTAGGTGAGTAACCCAAATAATTTTTGTAGCGGTGTTTGCCATAGCCGTATATTCTATGAAAACAGGATGGTGGGCTGTTTCTTTGCACTCCATGAGACAAGGTTGTCACTTAACTAGATTTAGTAGCCATAGGGATAACGTGTTGTTTCTATACATCAAGCCTAATCCGCATATGAATACCCTATTGATCGATGTCGTGTGGTCGGTCAAAAATATATATTAAAGAGTCCTTAATCACCCTTAATAGCAAAGGGTAAGAAGGGTGTCGAATCCACAGGGAATCAAAGGAAAGTGCTAGCAATGATTAATTTAATGCTACTAAACATTGAAAAGTAAATTGATTGACGGACTTAATTAAGAACTAATTAAATTAACGAAATAAAGGTTAGATTTTTAACAATCTTGATTGAAAAGCAACCCACTTCAGGATTCAGGTTTGGCAAAGTTACAGTCTTTCTTAAATAAAACCTAATGAGAAGCCATTAATGGTGACCTATACATGATATGATTTAAGTGATAATTATGGATTAAAGTTTAAAGGACCTTATTCACATAATTACCAATTTGAATCATGAAACCCTAAGTCTAATAATTACTCACACAATGATTAAAGACAACCAAGGTTAAAGAATATCAAAATTAGGTTGAATCATAATTAAACCGTTTAACGAATCAAATCATAAATTGAATCCAAAAGAACTTAAAAGGTTCAAGACTCAATCCCAATCTAGGTTACAAACTAAGAAAAACTAGAACTTGCACAAACCCGTCCCCCAAAGTGAATCACAATGGATTTAGCCTTGCATCTTCATCGATTCTTCAAGAAAAACGTAATTGATCATGTAATTCGGATGAAATCGACGTTCTTGATGTTAGAAGAGCTTGAGAATGATCCAAGATTGCCAATTTTCATCCAAGATTGCTGTGTGAAAAGTTGTCATTCGAATTAGGGTTTTTCCCTTTTAAATCCCTTCAAAATAGGCTCAATTTTAACAAAAACTCGCACCCCGGCGTCGGTGGCGCCTATGGGGGTGTCGGTGGCGCCACCTTCCTGTGAAACCTTGATTTTCATGTGTAGTTTTTCGAGACCTTTCCGTTGATAGGTCATGGGCCCCGTAACTCCCTTCCTAGCTCAAGTTATGCTCGTTTTAAGATATCATTGCCGTACAACTTCGATTTATCATATCTTGACTTCTCGAGCTCCAATTATCATCCCATTTCTTCCCATTTCTCCGTATTCTTCACGTTTAACCTACAAACACCAAATAATCCCAAAGTAACTCTATTTCTCATACATTTATACATAAAACCCGGAAATAAAGTCGTTAAAGGTTAAACTTTCACCACCCGATCACAATCCCCACACTTACCTTTTGCTTGTCCTCAAGCAAAGCTCAATTGTAATTTACAAAACCATCATTGATAATTTACCTCACTAGTCACCTATTAAAGATTAACTAAGGTCAAAGGTCATGCCCCGTTCACACAACGTACATCGTCTGGTAGATTCATGTTCTAACAAGTCAATCATAAGCAAAATAAGATGTCACCCAACTAATGCTATCATGATGTTGATTTTTAATCTCATGTACACACCCATCACAATAATTCACTCCTCTCGGTTTATTTCTGAACTAGTAAAAGATGTACTAGTGTAATCACTCACTAACCCAATATACTATGTTGTCCACATAAGCTTGTATAGTGATCACACCTCCACCATTTGCATAGATCTTGCGCACGTCTAAAGGACTTATGGGTTTTGGGTTTAGGCACGGGTAGGAAATTTTGGCTTTTAAAAGTGGCTAACACACATCTACTTATAACCCAAATCATTAAACTATCCTTATCAACATGACTCAAAGAGCTAACTCACTTCAATCCTTTTTGGCCCAATAGTCTCTCCTTTTTTTTATAATATAAGCTTGACTTTGGATGCTCTTTCACTTTGAATGGCTTAACGATTGATTATCAATTAATAACTTGGGCTTCATGTCTTAGGTTTAACAAAAGAATGGTTTAAGGCTCAACGTGGCTACTAAGGGAAATGATGGATGAAACTGACAAACGTTTAACAAGTAGATGGGTTCCTAGATTGCCTTTATCATTCGTGTGCAAACACCTTGCTTATGGTATTGGTATGCATCAACAACACAAGTTCTGTAACAACATTAATATATGGCCTACCCTCAACAATTGAATATGTGTATGATGTGTATGAAGTCATAGGCTCAAAATCTCACCAAGTAGAACTTAGGTTGCCGATGTGCACATGAGTTTATTATATCAAGTACTTGTTAACACAACTGGGTATCCATCATATTTCCACAAATGACCCGCTAGAACACTTTTTTCTGAACTTGAGGAACATGGCCATGACCTAAGATCTATATCAATCTCTAATAAACAACAAGTGAAGGTTAATGGTTTTTTTTATTTTTTTTCAAAATTTTTACCTTAATTTTCATAACCCCCCTCATCCCCACACTTAAGGGTGCATTGTCCCCAATGCACCATTCAATCTGTTGGAGCAATTGTGGATTTAAGGGGAGTTTTCATCATCATATCCATGCTCTCCCAATCATCAAAACAAGTCATCCCTCGGGTTGGACCACAACACACCTACCATAGATTCACTCATTCCCACATACATAGTTATTGTTTTACACACCCAACCACAAATTAAACACACCAAAAGAGTGTTGACGAGAATAACAGCAAATAACATTTTTGAACATAAAACAGATAGAGTGGTAGAAACACGTGGACCTGATCAAGTGATCAGAGAGTGTTCTGATCTCATCCAAACGGAGGTCTGGGCAGTGGTGGTCCAAAGAAGGATTCCATCAGACTTTGGTGCATGGCGTGCATGTCAAAGCTTTCGGTCTCCCTCGTCGCGTGTGAGCTTCCATCGGGGGTTGTCGCCGTTGGTACCCACTGTGACGGTTGAGCTTGTAGGTACCTCTCATATTGCTGCCCGGGCGTGTATTGTGGTAGAGCACTCCAATCCACGGGTTGTGGTCGAGCTTGATACGGCAGCCCTGCATGGTAGTCATTATACTGGCGAACCTGTTCCTGATACATAAAATAATCGTTAATAGCTTGCTCGCGTGCATACGTGGAGTCACGCGCATACATCCTCATGTCATCATGTAGCTCTCTGTCACGCCGTTCTTGTGCTGCCCATGCATCCCTCGATTGTTGCTCAAACTCCTCTGTCCTCCTATCATAGCTCTCTCTCCACCTTCTTTGTCGCTCCCTTTCGCGTGACTGTTCATCATATATGTGCCTCTGATCCAAGGTCCATCCTGAAAAACCAAAAGGTCTGGCTCTGACAACTGCTGCCTGGATTTCTTCTTCCTCAGTTGGCTCCCTTGTACCAGCATCCACATCTTCAATTACTCTCACACCACCTTGACCCATAGCAACATCATCCGTATCCGCCTGTCGAGGACCATCATCTCGTTGCACCATTAATACTCGACCACTATCCTTGTCTCGTAGTTGATAGTGAGTGGCCGTCTTCTTGTATTCCCATGATTGTCCTCCCAATCGATTAATTTTAAACTTTAAAACAGTGATTGGAATGGCTAAAGCCTCGTTGGACACAACCTTTTGCTTGCGCAACAACATGGTGATCAAACGGCAGTGTGGAATCATCAATCGCGCCCTACTTTCTCGGCTTTCCCAAATGTTCATCATTACTAATTATCGGTAAGACAACATGTGTCTACCAGTGAGGAGGGCATGAAGCACTCTAAGTTCATAGTGTCGCACTCTTCCTCTGTCAGAGATTCTAGGGATCACATTCTTGCTCAGGATCACTGTCAGTAGCTTTGGTAAGATCTTCATGTTACTTCTGTTCATGTTGTCAGAAGTTAAGGTAGTGATAGGAACAGCAAAGATATCATTTAAGACCTCCCGCAGGTAATCCCCAGTTAGGATTTCCAGAATTGAGCTTTCGTGTAGATATTCATAGGGCCCGGGTGCAGTATCAAACTTTGCCACTTGAGAAATTGTCTGAAAAGACAAAACCATTGTTTTCCCACCGACCTTGCCAGTTAGTGTAGTGGTGTGTGGTGGGTTTGATCCATCCTTTCTTACAAGCGTAGACATCCATTCCATGATTTGATTCACATACACATATGGCTTATCTATCTTGACAAATGTCAATACCTCTCTCCATCCCAACCTTTCAAAGCATTCAGTCACTCCAAACATTCGAAACTCCGGGAGTTCCATGGGTCTTTCACAAACCATGAGTGTAGTGAGGTCATTCTTGCCCTTGAATTTGTCCATGTACAGTTGTGGTTGCATCTCTCGTGGGAACTTGGACAGTGGCTTCTTGTTCTCCGTCCAAATAGGATTCCCCTCGGAATCATAGTCAATGTCATCGCCACTAGAGTTGGTGTCCATTGCTTCATCCCTTTCGCTTTCGGAACTTGTTTCGGTTATATTGCTTGTGCTTCGCCTCGTATGTTTTCCCGAAGGTTCAGAGGATGAGGCGGAAGCTTTGCCTTTTCCTCGAGAAGTTGATTCCTTGGTTCGTGGCATGATTCCTGCGATGAACAGATATCAATTTAGCTCCCTTATGAGTACACAAACAATTATATGGATTATGAGTTCTATCACACCTAATTAATAAGGATTTTTAAGTCTATATTGTGCATATAGTCCCTAAATCAATTCTATGCCATAACAAAAGTATCACTAACCCATAATCTCAAATTAATTCTCACGAGTGTCCCTTAATGTGGATATCCACCATAAAGTCCATAATTGCCTTCATGAATTGCACATAACATAATTCACTCACAATAATTCACTCCTCTCGGTTTATTTCTGAACTAGTAAAAGATGTACTAGTGTAATCACTCACTAACCCAATATACTATGTTGTCCACATAAGCTTGTATAGTGATCACACCTCTACCATTTGCATAGATCTTGCGCACGTCTAAAGGACTTATGGGTTTTGGGTTTAGGCACGGGTAGGAAATTTTGGCTTTTAAAAGTGGCTAACACACATCTACTTATAACCCAAATCATTAAACTATCCTTATCAACATGACTCAAAGAGCTAACTCACTTCAATCCTTTTTGGCCTAATAGTCTCTCCTTTTTTTTTCTTTTTTTTTTCTTTTTTCTTTTTTTTCTTTTTTTTTAGATTTTTAAGAAAAACAAATAATTAGTACTAACACTAAGCGCAACGATTCCCCGGCAACGGTGCCATTTTGATCGATGTCGTGTGGTCGGTCAAAAATATATATTAAAGAGTCCTTAATCACCCTTAATAGCAAAGGGTAAGAAGGGTGTCGAATCCACAGGGAATTAAAGGAAAGTGCTAGCAACGATTAATTTAATACTACTAAACATTGAAAAGTAAATTGATTGACGGACTTAATTAAGAACTAATTAAATTAACGAAATAAAGGTTAGATTTTTAACAATCTTGATTGAAAAGCAACCCAATTCAGGATTCAGGTTTGGCAAAGTTACAATCTTTCTTAAATGAAACTTAATGAGAAGCCATTAATGGTGACCTATACATGATATGATTTAAGTGATAATTATGGATTAAAGTTTAAAGGACCTTATTCACACAATTACCAATTTGAATCATGAAACCCTAAGTCTAATAATTACTCACACAATGATTAAAGACAACCAAGGTTAAAGAATATCAAAATTAGGTTGAATCATAATTAAACCGTTTAACGAATCAAATCATAAATTGAATCCAAAAGAACTTAAAAGGTTCAAGACTCAATCCCAATCTAGGTTACAAACTAAGAAAAACTAGAACTTGCACAAACCCGTCCCCCAAAGTGAATCACAATGGATTTAGCCTTGCATCTTCATCGATTCTTCAACGAAAACGTAATTGATCATGTAATTCGGATGAAATCGACGTTCTTGATGTTAGAAGAGCTTGAGAATGATCCAAGATTGCCAATTTTCGTCCAAGATTGTTGTGTGAAAAGTTGTCATTCGAATTAGGGTTTTTCCCTTTTAAATCCATTCAAAATAGGCTCAATTTTAACAAAAACCCGCACCCCGGCGTCGGTGGCGCCTATGGGGGCGTCGGTGGTGCCACCTTCCTGTGCAACCTTGATTTTCATGTGTAGTTTTTCGAGACCTTTCCGTTGATAGGTCATGGGCCCCGTAACTCCCTTCCTAGCTCAAGTTATGCTCGTTTTAAGATATCATTGCCGTACAACTTCGATTTATCATATCTTGACTTCTCGAGCTCCAATTATCATCCCATTTCTTCCCATTTCTCCGTATTCTTCACGTTTAACCTACAAACACCAAATAATCCCAAAGTAACTCTATTTCTCATACATATATACATAAAACCCGGAAATAAAGTCGTTAAAGGTTAAACTTTCACCACCCGATCACCTATAGACTTGTTGGTAGATGGTTTGTCAAATGTAAGACCATATAAGAGGGTTCGTTTCACATAATAGAGGATGCGTTTTACTACTTGAAAATGAGATGTAGCCGGTGAGTGTAGAAAGTGGTGATTGTGTAACGGTTGCCTCAATATTTGTGTTCAGAGATCGTGTATGTAAACAAATAGATATATGAGCCAAGAAATTTTCTTGTATACAAATAAAGATGGAATGGTACGACTAAACGTGAAACCAAGACGTACGGATAAGAAAAGTGTGAAGACTTTTAAACCAAGCATGCTTGTTCTAAGCCGTATAGGGTCTTCCTGAGACAACTTAACATACATGATCAAGGAGATGACAGAGGTTGTTCCATGAATACGAGTTTAATAAGGTTTCCGTTTAAGAAGGTGTTTTTGACATCGAATTGAAGAAGATGCCAATGATTAATGGTGGCCAATTTCAAGGCAATTTAAAATGTTGTTGCCTTCACCACAGGACTAAAAGTGAGAAAATAATCCAAACCTAGAATCTGAGTAAGAGCAACTAAACGGGCTTTATAGCAATCTACAATATTGGTATTTTGTCCTATAAACCCATTTAGAACTAATGACATTCGAGTCTTTAGGGCAAGAAACTAGAACCTAAGTTTGCTAAAAAAACTTGTGGTTTGTAACTTGCTCGAAAATAGCTCGCTCAAAATCGGCCCGGTTTATAAACAATCCGAGCTGGCTCGAATCGGTTTTTAAACTAGCCGAGCCCAAGCCAAGGTCAGCTCGGCTCGTGGCTTCGCTCGTTGGCTCGTTTAAATTCAAAACTAAATTATATACTTTATATATTATAAACCAAACTTATGTCATATATATTAAATAGATCATATATAGTCATATGATGTCATGAAATACCAATCTCGTACTATTGTTTAATCGAGTTAAGATAAACAAATATAAAAAATATTATATTTTGTTTTGTTATATATGAATATTTGTAAAAAAGTAATAAAATTATTAATTTTTAAATAAAGAAGTTGGCTCGCAAGCTGGCTCGGCTCGGCTCGTATATAAATGAGCCAAGCCCAAGCTCACTTTTTAGGCTCGTAAAAATAAACAAGCCTGCTTATCTCGGCTCGGATCGATTTTTAAACAAGCCAAGTCCAAGCCCACCCTGGCTCGGCTCGGCTTGTTTACAGCAACCTACGTGTGATTTTGATGTAAGGCGTCCATTTCCTCATGCATGGCATTGATCAAATTTGTTTGTTTAGTAGTTAAATTGATGTAAATCCCTTAGATCAATAGAAAAAATAAATTAAGCCTGATGTAAGAGTTTGAAATTAAGAATTGCAATATCTGCCACATGTTGCGGTTTATGTGTGCCTGCACATGCTCGAGTTATCATACGATGCACACAAGTACTTGGAGCATGGCTATATGAGATAGTTGGGCCAAGACAAAACCCAAGTGGGGCCGGTAGCTACGACCGGGTACCAGCCTGATCCAAAGTGTGAGCTGGCCGGTTGAACAGTGGACGCAGTGGAGCCGAGAGAATGAGCTAGCTGATTTTGAAGCTTACACACTATACGAATAGCGTAAGGGAGTTATTTGGTGGAGGAGTGATCATGAGGTGGGCTTGCTTTAGAGGCAGTGTGTAAGGATTAGAATTGCGTTGAGAATATGATGGTGATATGGAAGTAGTTGTAGATGGAACTGTTAAGGGTGATGAAGGTGTGAAGCTAAATTCATCAAAGTGTGAGAATAGTAGCTTAGCTTCATCTACCGAGGAACAACTACACTAAATGGAATAACCTCCTCACCAAATAGTGTGTTACGAGTGAGATAAACCCAATTTCTAGATGTGATTATTTCGTCTAATTCGCTTGAGTTCTCATGTTTATTATTCTCAATATTTTCATTGTTAATTCTAGTTAATTTTTGAGGTTTTATACCTTAGGAGATTCCAATTAATCTATAAAACATTTTATTGCTACATACCTATGAGAATAAACACTCTCAATACATCCTTGTGTTAATCAAGAAGCCTAATCAACGGTGTAAATTTTTTTAGTAATCATTAATAATAGGCGCGCGTCATCAAGATGATGTATAAGATCAAGTAGTCAAGTACAAGACATCCATATTATGGGCTAGCGTTGTTCAAGACACATCTACACGACAAGAGAAGAACTGTAAACTAATATACAAGCAAGAAATGAATTTGCCTCACTACCATGTCTATAATCCTGGTCTAGAAAACTGTATCAAAAAAGTCAAATAGGCTTGATTAAACTGTTAAATCTCCATCATCACTTTCTTGTGCATGTATTTCGGGGGATCTTTGTAAGAACTTCCCACTCATGTTACCACCTCTAGCTAAAAGGATTAGAGAATACTCACAAAGGCGAAACCATTAGTGGTTGTTGCTGTTGAGAGCAAGGAGAACTCGGCGGTTGAATACAATGCAAGGACTGATTTAACATACATGATCTCATCAACAACGGCATCTGCTCTTCCCGTTCTTAAAACTCTAGCATAGTCGGCAGGTGATCTTAGCTCCACTGAGCCATTAAACACTGCAGTGGAAATACCTGGAAGTTGGACGGACCCCCCATTTGATGTAATCTGTTGTACGGTTAAAAGTGAACTTAACGTAGCGGTGTAACTTGACGTCAGAACAAGCACCACAAAAAGCCAAACCGTGACCACGAATCTTGATAAATTACTTTGCAGCTTCTCCCCTGTTTGAAATTTTCAGATCATTTTTAGGCAGATCTAAAACGGGTCGATCCGGGTTGTATTTCATATATGAAAGGTAGAACAAAAATTAGCTAGAATGGGAAAGTGTCAAATTGGTCACAGCTAAAAGTTTAAAGTCTATTTTCAATGCATACGCATGTTCGGCCCATACTAAAAATTACCCATTATGGTTCTTACCTAGTTAACAAAACTGCTTATATAACTACCTCTAGATCTAAGATTAAATCTTGTAAGTAAACTAAGATTAGATTTAGAGAGCTTACGGTGAGCATAGACAAGAGTCGAAAAGGCGAACCAAAGGGCTGTTTCAATTTGCTGCTTTGTTGAACCTTGAAACTCTTCATTTGTTCGATGTTCAATAAACCAAACGACAAAACCCAAAATGAAAAAGAAACCAGCAAATGTGAACCAAAGATCCGCGCTAAGAGGATCCAAAAAGATCCACATGCTTTTCTTTGCATTTCGTGTTACTGTTCCAACTCCCATATCACTAAATGGCAACGTGAAGTCAACGTAGCGACTTCTGTTTGACGTGATCGTTATATCCCCAATAGCAGCATCAAATTCCTGATACAATAATAATACAACACGCAATATATTATGACAAGTACTATAGTTAAATAATTCATATAAAAACACGATGTTTTCATTATTCTATAGCTAATAGGGGAAATGGTCAAATGGGTTGACAGTTGCCCAAAGTCTGTTTTATTTACATAAAATCTCCTAAATCGTAGAAGACTGTTGAAATTATAACGGGAAGCGGCCAAATGGTCTATTGGGCCATTTCCATCCTAACTAACAAAAAAACAGTTTCAACCCGAACCCATTTTGAACCATTACCTACAACCCTTAGTGAAAACGCACACACCTTAAAGTAGACTTTGTCAATTAGATCATTGTAAGTCCTTCCTTTTTCATAAGGGAATAGAGTAAACTCAATATCTGCTCCACAGTTTAGCGCATCAAACGCAACATTGAAAACATCCCCACAGAACCCACTGACAGTTGATAGATTTGTTCTGGATCAACCGCCATTTGTATCAAATTCGGGAATACACCAAAAACAGGAACGATAATTCTTAGCTTCTTGTGCTTCGTTTGCAGCCTCCTATGAGTTAAGATACTTGTAGTCCCTCCCGGAAAGATAATATTATTTAGACCATTATTCGAAGCTGAATTTGTTTTTCCTATTTCTTTAACAAACTTACCTGCAACCAACCAAAACCCGACCCTCCTATCACCCTTACCGATCACGTTTATGACTTCTATGGCATTAGAAACAGTTCTCCCATTCATAAGCTTGAATTCACCACCTAAACCATGAAATTTGATATTCAACATTTGATTTAGAAGTGATGATCCTGTAAATTTTGTATGTACCTTCTCAATAGCCATTGCTAGTGCATAAACTGCATCATATGCCAAAATACCATCAAAATCTACCATCTTAAACTCCTTAAAAGGGTTTGAACCATAATATTCCTTTCTCCATCTAGAAATGAATTTATGAAGCTCTCTTGATTTTGGAACATATGATTTGAATCCGACAACCCCTTGCATTGATTCGAGGGCATTATCGTTCATATTCAAGAAATTGGTAGTTTTGCTTGTTACAATCCACATGTATCCTTCACCCATCATGCCTACTTTTGCCTGTGAAAATATATTGGCTGCAAGGGTCGGTCGTGTATGCACTACAAACGTAGTGGTTTGCATATCTTGAAACTTAAGAAGTTCTTTGCGGATTTGTTCATTGCTGGCAGCAGTTGAAATGTGGCTAGTATATGTAACGCGTATGTTTCTATCATGAAATTGAATAGTAACATAGGTAGACATTTCCCTCCCATCCGCAGTGTCTTCACATATAAGTATGATGTTCTTTGATTCAAATGAGTCTATCATTGCAGCAATGCCTTTAAATTGAGTGGTTTCGTCGTGTGGAATTTGAACAAGATAAGGATTTCGATTGGAAAACGGACTTGTTGAAAATGAAAGAATTGGTACATTAGCTTTTTTTCTAATACATCCAAGAATCTTGCTTCAACAGTTGGGTCTGGGCCTATTAATGCTTGCACTTTGCTGTTCTCCAAAAGTTCGAGATCTGAATGCACATAAACTAATGTATTAGTATTCAGTAGACGTGATAATTGCAGCACGGGTGCTGTGTTTATAAGGTCTATAACAAAGAATCTGGAAATCTAACTTGAAATAGACGTAAAGGGCATACCAGTAGATAACGCAATCAGTGGTTCTCCTTTGGTGTCCCTCGTGTTTAAAACTATCCGTGTTATGTAATGAGGATTTGCTTTGTAAAAGTCAGATAACGCCATCGTAATGCAGCGATAAATCACCTTTCCTCCCCTTGAACCCATGTCAAGAATCACTCCCACCTGCATCTCCTTGTGAGATTGAAGTTCTAGTGCTGCTAAAAAACTTTGAAAGCTAAGCATCACTATCAGAAATGCATATGCAGATTGCTTCAACCTTCTAATATCCATTAGTAACTGAAACGTTTATGAATGTTGTTTGTGATGGTTCCACAGTGACACCATTGAATATAAACACAAATTGATAATTCATAACAGATAATTGACTTTCATTTGATTTTTTGTTCTGGCAGCCAAGGAATTATTGGTATTGACTATTAACAGAAATTTTAGTTTGGTCTTTAATCAAAGTCAAACAATTGAATTTGGTTTAAGAGTAATTGGTCAAAGCTGTCAGCAACTTTAGATATTAAATGAGAGAGACCATCTAGATTAAATAACGAATATAGCTTATTTGTGACCATATTTCGTTTTTGCTAACTACAGTATGGAATAGAGGTACCTAATGTTTTGGTCCATTGGAAGGATCGCGATATATGTTTCGTTGGGTCAATATTGTAGGTAGAAAGCTACAAGATACCGAATGGGTGTAACAACATAGCTAACGATAGTTAAGTCCACATTGATAACAAAGTAAAGGACTTGGTGATCTACCTTCCAAGCATACAACTATCGGGAGTAAAATGGTCTTCAAGAAGAAGATTGATAAAGACGGAAATGTACTTCACATGTACAAAACATGATGATGTGTGTTAGATATGATGATTAAAAAATCTCTGAAACTTTGGTGTGTTATGATCAGGTTTTAAATTCACAAAATGTTCATACTTACTGAAGTTAGTGAATAAGACACACAGACATCGTACCTATCGTAAAATAGTATAGCTTAAACAAGTATTTATTTTTCCAACACTTTGGGAACGGTATAGAAAGATTCAGTTTCAAGATTTAAATGCTAATTGGTCCATGATAGAAAGATGATTTTCTTTGATAAAACTAAGACGAAGTTTGAAACGTAAATTACAATGATCTTGTAGAAATTTAGTAAGAGTTCAATTCTAGTTGGTGTTAAAGTTGCAGGACAGAAGCTTTAAAGTCTGTATCTTAATTGTAGTATTAAAACCCTACAAATCTTACAATTTTCATAGCATAAACAAAGTATATAATACATTGAAGTGATCATGTTTCAATAAGAATATAAAAAGTCCCAAACAATAGTTTCACATTTTCACTTACACTTATTTCACATAGTAAGGAAGGTCCAAAACATAAAGAAGAAAATAAGCCCAAATGACACCAGATATCCCACCAAAGAAGAACCCACCACTAAACTTGGCCCAACCATCAGCTGTTTGAAGCTGGTCTGGCTCCTTCTTCCTCCCGGTCAACGTCAACGATGGTGCGACCGATGGCTCGCCTTCTTTGAACGACGCGATCCCGTACATTGTCAAGCAAATGCTAAGGATTACCACTAGACCACCTGCAGCTAGTGATCCTGCTGCACCTGCATACTCTGTGTTCCTCAGTGGGCCTGCCTTCACAAATGGGCCCACTAGAAAGAACCCGTGGGCTAGCCCGACCTCGATGCCACGAAGCAAGGGGTTCACGGCAGTCCGGTATCCTGGGAGGTTTGAGAGGTACCATGCGATTAACGGGCTTGATGTCACTGGAGTCTCGAGGCTTCCGATGAACGGGTCACCGTTGATGGGCTGGATCACTTGGTATGTAGGCTGCAAGATAATTATCATATTAGAGTAGAGGAAATATAAATTCAGTGAGACAAAATATGTGATTATATGTTCAAGAGTTCAACATAAACATTATTTTTAAACATGTTAATTTCTAACTCATTAATATGAAAATCATTCAATTCAGGTTCTATATAATGCACCAAACTAATTCAATATAATGCACCAAACTAATTCAATCTTTAAAACTTAAGCTATGATTTAGAAAAAAATGTACTGATGTTATTAGGGGTGTTAGGTACTCGTCTTTACACCGAGGAAACCAAACTGAAACCGTTTAAAACCGGACAAAACTACACACGGTTGTAAAAATCGATATTTCGCTAGTCGGGCGTTTGGGGTGCCGACTAGGGATTAATTAGATTAGAATTATATATGTTAATTTTCAAATTTATTAATATATATACAATATTTTTCAAAATTATATTTAATAATTTTCAATTTTGACAGATTTTCTCTTATTTTTGGTCAATTTCGACCAATTTTTGGCCAAATTTAACATTTGACCAATTAGGTAAAATCAAATTGGTGGGTAATCGGTTACTGATTAATCAGTTACCGATTAACCGGTTCTAGACGCTGATTTATACAATACTTACATATTTAATTTTTGATAAGAATTAAAAGTAAAACCGAATTAGGTAATCCCGAGAACCCGAATTACAGGTATTGGGCTATAGATTTTCTGATTTGTACAACCCAAACATTAGCCTGTTACAAAACCGAATAACCCAAAACCCGAATAACCCCCGTCCTATTTAAATTCGGGTTTTTCTTGAGACCGAACCGAACTAGAATTCTGTTTTCGGTCAGGTTTTGCCAACTTTGAATTCGGTTCGTTTTTCAATTTCAACCATAAATTATTCAAACCAAGAAAACCGAAACCTAAACAGATCAATTATTTTTTAAGCTATATCACTCACTATTTCACACTTCACATATGACGTGTAATAAAAGATCAACTATTATTTGTCAAATTAAAAACCAAAAGATCTTGAAATTGAATTGAAAAAACAAGAAATGACCTTCTCACTCTGAATGGCTTTGATGGTGGATGAAGATCTCTTGTAATAAGGGAAGACCCTAAAGGGTGAACCAGAGAGGCCTTTGGGTGCAACCGGCCTTGTGGTGGTTAATGAAGAGGTCAAGCCAGTCTTGAGCTGGAGGCTAGCCATGGGTGATGCTTGTTGTGATCAGTTTCTTCAATTTTGGTTAGCTTATTATGAGCACTTGTGGGTTCACTTCCAAAGATGATTCTGTCCACATGGGTGGCTCTTATTGGATGATGATATTTGGATGGGTTGATACCTTATCACATATCATGTGAGTAGATAGTGTAGTCTATGGATGACAATTGTTAGGTGGTAACTGGTAAGTGATTTTTTATATATTATATTATATAATAAAGAAAATCAGAATATGCATATTCAATATGCTTAAGTTCAGAGATATTTTGGGTGGGTATTCATCAAAATTTAAAAGCCCAAATTCTTCGTAAAACGGGCCTAGCCGCAGCTGTTAGCTACACAAATGGTTCCTCTCAAACCATTTGTTGATTCGGTTTCGGGTCGGTTATAACCCGGTTCCAGAACCGAAGTTATTATGCATCTCTACCCATGGAGCATGTTACTCGTTTTGGGTTCACTTTTGATTTCTAGCTATGAAATTGAAGTTCCCAAACATATTCTTGTTGTATGTAATTAATTGTGATGTCAAATTGGTTAAGGGGTAAATAATCTCATTTTTAATGCATACAACCACATCATTTTGTTCAAGGGGTAAATCTAGATAATTACTGGAATTAAATTGTTTTGTATCTAGTTAACACAATAATTCAAGGGATAAATTTAGATAATTCTTAGGGCATGTGTAATTAGTTCAAGGGATAAATTTAGATAATTCAAGGGATAAATTACCCTCCCAAGTCCCAAGTAACTAACTTTTTATTTATCAAAGGACAAAGGTATCAAGGTGTTTAATAGGTGCTCCTTTTGTTGGACCAATAGACATGTTACTTGAAATTAGAAGCAGATTTGTAGTAGTTGAAAAATTAACCTTTTATTTTAAATCTTGTTTATGTTTAATTTTACTATCATTATGTTAACATTTACTTTAGACATAAATTAGTTGTCATTAAAGAATTTGGTGATGATGCTACTGGAACAGTGGCTCTTGCTTCAGGGCTGTCAAGTGGAGGGTTCATTGATTGCCTGCTTCAGCATGGTGCTTCTTTTGTTTAAGGTGTTGATGTAAAAAAGTGCTTGTAAAGTTTATAACAACTGAGAAAAGTGTCAATTCACCAGACACAACAGAGTAGATTAATAATGTGTGCCAACCAGAGTTTGTAAAGCTTACCAGTAACGGTCTATGTCGAATCATTTTTGTATTAATTATGAAATCCTCATAAGGCAATAACCAACCTGTTTTTTCAGTTAATCAATGCTTTTTAGCATTTCAAAGGGTAATTTCATACCAAAAACTTGGCCAACCACTGAAAACCAAGATATCAAGTATTGCTCAGTCCTATTTTCGGTTGTTGAACTCTCACCAGCAAGAAGTAGCTTCATCCACTCACTTGTTCCGCATGGATGTAACATGTGCCATGGTCTGTTCAAGTAAGGGTGCTCCTACAGTTGAAAATATGCGTAAATAAACATTGAATCATTATGTGAAACAGAATGCAAAAGAATCGATGGAATTAAGGATAAATGGATAATAAGAACTTACTTCTGTAGTTATGAAGGTCCATTTGGATTCTGTCAGCACCTTGGCAGATTCGGTTGGAAGGTTCTTTTCAATTTCATCTTTGTTTAAAGGTTGTCCATCTACACATTTGAGAAACATCAGTTTTGGAGATCATGGAGACTGAAAATGTAATTAATTTGAATGTAAATAGGGATCAAATAACTAAGTACCATCACATATCATGTCAATTAGTTTCAAGAACATTAAAACAAGAATTTTAAGATTCAGGGAGCGATTAAAGAACCCGACCAGACCCATTTGGACCTGTATTACAACCCGAATCTGTTTTGATCAATAACCCAACCCGCTCATCTTGTCACACACAGTTAGAGATCAACGTACCACTACTGTGTGCACTAAAGTAGAGCACTGGAACTCTGTATGAAGAGCTGTATGCTACATGGAAATCATACCAATGTCCATCATCATCAGTGCTCTGCACGTTGAAAATTCAAATTATTTTCATCAAGAATCCTCTATTTTGACAAACATATAAACTGTAACTCAAAACAAAATGTGCGTACCAAAGTGGCATCATCAAAAGATTCTTCATAATCATTTGAACTGCATTCACCATGTTCTTCCTGCATAAAAAACAGGAGATGAGATACGGAGTGTCATTGTATGCAATTTATGTGATATTGTATGAAGTCAAACCTCTAGAGATCTTTGAAAGAACACATTTTGCACTGATAAATATCCATCGCTAACTCCATGAGCTGTAAACCCTAATCTGTTTGAGCAATCAATCCATACCCATTCAGGAAAATCAGAATTGAACTTCTTCCACTTCTCAGCAAAAGTTTTGGCAGCAATTTGGAAATCACTTGATGAGAGGCTTCCATCACAAGTTGCCTTGTTGAAAACCATTATAGCCTGAATAAACAAAATACAAATTTCGAAGAAAGTAGATTAGCAGTCACTCGATCGGATAATAATCAGTTACCTAATAGCAACACCAACAAACAAGAAACCACAAAGTTAGTCACAACTAAATTTGCCCTAATTTTGCTGGAAGTATAAAATGGCGCCCATGCAAATTCAGATAGAACAATCAATTACAAACAAGATACTCTAATACATATTGAACGAGCAAATTGATGAAGACATTGAAAATTTGTACGTGATATTGATTTTATAATAACAATTACAGTGCTAGGTATTTTTCAACTGTTTTACAAAATGCACAAATTTGTTTAACTGGCTCATTCTAAAAATGACTCGTTTCAAATTGCACTAGTTTTAAGCTGCGAGCAACCTGACCAGCCATCCATCTTGTCACCTCAACTTCTGATTTCTGGTGCAATCAATTAGTTTTTGGATGTGTCAAGTTGGGACATGAAAAATCTATGATCAGTTATACGCCTTTGTTAACAAAGGTTGTACATTATATTACTAGCAAAGAGCATGATACAAAGCCTTTAGTCAGAATAAACCTGAAACCTGTGCATACAAAATCCGATGTAGGAATTTAGACTCGTTACAACATTCGACCAAACAATGAGTTAATGCCAAAAACAGCCTCACGTATTCTTATTGGAATATATTATTATTTAAATATAAGCCAACAGACCCAGTTTAGATTTCTAGGATTTCTTATGATCTCTATATATTGCAAGACAAATTTCAGTAATCAACATCAATTCGGCATTTTAGTATTGACAGTTCTGTCATCTCATAACCCGCCTGAGGTCATGTTCATCCCGAATGATATTGAAAATACTTCCAAGACAAGCAAAGAACTTTACCATTAATTAAATATCTAAGACACTTGTTTGTATGTCTGATCAATCAATCTTGATTTTTGGGTTAAACAGATTATGTTTCCAATTTTCAGGCCAAAGTAATCAAATTTCAAGAAGCAAACAAGAAGTTCTTGCAAGAAACCTAATTATTCAGATAAATGTTACATTGATTACCTACCTATCTAATTGATTCTTCAGTTCTGATTCTTCAAGTTGCAATAATCACTATCAAAAAGCAAATTCAAACACCCCCTAATTTTGTGATCATATAAGTTTTCTAACATCTCAAATCTAAATCTACCAATGATCTGTCAAACATAATATATATCAACCATAGAGGAAGAAATTGAAACTCACATGTCAAGATTACAAGTGGTGGTGATATTTGCAAGATCTCCTTCACAAAACCCTAATAATCCCCATCACGAAATTCGACCTGCACATCATTCTTATTAAATATTTTCAGATTGGACGAAACTAGAACTTCAGCCTCTTGTTATCACTGATATCTAAAACTGATCGTTTAGGTCCTCTTTAAGCTTCTTGAAAGCAACAATGGCTGAGGTGAACTTGTAGTATTTGTCTTTGTTTTCAAGTATCAAACTTTAGCGTGAAGAATAATTACCAACTCGATTTACTAACTACTAAGTATTAATCGAATCGTTTAAAAAAGAATAAAGAAACAACGATCGTTTCTTAAATTTGCTAGACGATATGAAGAAAGGGGAAATGGAAATTGATTTTGAGCGGGGTTTTTGGTTAGTGAAATTAAAATGGTTTAACCCGAATCCTGAAAACATAAGTTCGACAAAAACCTTAAAACATGTCACGCCGGTTATATGGATCACCGAAATTCCATCAAATCATTGGAAAACATGTTTCAGATAATCAATTGATACAATCTGTAGTGTTGCATCAGGGCTTGATTCTCTAACGGCTTGTAGCGAGTCTGTTAAAAGCTTTGTTATATTATAAAAATCAGTAATATTCCGTAACTCTTTTGATCAGAATTAACTCGGATCCGAAATACTCTAACGGGTTAGGTCTTCATTTGCAAGAACTTGTTCCACAAGACTCAAACTTCAACGTCTTCAACAAATCAATCTTTTCCTTGCTCTGATACCAATTGTTGGAATCAATCAAATCAAAATTGACGATGAGATTGTGAAACTCACACAACTCTTTTAATATTATAAATTCAAACAAAGACCTGATCTAAGAACTTATAATATCATACCCATCTATTTATACTAAAAGTATAACTTGTCCCCTAAGATTTCTAATTAAACTCAAAGTAAAAAACTAAACTAAACAAATAATAATATATTTTAAACATTATCTTAATCAAAATAAACTCCAAATTAATAAACTTAGATTTATCAAGATTAAGTTGGTGTTTGGGAGTGCTTATTTTTATCAATTTTTAACTTTTTAAGTTTTGAAAAGTTAAAAAGTCATTTTATAGTGTTTGACAATGTGACTATTGTAAGGGAATAAGTTAACAAGTCACTTCATACTAACTTATTATCTTATTAAAAAAGTCAATAAGTTGCTTTTTAAAAACTATCCCTAACTCGTCAAGTTCAATTATCAAAAAGCTAGTGATATTTTTCAAATTTTGCATTTGATTTTTATGTGTGGCATTTAATGACAAGTTAAGAAACAAATAAAAATTGTAGATGATTACAGAACAAACAGATAGAAGTGTAGGAAAATAGAAAATCAAATGAGCAAAAACTATAATATGATTAACATCAGAAGAATAAAAAAGTCAACCAGTTAAAATCTTGGCATGGGTTGTCAAACTTTGAAGGGGATTTGGCCCGAGCTATTGTTAGATAACAAAGGTTGAAATCTAATGTCATAAAGTGGGTAAAGTAAGTATACTCGAATATTAACATTATGAGCATCTTTAGTATAAACCATGGCACTCAATATATATATGATCCTAAAGATAATAATAGATAACTAAAACAACCAACAAACTTTAACAACGTGCAGGTGGGGATTAGGCTCTAGTGGTAAAAAGGTATATCTCACAATCAAAAGATTGTAAAAAGATTACGGGTTCAAGTCTTATAGCTGTTTGGTAGCCACTTAATCAGCCTTTTAATGGTTCAGATATCTGAATGGTTCAGTACTTAATGGTTCAGACTGTTTGTTTCGCGAGCAAATGTCTGAATGGTTAAGACATTTGCCTCTGAATGGTTAAAATTGTTAATAAGTAGTGTTCAAAGTTAATAGTTAGTTGACTTTTGTTAACTGTGTCATAGTTGAGGGGCTTATTGTGCAATATCTTGTAATTGATATATGTGGATGATTTGGTAGTTAGGTTAGTTAGTTTAATTCATTGTTCCCAAATTGATTAGCAGTCCTTCATTGTAATTCATTCTTTTGAATATCATCATCGAATTTGTATGTTCATCTTGTTTCAATTGATGTTCTTTGTGTTCAAATCAAGTCGAATCTACTGATTCTTCCAACAAGTGGTATCAGAGCCACTAATCGGCTCGAACAAAAGAAGGTAATCCGCGAAAGCAATTGAAATTGAAGATGGTGTCCACGAAGTACGAAATCGAGAAGTTTGATGGAAAGAATGATTCGGGTTATGGAGGGTAAAGATGCGAGCTCTTCTTGTTCATCAAGGTGTAGTGGCAGCGCTTAATGGTGAAGATAAATTGCCAGCGGGAATGACTGAAAAGGAGAAGAAAGATACGCTCGAGAAGGCACATAGTGCAATAATCCTAAGTCTCGGTGACAGATTCCTTAGGGAGGTGTCAAAGGAGACCTCGCGCGCAAGGCTATGGTCCAAACTTGAGAGTTTGTACATGACGAAGTCCCTGGAAAATCGATTGTATCTAAAGAAACGCTTGTACACTTTTCAGATGGGTGCTGGTAAGATACTAGATGATGACACTGATGAATTTAATAAATTGGTGTTGGATCTAGAGAACATTGAAGTGGAGTTAGAAGATGAGGACCAGGCTATCATATTCTTGGCCTCTCTTCCCCCTTCTTATGAACATTTTGTGGACACCCTTATGTTTGGAAGAGAGACTTTATCAATAGAAGAGGTCCTTGCTGCCTTGAATTCAAGAGAATTGAAGAAGAGATCAGATGTTAAAGAAGAGCATGCTGATGGATTGTATGCAAGGGGTAGAACTGAGCAAAGGGGCCACAAGAATAGAGGGTTCACCAGATCCAAATCAAAGGGTAGACGTAGGTGCTATGTTTGTAATTCGGACAAACACCTCAAGAAAGACTGCCTGAATGGAAGAAGAAGAAAAATGAGTACAATGTGCCTAGAAATCTCAGCAGTCAGCAACCTCAGGATGAGAATGCTGATGGTTATGATAGTGCAGATGTGCTGGTTGTCTCCAAAGGTGAAACTGGTCAAGAATGGATCATGGATTCAGGATGTTTGTATCATATGACTCCACATAGGAAATTCTTTAAGGAATTGAAATTGGAGGATCATGGATCAGTGCAATTGGGAGATGACAGACCATGTTTGATTAAGGGTGTTGGAACTGTACCCTTGAAATTGCAAAATGGATCTATGTATGAACTGGAGAATGTTAGGTACATCCCAGAGTTGAAAAGAAATCTTATGTCACTTGGTTCCTTTGAAAGAAGTAGTGGTCAAGTGAGTCTTGCAAATGGTAAGGCTAAAGTGACTCGTGGGTCAATGGTGATATTGACTGGAACAAGGAAGGACAACAATCTTTACATATTAGATGGTCATGTAAGTGGTGGTATTGTGTCAATTGCAAATGTTGAGAATGACAGCTATACCATGAGATGGCATAAGAGGCTGGGACATATCAGTGACCAAGGTCTGACTGAGTTGAAGAAGCAAGATGCTATTAAAAGTCTAATTGAATATAAAGTTGGTTTTTGTGAGCATTGTGTATTGGTAAGTCTCACAAGGTTAAATTCAGTAGAGGTGAAGGTTATACAAAGGGGGTCTTAGACTATGTGCATGCTGACTTGTAGGGGCCTGCAAGGGTTGTATCTTTAGGTGGAGCCAAGTATTTCCTATCTATTATGATGGTTACTCACGAAGGGTTTGGGTGTATGTGCTAAAGAGCAAAGATGAAACTTTCTCTAAGTTTAAGGAATGGAAAAAGCTAGTGGAGACACAAACTGAGAAGAAAGTTAAGAAGCTGAGGACAGATAATGGACTAGAGTTTTGCAGTGGTGCATTCAACATGTTTTGCAAAGAACATGGTATATCTAGGCATTTAACTGTTCCTGGTACTCCACAGCAGAATGGGTTAGTGGAGAGAATGAATATGACACTACTAAACAAGGTAAGGTGTATGATGTCTAGTGCTGGTCTGCCAAAGGCATTTTGGGCAGAGGTTGTGTCTACTGCTGCTTACCTTGTGAATAGGTCACCTTCATCAGCAATAAACTTGGCAACTCCAATGGAGAAATGGTCAGGGAACAAGTCAAGTTATGATCATTTAAGGGTGTTGGTTCTTTAGCATATGCACATGTAAACCAAGGCAAGCTTGATCCTAGAGCAGTCAAGTGTATTTTCTTAGGATACCCTGATGGCATCAAAGTTTACCGGTTATGGAGGTTAGATGATGTGAGTCCAAAGGTGATAATCAGCAGGAATGTGGTTTTTAAGGAAGATGTAATGTATAAAGATGTGATGGTACAGAAATCTATAGAGGGAAAGGTTTCTGAACATGATGGGAGTACTAACATTGAGGTGGAGCTAGCACCTATCACTGATGGTGATCTATTCTCAGGAAGTGTAAATGAAGAGAGTGTTGGGGGTAGTTCATCTTCCAGTCATGAAGGAAGTGACTATAGTATAGCCAAGCACAGGTCAAAGAGAGTCATTGTTCCTCCTTCCAGATTCAGAAGTAATGATGAGATTTCAGCCTTTGTATTCAATGCTGCTGAAGAGGAAAGTCAAAGTGATCCTATGTCTTATGATGAGGCTGTTACTTCAGATTATAAAGATAAATGGGTTCAGGCTGTGGATGAATAAATGGAGTCCTTGATCATGAATGGGACTTGGGTTTTGGTTGATAAGCCTGAGGGACAAAAGATTGTAGATTGTAAGTGGTTGTATAAGGTAAAGGAAGGTATTAATGGTGGGGCTCCTAGATTTAAAGCAAGACTGGTTGCCAGAGGGTTTACTCAGAGAGCAGGAATAGATTACAATGAGGTGTTCTCTCCGGTTGTGAAACACTCTTCTATAAGAGTGATTTTATCTTTGGTAGCCATTAATGACTATGAGTTGGAGCAGTTGGATGTAAAGATTGCTTTCTTGCATGGAGATCTAGAAGAAAACATTTATATGAAGCAGCCAACTGGTTATGAGCAAGTGGTCAGGAGAATAAGGTATGTTTCTTGAAGAAGTCATTGTATGGACTTAAGCAGTGCCCAAGGCAATGGTATAAGAAGTTTGATGAGCAGATGATCACTCATGGGTTTAAAAGAAGCTTGTATGATAGTTGTGTCTACATTAAAGAATATGATTGTGACAAGTTCATATATCTTTTACTATATGTAGATGACATGCTGGTGTGTTGTAAGGATAAAGCTGAGATAATGTCTACAAAGCACATGCTTATGCAGGCATTTGAGATGAAAGATTTGGGCAGTGCTAGTAAGATTCTGGGTATGGAGATTAGAAGAGACAGGGTTGGTAGAAAGCTGTTTCTATCTCAAAGGTCTTATCTTAGCAGGGTTCTTTCAAATTTCAATATGTCTCATTGTAAACCAGTACTTACCCCTCTTGCTTCTCATTTTAAGATGTCTTGTCAAGACTGTCCGGATACAGATGGTGAGAGGGAGGTCATGTCCAAAATACCATATGCTAGTGCTGTTGGCAGCCTTATGTACTTGATGATATGTACTAGACCTGATCTAGGTCATGCTGTGGGAATGGTTAGTAGGTATCTATCTAATCCGGGTAAGGTACATTGGGAGGCTGTTAAATGGATATTGAGATATCTTAATGGTACTAGAGAGTTGGGTTTGATTTTGGGAGTCAAGGTGTTGGTTTATTAAACTCAGTGACAATACATGGATATGTAGATTCAGACTTTGCAAAAGATCTAGACAGAGGAAGGTCAGTGACTGGTTATGCTTTCTTAGTTGCTGGTGGTTTGGTGAGCTGGAGATCTAGTTTGCAAAAGGTAGTTGCTTTGTCAACTACTGAATCTGAGTATATTGCTTTGACTGATGCTGTCAAAGAGGCAATTTGGTTGAAGGGTTTTGTGTCTGATTTGGGTGTTGAATTAGAAGATGTGTTAGTAAGTTGTGACAATCAGAGTGCTATACATCTTTCTAAGAATCAGACTTATCATGAAAGGACAAAACATATAAGTGTTAGATTGCATTTATTAGGGATGTGATCAATTCTAAGGTGATCAAAGTTGAGTATGTGGATACAAAGAGAATGCTGCTGATTTCTTAACTAAAGTGGTGCCTGGAGTAAAGTTACAGCAGTGTTTGAATTGGTTAGGTGTTGGTTAAACTTTGACACTAAGGTGGAGATTGTTAATAAGTAGTGTTCAAAGTTAATAGTTAGTTGACTTTTGTTAACTGTGTCATAGTTGAAGGGCTTATTGTGTAATATCTTGTATTCATATATGTGGATGATTTGGTAGTTAGGTTAGTTAGTTCAATTCATTGTTCCTAAATTGATTAGCAGTCCTTCATTGTAATTCATTCTTTTGAATATCATCATCGAATTTGCATGTTCATCTTGTTTCAATTGATGTTCTTTGTGTTCAAATCAAGTCGAATCTATTGATTCTTCCAACAAAAATTATACTAATGTTGAATGGTTAAACATTATACTAACGTTGAATGGTTAAGAGGTCTAATGCTGAATGGTTAAAACCTCTTATCTGAATTTGTCAGACATTTGTCTTTGAATAGTTAACCGATATACTAGTTTTTAATGGTTCATACATCTTAATGGTTCAGCACTTAATGGTTCAAACCTCTTATTGGTTCAGTACTTAATGGTTCAACCCTTTAATAGTTCAGCACTTAATCATTCAGATATTGTCAAACAGCCCATTATACACACTTGTCCAAGGAGATAATACTAGAAAAGTTCTAGTTGTAATTAATAAAATAAAATAAAAATAAGTAAATAAATAAATAACCCTTCAATCACATGCTATCAAAGTGTGCCAAGTATGTAAGGAGTTAGTAACTTGGTATGAGCTCAAGCTCATTTTTTTAACTTCACAAAGCTCACACTAGACTTGCTTACATCTTTTACATCCAAAGTTTAAGCTCGGCTTATAAGAAATTTTCATGATGAAGAAAGTTTGTTTAAAGTTGTAAACTTAATCTAGCTCCACGTACAAAATTAGGCTTCGGGCTCAGTTATAAAGTGAGCTTATTGTAAGCTCGAGCTCCTTTAAACCCCATCACCTTAAACACTTTTAGTGACTATCTTAGGGTGTTGGGGGTGCTGGCACCGTGAGGGTGCGGCGGGGGCCCACGCCACGCAGCAACACCGTCACCGGTCCCCACGCCGTGATTCTTTGTGTCTTGCGGCGTTCCCTTGCTGAGCTACATCCACACAAAGGTTGGTTGTGACCGTTGGAAACGGTCATTTTTTTACCGTTGGAAGAGCTACCCCACCCCCACCTTAACCCCAATGACTAAAATGACAAAAATTAAGAAAAAGAATTACACTATAAATACTGACTTAAAACTCACAAATTGTATACCATCCAAAAAATATAGACCTAATGTCCAAGTGAACCGACGCCTTCTGCCCAACCGTTCAACCCACCACCTACCGCATATAACCGATTGGTTTCAAAATCCTTACAAATCCCCCCAACCATTGGTCTACCACCCAACTATGCCCCTATTTCAAAAACCGTCATAATTTTGTTACTACACTAACACCCCAAACCCTTTTCAAAACTCACCTTAATACATACAAGAAGAAGTCGAAGAAAATGAAGAAAATGAAGAAGAAGAAGAAAATGAAGAAGAAGAAGAAAATGAAGAAGAAGAAAACGAATCCTCCGGTGATCTTCAAGTTTACGAAAGCAAAGATGAATATATTCGTGTCGAAAAAAACACCTCCACCGAATTTTAAGTTGAAAGGAAAATCGACAACCCGGGCAGCTAACAAAACTTGGGATGAAAATGAAGAGTAGGCACAGACAAAGAGTTGGATATATGTATCCAAAAACCCTACAACGAGAGATTACCAAAAAAAATGGCTCGTTTTGGAAGGTGTTTCGACACATCACCGTCACCGTTTGTTCGGTCAATCGAACCGTTGATCAAATAAACTCAAAGCGGAGAAGTTAGAACAACTCGATGAGTTGTTCTAACGGAATATATATTCAACTGGTAAATTTATTACTTTTACATTTTATATTATTATTTTATTTTTTGCATAATTAAATTTTTTAAAATGTAGAAATATAGTTGGGCGAGTGGAAGCAACGATGAGGATGTCATTCTAAAAGTCTTAAGTGAATACAAGAAAGTTTACGAGAAAAATGCTTTACGAGCATAAGTGCTTGGAGGATGGTAAGAAACCAAGCAAATTTGGAGTCGGTGGATGTTATAACTCCAAAGTTTGGTACTCAAAGAACAAGGACGAGTAAAACTTCAGAATCGGGCCAATATATAAGCTCTAATGATCCGATTTCAAGCCCCCTCCCCGACCTCAATGACAACGCCACATCGACTGGGCTGAGGCGCAAAGGCAAAACGACGGGGGAGTTTTTTTCAAGCAAAACAACATTGAATGAGTCCATTAGCTATAAAGCGATGCGTGAAAAAAATGGAAGAAGAAAGATAACAAGAAGCGTTTCACATGAAAGTAACCGAATCTAAATTGGTCTTAATCGATTTACAACGTGAAACGTTGTTTCACAAAACGTTAGATCGGGACATGGAGATTTTTCTTAAACAACATGACGATGTCCCCGAACCGATGTTGAACAATAACCTTGAACGGATAGGTCAAATTACCTGGATACATGGTTGGGAGTTTAATTTGTAGATTTTTAGTTTTAATATTGTCATATTATTAAATTTTATGTTTTTTATTTAATGTATATTTTACATTTATAATTTGTAATTTATTTTTATTAATGAAGTAATTTTCTTAATTAAAAAATATTGGTGTGTAGTATAATGTGAGCGTACCCCCTTAAACTGGCGTGATATGATGTGATGTGCCATGTTTTGATCGTTGGATGTGTGGTATATTGTGGTGTGTGTGGCATTACACCCGTTGGTGTGCAGGGACCGAGTCTAAATACGTGTATAAAATATCAGTTTGATTTTATTTGACAGCTTTCGTATTTAACTTAAAAGAATTTAACTAGATTTTTTATTTGAAAGCATACAAATGAGAACAGAAGAATAAAATGTGGAAATTATATGTGGGTGAGTGTGAATTACTAAATTGTGGGCCAATAAACAATGTTCTTAGTCAAGAAATACACCATATCCATTGTCTTTCAAGATATTGATTGTTCTGATGTTTCCATGCTAGAAAGTTTTTTTTTTCATCTAGTTCAATTGTAGAAAACATAGTGCCATTTGTCAGATTTGATTTTTTTTATTTGTGGCATTTGTTGTATATGACAACTTTAACAACCAAATAAAAACCGTTGAGATGATCACAGAACAAAATGATAGAAGTGTAGAAAAATAAAAAATCAGAAGAAAAAACTATAAAATTTTAAGAATAAAAAATCAACCAACTAGAACTTTGGCATGAGTTGTCAAATATTAAGGAATTTTGGCCCGATGTATTGTTAGATAACAACGAGCTCTAATACCCAAAAATGGGTGAAGTAAGTATACTAGAATCTTGTAATATGATGCATATAAACTATGGTACCTTATATATAGGATCTTAAAGAGAATATTTGATTAATGAAACAACCAATTAACCCTAATAATATACAAGTTTAAACCTTACCCAAAAAAAAATTTATATTAAAAAAATCATTGTTGTAACGGATTAAAAAAACTAAAATAACGGCAACAATATGCTATCAAAGACCAACTATATACTCTAATATTTACCAAGTTTCGTGCGGTTTATGAAGAGACATTCTTGTCACATGTCTTTTTGTTTTGATATAGTATTCTTCAATAGTCAATGTTTTTAATTTGAGGTTCAATATGTTCTTATACACATTCTAATTTATTCCATATAGCAAAAAATAATGCCACACATGTATAAGCTATAGCTAATAAAGGAAGACATATGGTGTTAATGGTGTAAACAAGTCAGAATGAACTTGTGCTCATTTAATTTTGAGGATACCTTTAACTTTACAAAGCTTGACTTGACTTGTTTTATTTTATATATTCAAAGTCCCAACTCAGCTCATGAGAAATTTCCGTGACGAGCAAGTTTGTTTAAACTTGTAAACTTAACCTAGCACTAAATATATAGTTAGGGTCCGGGCTCATTTAATAAGTTAGGTTATTCTAAGATCGAGCTTATTTAAACGTCACAAGTTTAAACTTTTAGTACCTATCTTAAGTTGGTTACACATGTGTATAAAAGATCACTTTAATTTTGACCGACAATGTTTTGTTTTTAACACCGACAACTAGATCTTTTTAGATGAAGTTTGCATTGGATGAGGTTGTACCCATAAACTTTAAATCCTGGGTCTTCACTCTTATTACTAGATCCTCAACTTTCACCCAATAGTTTTTTTATTTAAGTTAAATCAATTTATCTAGATGTTTTTATTTAAAAGCATACAAATGATAACAGAGAATAAAATGCGGAACTGATATGTGGGTGAGTGTGAATTACTAAAATGTGGGCCAATAAAATATCAAATTGTCATCAAAATCATTTTCTTTGAGTCCAAATTCCACATAAAGAAACAATATTATTTTTCCAAAAGCATCGTTCACACGGTTTCCGCTTGACTCAGTCAAGAACTGCAACACAATCATACCATTAATAGTGGCTGCAGTTTTCGGTCAAGTCGTCGCTTAAGTCACTTCTTTGACCAGACTGTCATCGATTTTCTCTTATTAAAATTGCTTATATTCATCATCAACATTCTGATTTTGTTGCTGCAAGCATCTTCATTCAACAAGATCTTCAATCCCTCATTGTATGTTCTTCATCTTCAAAATTTGATTATGCTGTAATATAACTTTAAATTGATGTAAATTGTTTGTCACAGAGGTGGAATTGCATCTGGGTTTTTTAATTCTGTTGTGGGTTTGTCGAATTCTATGTAAATTTTGTGTTTTTTTTTTTATGATATTGATTCATGAAATCTTGAATTAGGGTTTGCTATGTGTTAGCTTGTAATTGATTTTATGAACTTGAATTTGAGTATAATCTAGGGTGTGTTTTGTACTCACTGATGTCCCTATAACTAGATTTTATTGAAAAAGATGTAAATTTAGGGTTTTATTGTTTATGATTGTTTGGATTGCAGTAATCACTTTGAACACTCACTCCAAACACCCCCATATCTTGAAAGCTTTTTTTTTCTTCAATTTCAGTAGATTATGCATCAAAGGGTCATTGTTTAGCTCTTGATTTTAACTATTGTAACTGTTTGTGCCACTATCATTTGCAGGTTCTTGAATATGTGTCATTGTTAAATCTTCAGGTTTAACATTCAATGGCACCGATTGGCATACCGATGATAGCTACTTGTTTCTTGATACTTGCAATCATCAGTTTTAGTAATGCTGTCCAAAGTGATATCGACTGTCTTAAATCCTTTAGAGATTCAATAGAAGATCCTGAAAACATCTTATCTAATTGGGATTTCAATAACAATACCGAAGGATTCATTTGTAAGTTCACTGGAATTGAATGTTGGCATCCTGATGAAAGCAAAGTTTTGAACATACGTCTCGCTGATATGGGACTTAAAGGCATGTTACCTCTGGGGCTTGAAAACTGTACCTCGATGACAGGTTTAGATCTTTCAAGTAACCACTTGTTTGGATCGCTCCCGACAAACATGTCAAAGGTTTTAGGGCTTTTAACATCCCTTGATCTTTCCTCAAACAATTTCTCGGGTCAAATACCTGCAACCCTTGCAGAGTGTTCCTACCTTAATATCCTCAGGCTGGATAACAACCGGTTTTCTGGTCAGATTCCTTTGGAATTAGGTGGTTTGAATCGGCTTAAGGAGTTTAGTGTTGTAAATAATCTTTTATCCGGGCCGGTTCCTGTTTTTCTGAATGGGAGTATTGGTGCAGATAGTTATACAGGTAACCCCGGGTTATGTGGAAAGTCTTTGTCTAGTTGTCCAGGAACCGATAAGAAGACCCATATAGGTGTTATTATCGGGGCGGCTATTGGTGGGGCCACTCTAGCGGCGTTGGTTGTAGTTGTAGGAATGATGATCTTCATGCGTAAGGTTGTTAGAAAGAAGAAAGATGATGACCCTGATGGAAATAAATGGGCCAAGAGCATTAAAGGAGCTAAAACCATCAAAGTAGGACACTTTAATCCCTTTTTATCTAAGAAATTTACATGCTTTCTTGTGGTGGTGATATTTTCTTATCAATAGGTCGATTTGTGGTGTGTTTTATTATATGCAACCTGACTGACCCGTTCATCTTGTCACCTCTACTTTTTATTTCTGGTGCATTGACTTGACAACTTTTGATTTTTTTGCAGCTTTCCATGTTTGAAAATCCGGTTTCTAAGATGCGATTGAGTGATTTGATGAACGCTACCAACAATTTTAGCAAAGATTACATAATCGGGTCAGGAAGAACGGGTTGTTTATACAAAGCAGTACTCGAGGATGGTAGCTCACTCATGATAAAAAGATTACAAGACACTCAACATTCCGAGAAAGAATTCGCATCAGAAATGGCTACACTCGGGAAGGTCAAACACCGAAACTTGGTCCCACTTTTAGGTTATTGCGTCACCAAAACCGAGCGGTTTTTGGTCTACAAATACATGGCAAATGGCACACTACATGATAAGTTACATAACATCACTGACGACACGAACCGCCTTGATTGGCCTTCAAGGCTAAAAATCGGGATCGGTGCAGCCAAGGGGCTAGCTTGGCTACACCATAACTGCAACCCTCGAGTTCTTCATAGAAACATAAGTTCAAAATGCATCTTACTAGATGCAGACCTCGAGCCCAAAATATCTGATTTTGGGCTCGCGAGGCTCATGAACCCGGTTGACACCCATTTGAGCACTTTTGTAAACGGTGAGTTTGGTGATTTAGGTTATGTGGCCCCAGAATATACAAGAACCCTCGTGGCTACGCCAAAAGGGGATGTTTATAGCTTCGGGGTGGTGCTTGTAGAACTAGTAACGGGTGAAAAACCGACCCATCTGGCTAAAGCGCCCGAAACGTTCAACGGGAGCTTAGCCGAGTGGGTGACTCAGTTGTCTGCTGAGTCAAGACTCGAAGAGTCAATCGACGAGTCGATAAACGAGAAGAGATACAACAGTGAGATTTTTCAGTTTTTGAAAGTGGCGTGTAGTTGTGTCGGCCCGGCCCATAAAGAGAGGCCCACTATGTTCGAAGTGTACCAATTGCTACGAGCGATTGGCGAGCATTACCATTTCTCGACCGATGATGAGATCTTGATGATGCCGAGTGATAACGGGGATGCAGGTCAGATAGAACTCATTGTTGCTCGTGATGTGCTAGAGAAGTATTAAGGAGTTGTAAATGAAGTGTTTTATAGATGTTATTATTATGCCCACATATTAAGGTTTCAGTTTTGACTTTGGAGTTTGACTTTCATTTTGAAAGTCAAGACATATCAGCTTTGCTGATTGTAATGTTCAATTTTATGTTGTGAAATAGTATTTTAGTTATTTGTTTATTAGTCGTGACCCGAATCCATTTTACTCAAAACATGTCGATAGTTAGGTGACTCGGCCCGACCCGGTCCGTTTTGCTGGACTTGGTAAATATTGTATTGGTTTTGGAACGTGAAAAGTATACGAACCTTTACTTCAGAAAACCTGAAAATGTATATTACCAATATGAAAATTAAAAGATTTCAAAATTAAAAGATTTCATATGAAGTGGTATAGGAGGTTTTATACTTTTATGTATTAGAATACTCCTTGAGTATGTTTCAGCCCATTTGACCGTTCAATTTGTTTTATTTCTAGACAAGTTTTCACAATTAACCTGTTACAAATAATGTATAATACAAATTAATCCATTTTTAGATCAATGGGAAGAAATGATCAACTCGAGTATTAGATATTTCCTCGAATGAGAAATATCATAAGTTAGAAAATAACACAATGAACTGTTAATGGAAAGAAAACTTTCATGAGCTTGAACGAGGTCTTCATATTCATTTGCACCTACAAAGACATATTCACCTTACTGCGTAGCAAAGCATAAACTCCAATTGTTCGAGTTGAGGTGGAAAATGAAGCACCCTACCAAGAAATCGTTTTTTTTCATACGACAAATGAACGACGATAACAGCAATAGCAATCATCATCACCCTCAAAATAACCTGTTAGAAAAAAGGAAATAACATGAAATGATGAGAATCAAGATGAGCAATGAACCTTGATCTCAAACTCTTCAACTCACACCTAAAAACAAAATAAGCGAACCAAATAAGTATTCGTATACACACTAACAAATATTCGGCAAATCAAAAGGAGTATACATGTATTTTGAGTTTGTTTAACACCAAGGTTTCTATTGCGTACCAACTCTTTTGATTTTCTCTATCAATTTTTCAATCTTAGATCACCTCAAAACAAACCATTTTAATTGAAAATCGTTCTTCTTAATTCCAAAAGCACAAACGTGTAATAAATTCATAACCTGTTTGCCATAGTACACAACAATAAGAAAAGAATAAGCAATGTACATTTACTATTGACTATAAAATATTTTATAATGGCAATAATCTTTTTAATAGGGACTATGTTACCCCATTTGCTCATGGCGTAAACGAAATTAAGTGTAATCAACGGTAATTATGCGAACGAAAGTGTCAATGCGAAGGAAAATGAAAGAAACACTTTTAATATTAACTTAACTTTATCAAAAGTGAGAATTGAAATTGTAGTATATGATTGTCATTCTTTCTACTCATATCCCTCGTTTTCGTTTTTGACTATTTTAGACACCAATGTACAACATAATATAATTCATTTTTTGACCATTTTAGACCCCAATGTACAACATAATATAAGAAGGATGTGAAGCTCCTTAATAGCATTCACAGTACGTTTTTTATATTTATGTGATTGTGATTCTTATATTTTAGAAAATGGTTGCAAGTGTTTGTTAGTGGAGGATAAAGAAAAGTCATTGTTCATCTGAATATTTGGGAAATCATGTTCAACTTCTATAATTTTTTAATATTATTGAAAATGGAATGGGGGAGAGAGAAAAGATAATGATAAAAACAAAAAATATTATTTAATTGAGAATGTGAGATAAAAATTAGTGATTTTTAGTGTAATTATAAGTATAAAGACAAAAAACCTAATGTAAATGCTCTAACCCTTTCCGCCGTGTCTTGACTCTTGACTGCTTTCTTCTGCGAACCTAAGTTGCACCAATAAATGCCGCAAAGACATGCATATTTAAATTGCCAACTGAAACAACTTATTTTTTCCCTTTTATTGTTTGTTTATTTCTAGGTTGGAGAATCAATCCGAGGAATAGTCATTGGGGTTGTCAAAGACATTTTGGTTGGTGGTAACAATATCAACATGTTATTTGGTTGTGATGACACCTCGTTCAAAGCAGTTGAAAGACACGTCTCACTTTCCTCTGATCTAGTCCTAACTAGCCGTGAAAGAGCTTGGACCTTTTCATAGGGAGTCGGGGGCTGAAAATAAATTTTTTAGGGGGAGAACTCAATATATACAAAAAAAAATAATTAAAATGCCCGACCAATAAGAAGAGGGCAAGCTTTGCCAATGCTAGCTAGATAACTAAAAACAAGCAGGGAACAACATGCTATTTGGTTTTGATGTAGCTTCATCTTTGCTGTGACAAATAACTAAGAGATATATGAGCATGATAGGTAGAAAAATAAATTGATATGTGTATTTGTTGAAAATTCAGGATATATGTCCCTAATTTAATTACTTAAACACTTGTTATTTCTATTTTCCTCTTTTATTTATTGATAATGTTTTGTTTCTTTTTTTGCATTGGGCTGTTGTGCTGATGGCTTTTGGTTGATGGGTTGTTGTTGAGTTCCTAGTCCAAGCTATGCTCGGGTTGATTCTTGTCTCTAAAAGACACACGAGTCGTATAGTGGTGGATAGTTCGAGTTCATTGTTGGGTTCCTTATAATCTAGTGTGTGTATGGTTTTAGGGTTAACACCCCTCTCCCTCTCCTAAAATATGTGCTCTCTCGTTTTCTCTCAGAAGCATTCATGTATCTCTAGGGTTTCATCTTCTTGATGACTCTTGTGTTCTTGTTCTGATTCTACATTCGATTATATCATTATATTGATGATCTAAGTCTCATCACATCTTGTTTCTTTGTTCTATCAGCTTGAGTGTATTTGTATTTTTTCTGAATTTGTGTAAACGGTTGTTATCTTGTTAAATCGAGTTGTGATTCATAGTCAGATCTTCTTATCTTGACATGGTTACAGAGCTAAGGATCGGGTACTTGTGATTTCCGCTACTGGTTGCTTGTTGGGTCTTCTTTAATTAGGGTTACTCTGGTTCCTATACCCTAGATCTATAATCGGCATTGACTCTTTTGGTGTGCTATTAGCGTGTACTTGGAGTCTTTTGCGAATAAATTGTTGAACTATCTTCATCTCTATATATCTGGGGTTTAAACCCTAGATCGACGTGACCAGAATTCTCTGTTTTCTGATGTAATATTGTAACCTCGAAAGTAACGTCATGGTTAGGTTGCACCCAATGTTTTCAGAACCGGATCGGACGTCGAACCGGACGCCTTACTGGTTTGGTGGTCGGACCGGTCGGACCGGTCGGACCGGATTTAACTATATTTTAATTATATTTATATATGTAATTAAATATAAGTAATTTATATATGATTTATACATATATTTTATAGTTATATATAAAACTTAACTATATTTGTATATCCTACGTACTAATTTATGGTTTAACACCTCGTTTTTACCCACTAAAATAAAAAAAATAAAAAAAATAAAAAAAATCAGAAAACCGGTCGGAATCGGTCCGGTTCGCCGGTCCAACCGCCGGTTCGGTTCGGACCGGCTGGTTCGGTTCGGACCGGCCGGTTCAAATGGTCAAAAACGAATCACCCCTGACCGGACCGGACCAGCCACCGATTCGCGGTCGAACCGGTCGGACCGGCCGTCTGATCCGGTCCTAACAACAATGGTTGCACCAACCATAATTGCATTGTTAAATGAATGAGTATTTTCACCAAGAACTAATATTCCGTGATAAGATATTAGCAATGGCAGTACAAGTAGTCAATAGGTTTGGTTGTGGACCTATGTGGATTGCATTTATTTACTTGTTGCAAAACTATAGTTAACATTTTTATGTTTGGTTGAGTCGTAAATCTGCAAACTCACTAACTATTTCTAGTTGATACTTTTTAGCATTTTTTCATATAATAATTAGATGACATCATGAACACATTCAAGAATAAGAGTACGTTTGAAGATTTCTACATATTGTCTTATGCTAGGACTATATTTTAAGAATCTACAAATATATACTTAATTAAACACCTTGTAACGCTTTAGTATTTGGACTTAATATAAGTTTACTTTTCTCATGAAAGCAATGTGTTCTTGATATTCAGTTTTATTACATTCCTACATTTCGTTCAAGGCGGGGGTGTAACAGTTCTCACTAACTGAACTTTTCCTCCCGAAGCTTTAATCTATCTTCATAAGCCTTTAGATTCCCAATTTCTTCCTCGAATACCATTGTTCAACATCCGTGCTTTGTTCTATTGGTGAAACCAAGTTGATGATTTTTTTTGGAATTGTATCAAACAATTTCCAAATCAACTCATCCTCCTCCAAGGTTGTACCCACACTATTATACCTTGAGATCATTTCAGAAAGTTTTTTGACATACTCATTGATCGACACTCCATCCTAGTGGGAGTTGGTAGAGATAGAGGATGGGTCAGGTGTTAACATAGCCATGGCTTATGTGTCAGAGCTTTAGGGTGCTTAAATGGGCCTTCTAGTTAACTTTTAAGCCTTCAAGAAGGCTATTGCAGCCAAGAAATAAGAAAAATTAAAGGTACAATGGTTCATAGGAGATGCCGGTTTGAAGATTATCAAGCATGCAAGTGAGAAATTATTGAGATGTGGATGCTATGGCAACCGACCCTAATTCAAACCATATGAGGCCAATTTTGGCAACTTTCCATACTCTTGTTTTGTAAACCCTAATTTAATTATTATACATAGATGATAGAACTGTTGCAATTCCTCATCACGAGAGTTGAGAGCATAACAATAATAAACTGGGTTGCAGCATGTGGACGTAGGTCACATCAAGTGAATGACGTAAATCTTGTGTTCATTTTACTTTATGAAGTGATCGTGTGTTTTCTACTGGAATCCCTAACATGTTGATGGTAGCACCCTTAGTTATAAGTTATTACTTATGAAATTTTTGCCAACAATAAGTTGTAACATAAGGACATGTAGACTAGTGATACTACGGTGTTAAAATTGTGTCATTCTTAAACGGTTGAGAGTTCAAGTTTGTTTGTGTACAAGTGATGTCAATTCAAGAATAGGTTTAGTGGATTGTTTGACGTTAAGAAAACAATATTTGGTAAGTTTAAAGGTAATCTGTTTATATTTTAAAAAATACACTTTGAATATATTATATATATACTTACTAGTGTGTGAACCCGCATTTTGTTGCGGGCTATTAAATTTATAATACTTGATTTCAATTACTTGTACACTAGTATTCAATCCGTAGTTTTAGATAAAAATTATATTGAAAACTCGGTTTTAGAAAAAAAAATCATGTCGAAACATTGATATAATTTAGCAGATTATAACAACATAATTTAGATTTTATAAACCATCATACTTTCATGATTATACAAATAAGATTCAGAATATTGAAGCAGTTTTTAGGCCTTGTACATTTTTAGTTTAATGACTTGTATATTATTACATAATTACTAAAATTAATTGTTTTTATCTTTGTAAATAGCTATTATAATTACTTTTAATACTATTATTATTACTTTTATAATTATTAACCCTATAGGTGTATTAAGGTTAGAATGAAAATATTATTTTGATATCCTAAAATGTTTTATAAATAATATAAATACTTATTATTATTTTCTATATGTTATATATAATAAATTGGCTCGCGTGATGCACAAGTGTTATTGAGTCTCTTTTCGGACCTACTTTAAACACGGATTACATTGTTATTATTATTTATATTATTATAACTATGTAAATATTTGGTAAATGATATTTAGTAATTAATATAATACTTAATTTAAATAGTATTTAGTTATAAAATATAAATAAAAAAATATATAATGTTAATTTGAAAAATTACAAATAAAATAATGCCTAATATAGTGAATTAAATTGTACACATTAACTCATGTATTAATTAAAATAAGTTAATTAAACGAGTGTAATTTAGGAACTCTTGCATAAAAATACTTGTCCCATATATATTTATAATTTTTCTAGGTGTCTTAAAGTTCAAGTAAAATTACTATTATGTACATCTCAAATTATTTATATACTATATAGATGTAGATTACTAACTTGGTTATGAATCATGGGTTGTCATGTGTTTAGTGAGTTGTTTTCATCTTTTTTCTTTTTTTCAACCTTTAACATTTTTATTTTAACCCATTACATCTATTATAACTTAGCTCCAATATTTTTTTACTGTCAACTTTGATTTCCTATAATTTTTTATATTTTAAAATTTTTCATTTTACGTTTCTATCTACATTTTGCAAGTCAACACGCCTGCGGCGTGCATGTGGTGGTTTAACATTTTACGCTTATTTTTTCTCTATTTAACGGCCCCATCCCAAGACGCTGGTCCTACATTGACTTACTTATTATTTTAGATGTTTTATGTTTTGCCTGCATAGTTTAATGTTTTTAATCTATTTTTTGTTCGGTTTTATTTTTTTTCTTTTTTTTTATTTTTTAATGCTAGCTTTTTCGATGTTGGTGGACATTGACTGCAGTGTCTTATTGATGTTACTTGACATGATTTTACGTCTCGACCCCGTAGCAAAGCAGAAGGCTTAATACTAGTTATATTTAAAAATAAAATGTAAGCCTCCATTATTTACTTGATAATTTATTCGCTCTTTTACATTTAAGGTATTAGGAGTGCCCTACTACCTTGAACATTTTTCAAACTAAAATAAAAGTATTAACTTAAAATTAAATATTTTTATTAATTAAAAAAAGAAAATTACAAATTTACAATAAAAACACATAACATTACGAAATTTAAATAATCAAATAAAAGCTTAAAATCGCAAGCCAACCCCATCTCATGGCTATTTCACATTTAATTTCTATGTTATTAATGTTACGAGAGGTTTGCCCAAACTGTTATGGGGATCCATAAACATTTTCAAATCATGTTGTTATTCTTCTCGTTTCATTAATTATTGACGTCTCCATTTCATCGTGTTTTATTTTTGTTTCCGCAAATTTGTATTGAATACATTGTTTATATTGTTTTTCTTTTTCTTTCAAGATCTCATATTCGAACATGACTTTGACCAAACTTTTTTTGCTAGACGACTTGGCCACTTTCTTGTGTTTCCGTAGAGGCTTGTTCGTGTTGTATCTTCGTAGAGTTCGGTTAGGATGCTTGTAAAACCTTCATTTGTGTCGGTATAGAGACTTGGCCACTATCTTGTGTTCCCGATTCACGTATTTTGTTTTATCTCCAATCGAGACCTCGTCCTCTTCCTCCTCATATTCTTATTCTTCATTTGCCAGTTCATCATTGTAAGATTTATCCTCGTACGATTCGGGAATGTGATGGTCGTTGGGTCACGATACGATTCGTTTTGGTAGGAGGGTTGTTTCATGGTATGCACGCGAGTCAAAGGAGGAGCCATTGGATGTATCAAAGGAGAATTATCCGAGGGAATAATTTAGTCGACATGCCTTGCACTGGTTAGATGTTGCAAGTGGTATTGTTAACTAGAAACGACATTTGATTTGTTGGTTCTCGGGTTGGTGCTTGCTTTTTTTGGATCCATTTGGTGTAAAAAGGATTAAAATTTGACGAGATTATATTGGAGTATAGTAGGAGAAAGATAAAAAGTTGGGTAATAGTTGGTATAAAAATTATCTTATTTGTAGTGTTTTTATTAATAAAATCCTCAACGGCTAGTTCCCTAATGATGTTAATATCGTTCAACGGCTTTCTCTTTCAGGTTTAGAGGCTGGTTCACGAGCTCGGTTTAAAATCTAATGGCCTATAGATCCCAAATAAACCGCCACACTTAGAGCATTCACATCGATCATCATCCCCAAATTTATTTCATATTTTATAAAAGTTTTCACATTTCATCCCACATACATATATTTCATGGGTTTTGTGAGTAAGTGAACCCACATTAAGTTTTCCCTTTAGTGTTTAGGAGATGGGGATGAGAATTGTGTATGTGATGAGAGTTAAACTACCCGAATTGTTATAAATCCTTCAAAATTTGAAGATGTTTTGAAGATGTGGATAGTTTGAGCATTCTCAACTCATTTCCTATCTTCATCATAATCCTTATATTTTGACAAAACTCATCAAAATACACACTCCATCCATTCTCCATCTTTATAACTCATTCTCATATTTAAAGAAAAGAGCAACCATATACTTTAAATATAGGGATTTACTGTTCATCTCCTACAAAATTTTTAATATTTTTTTGTATCAGTGTAGTAGAGGAAGAAATAATTTTGGAAAAAAATAAAATAATATTATTTAATATGAGACAGATAAATATATAAGAAATGAGATGTGTAAGGTTTTAATAAAAGATAGGTAAATTAGAAAAATTTTTCCTTTTTTTGATAAACTAAAAGGACGAGGATGAAAATGGGACGTGAATGTTTTTATGGGGATAATGATCGTTGGTTGAAGTGGTTAAGGTGATGTACTTAAAAACAATTTAAATTGGGATGGTATATTAGGTTCGAGTTTCACTTAACAAATTTTTTTAATTATGAGTTTTCTATTAAGTAGGTTGAGGATGCGATCTCGATTTAAAAATAAAATTACATGAAAAGAAGAAAAGAAGAAAAGAAAAGAACGCGCTTACAGGAAATAAATGTGAATGTTCTTAGTTCTTACCTTATCTTTCTTGACCTCACAATTCTTATCATTTATCTCTCATAGTCTCCTCTCTCTCCAACTACTGCAAGTAAGACCACTGTCTTAGTGTTTGGACTGATCAGAAGAGTTGATACTCAACTGGATTCAATACATCCTTAATTTCCGGTTAGTACCTGTTAATTAACTCTCAAGATCGAATTCTGTTTTACAACATCCTATATTATTTGTCTAATAACAAAACAACATGTAAGTATTTATACCTCTTATGATTTGAAAATTTTGGGTTGTGGTTAGTTTGAGAGGATCAATGAATTGAAGATTTTGTTTTATTTATTTGAAGCATCTGATCACAATAAAACTAAAGAAATATCTGGTAGTGATGTGGCCAGATTTGTGATATATATTGGTTTAGAATGCAAATTTGTTTATAAACTTGAGATCTTAGACTTCAGGTAAGTTGATTCTAGATTTTTTATTTGTTTGATCTTTTTTTTTTTTCCTTCTTTTTCGCATCTTAAAATATCTCAAAGAACAAATTTGTAAATAGCTTGATACAACTAAAGAGATGTAGGGAAACATATATATGTTATTTTTAATTAAAATATGTATGATATATAGATGCTCTGTACGTATTTTAAAACAATTTTCATCTCTCGGTCTCACCCAAGAAAACCCGAGGATCCGACCCGAAAGTACCCAAAACCGGCCCGAACATACATATGTAAGTTGGTTCTCGGTTCTCACTCGTCTATTATTGGTCTCGGGTCCAAAGAACCCAACAACTTTTTCTACTATAGTTTTCTCTTCAATTAATGAAATGGTTATACATCTCACTAGTCTAATAAAAGGGTAACTATAGTGTCACATTTCACTTTTAGACTCATCTAATACCACATGTCAGCACAATATTCATTATAATAAAAAATTTTCTGCTTATCTCTCCTATTAAATAACTACATTAATTATTAATAATATTATTTATTTATTTTATATTATAATTAGTTTTTTAATAAATCAAGAAAGATAAATTTTTATTAATGTTATTTCTATAGAGATAGTTTTTTATAAAAAGATTTTTTTCTAAAAAATAAAATTATCTTTACATAATGTTTTGAAATTGGTTTTTAAAGAGATTTTTTAATAAAACAAAAATAATTAAAATAGGGATTTATAGTAAGGAAATTTTTAAAAAAAATTAAATATTGTTTTAAAACAAAATGTCTAATTTATCTTTGAAAAAATAAAAAAATTAAAAAGTTCATATAATTGTTTTATTACTTATAACTATTACTTGTACATAATTTCAATCATATCATGTTTTAGTCAATTATTTTATTATTAATAATTTTTATTCAATTTAATATTTTATTTATTCAACCCGTGTATTATACGGGTTTACTAAAGCTAGTATACTATATATAGGATATGATTCCATTGAAAACTCACACTTTTTTTGAACCGCCAAAGGATCATTGACGGGCCATTGGCCCATCTAATCATGTTCATATCTCGAGTACGAAACCAAAACAACCCTCGGGAGGAAACTAATCTTAGATGAAAAAACTATCTGACCCAACCTAGAACACTTTTTTTATCACAAGTGAGACTTGAACCTAATATCTCATTTGTATTAATGAAGTATTGGGCTATCTCACTTTAACCACTTGTGTTAAGGATCATCGGTTATTGAAACTCATACTAATTGTAAAAATCAATTAGCGAGATCATAGTGGTGGATCAATACCCAAAGGCGCACAAAAAATCAGATTTAACAAGAAACTGACACATGTTATATCGACTCTCCCCTGCTTTCCCTCTAACTTTTTTTTATATCCTCCATTCTTTTCGAAATCCTCATAATTCTTTTTAGTATGTTATTTTTTTATACGTAAATGCACAACAAAAATCATAAATTTTTTTGGAACTTCCACCATCTGATGGAAATCAATAAGGCATTTGCTAGCTTCACTTTTATGTTTGACAAAAAAAAACTCATACGGATCTCCTAAAATCATGTGCAATAGGAAACCATAGTTGGCCCTCCGGTATGACGGTACCCGGTAATCACCTCAAATATTACCATGAATCAATTCATAAGGGGCATTGGTTTTAATTAAACTAGATGGAGAAGGTGTTCCGACATGTGTTGCCTTTACACACGAATCACAAATATTAACAAGATCAACCGTATTACTTCCAAGAACGTCAACTTTAGCAAGTTTTCTTTTCTAGGCATGACCGAGTCTTCCATGCCATGTACGAAACCAAAACTACCCTAAAGAGGAAATTCATATTAGGTGAAGAAACTATCTGACCCAACCTAGAACCTTTTTTTTGTCACATGTGAGACTTGAACCTAATACTCCTTTGTTTTAATGAAATGTTGATTTATCTCACTTCAACCACTTGGGTTAAGGATAAGCGGTCACTGAAAACTCATACTTATTGTAAAAAATCAATTAACGAGATCCTAGTGGTGGATCTATACCCAAAGGTGCACAAAAATCAGATTTAACAAGAAATTGACACATGTTATATTGACTCTCCCCTGCTTTCCCCCATCTTTTTTTAGATCCTCCATTCGTTTCAAAACCCTCGTAACCGTTTTAACAATTAAAAACATCAAATTATACCTAAAATTAGCACATACATCTAAAACAACACATATCATAATATTAACATTGTGTAATTTTTACTAAAAGTAACACTAAGTCTAAAATATCAAATCTTACCTAAAAGTAGCACACACTAGAGGTGTACAAACCGGTTTTTATGCTCAAACCGGTTCGGGTTCAAAACCGAACCGGTTTTTTCGTGGTGGGGTCAAACCGGTTTATCTTCAAACCGGTTCGGGTTACAAACCAGTTTGGCTCACCAAAAACCCGAACTTATCAAACCGGTTCGGACCGGTTTGAAACCGTTTTTTTACCCAAACCAGTTTTTCTTACCGGTTTAACCGGTTTTTAACTTTTAAACCGGTTTATAAACCGGTTTTGAGTGCGGGGCTAGCAAACCGGTATAGAAACCGGCGGTTCGGGTCGGGTTTGGGACCGGTTTGGTCCAAACCGGTTTTTCTTTGAAACCGGTTCGGGTTTTTTTAGGTGAATCGGTTCCGAACCGGTTTTTTTGTACATGTCTGGCACACACATCTAAAATAACACTTTAATGACTAAAATTATAATAGCATTGTATAATTTTGGTTATTGTGTTAGGTATGTTAACTCATTTTAAGTAATATGCTAGATTATTATGTCAAATTGTCAAGTCATTATGTTAAATATTTTTTTATTATTTATTATATGTATTCATTATTACATTTTACGCTTTAGATCATTTCATGTTATCTTTGTTAGTGTTTTTATTTTATATAAAATTGTTGTTATTTTAATATTGTGTTTACAACTACAAGTACATAGTGATGTTAGTTTATCAACGTTTTTTTAATTATCATTTTAGAAAAACAAAATAATGCTCAGGAAAACACAAGAGCATAAAAAACACAATTAAACATTCTATCCTTGTGTTTTATATTTTATATCAATTTGTGTTATGTTTTATATTTTATATACTAAAAGTACACAACAATGTTATTTTACTAATATGTATTAGACTATATTATTATTAGGGTTATTAGTATAAGCCCACCGTCCCAGTTAGGTTTTAGGGTTCACATATTTTTGTGGTGACGTGATAGAGGTGGTAAAGAGCCTAGGGTGGCTCTGATACCATGTAAGATGGTAAGAATGATTGAATACTATTGATAGGTTTGTTACAATATATAGAGAATATAATACAAACACCTATAACCTAACTGAGCCCTTAAGCTGATACTTATAACTATAATAATAATATAGTCTAATATTAAGTTTTTGACAGGATCTCAGCCTCTAGTTTGATCAATCAGATTGTTTTTGCAGCGGATTTAGCACGAAATTAGCACTTAAAGCAAGAACACAAAATATTTTGCATGTAAAAGTACAAACATAGAGAAAGAGAAAAGTTCTGCGAAAAAGAAGATTTTCTATTAGAGAAAAGTTCTGCGAAAAAGAAGATTTTCTATTACTCAACACGTTTCGGCACCTAATACAGCATGGTTCACCATCCTTTTATAGGCGGCAAAAGGATGGGTGATGATGTCACTTGACAGTGACATCAACCGATTATTAAACTTACAACTGATAGAACATAAAACTACTGAAGATGTCAACAGCTAACATCTTCTTACAAAAAGTGTTCTACCTATTACAAGTACTGAAAAAGGAAACTACTGAAATCCTACAACGACTGAAGAACAAACTCTTCAGTCGTTTATAACTACTGAACTATAACAGCTGAAGAACAAGCTCTTCAGCTGTTGTACAAACTACTAAAACTAAATATAAAACTACTGAAATGAAAAACCATCACAACAACTGAAGAAGACTTCTTCAGCTGTTGTGACAAACTCTGAATCTTCAGCACTTGGTTCTTCAGACTTGGGCTTCAGATGATGTATCAGCTGATGACTTCAGTAGATGTCATCAGCTGTTATCTTCAGTCTTTGTCTTCAGACTTTGTGCATCAGTAGATAATCTTCAGTCTTCAGTTCTTCAACTTTGATCTTCAGCACTTGTCTTCAGTACTTGAAGTCTTCAGTACTTGTATGTTTCAATACTTCAGACTTCAGTACTTGTCTTCAGTACTTGAGATTCTTCAGCTGTTGTACTTCATATCTTTGATCTTCAGACTTTGATTCTTCAGACTTTGTCAGAACAGCTGATGGGAGTCTTCTTCAGTTGTTGTAATGACATGTGGGACTTAGAGGTTTTCCTGATCTTGGCTCATTGGTTCTTTTGTTCCAACAAACTCCCCCTGAACCAATGCAGCCAAAACCTCTAATTATTTGTTGTCCCGCTTATTGTTGGCATAAAGATTGGTCTATTTCCTTCTGGATCAGATCAGAAGTTGACCCTGATAAGCACTGGCCTGGGAGGAGGTTTCTGATATTTGTTTGGCTAAGTATGGATGGGAGCTCTGTTTTGGGGAATTAGACACAGAGCTGTTGTCCCATCCATGAAACCTACCTCCCACGTACGAGCCTGTAGGATTCTCTGGTGTATGCTCTGAGGAAAGTCATTTGTTCTTCTTTGGAGAAGTCCTCAGCAGCACCATCAAATAATCCTTCACGGCCGTACAGCTCTGAGACAAACTTGACCTGTTTGCCATTCTTGAGCTCAACTGTTGTAATTTGTCTATATGCGAATTCATCTGGGTGTCTGCCCTCTAGAAACAAGTTGAGCTCATCTTTGTGGAAGTTTTCAAGCCTCTTATAAACTAAGCCTTTCCTAACCACCCTATTCTCCAACATCATTTCGGGTGGTTGCTTAGACTTATAGGCCTTCTCGAACTCATCCACAATTTCCCAAGGTGTTAATACAAGAGCCACTGTGATCACTTCGTCTACAATCCTCTTCATCTGGCTCTTGTACCTCACAGGAATGTCTTTCTTTGTAATCCTGTAAGCCACCCTAGGATCAGGCCAAGTCCTCACTCTCTCTTTGTCATATTGGAAAGTTTGTTTGAGAGTGAAGAGTCTCAGAGCTTCCTTCTTCATATTCATGATAGAGGTAGAAACAGCATAAGCTTGGTCAATTGACTTAAGCATTTCAGCATCATGAAGCTTCTGCTGCTCCTCTTCCTCTATCTTAACCCTCACAGTCTCCATCTGTGAGGTGGGAGTGATGGTTTTGGATTTGGCTTTGGGTAGAGGGATGACTGCTAAAAGAGGCAGTTTATCCTCCTCATCCTCCTCATCTTCTTCTTCTTGCAGCCTCAACACCCTTCTCTTCTTCTTCAAGGGTGGATCATTGGCTGCGGGTTTTGATGGTGAAGGGGTTGGTTTTGTGGGTTGTGTTTGGGTTGTTGGTGTGGGAATGTTGGCAGGCACTGCTAGCAATCTAGAGATAAGAGATGGTTTTGTCTGTTTTGCTAGCACTGTCCTGTTCCCAGCACCGGCTTCTGAGAGGGCCTCAGCGACCAGTCCTTTGGTGAAATCACCAGCCGAACAGATCTTGGTGGTTATTGCCAAGATTCTGTCCCTGGTCCATGCCTTGACATCAAGGACTGGCCTGCCCAGATACTTCGAAGTGAACCTACTCATAGCCTCAAGTCTCTTTCTTTCCTTTTGGCTATAAGTAGTCCATCGGTACTCAATCTCTTTTCTCTCCATATTTCTGATCTCCTGATCTAGCATGGCAGTGTCCTTGTCAAAGCCTTGCCTGAACAGCTGATCAATGACAGAGTCCATTGATCGGCTATGCTCAGCATCAGCCTCCTTGACAAGGGCTGCTAGATCAGAGTCAGTCTTCTCTCCCACCTCTCCCTTTTTCTTCTGATAAGTGACACTGAAATCCTTTTGGATTCCAGCCACTTCAATATGCTCACTCTCCTCCCTCACCTTCTTCCCTTCACCCTAACACTCTCCTCCGCCTTCTCCTCTCAACTACCTCCTCTCTCTCTCTACTTCTAACTCATCCTCTCCCCTCTTCCTCTTAGCTTGCACTGATGTCTCCCCTTTTTGGGTGCGTTGGTTGGGGTTTGACTATCAGCAAGCGCCTTGGCTACAACAACCTCCACCAGGGGTTGGATATGAGTAGGAAGCCTCTCATCAATGGTTTTCATGACAATATCTGTTATTATGGGTGTGATGAGAGGCAGGGATTTCTGGAGGATAGCATCTAGCTGCTCAGGGGGGTTCTGGCCTGAGAGCTAGTGCCAGAAGCAGGGGCTGTTGGCCGAGTTTGTGGGAGTGGCTCACTGTATGTGAGACCTTCGGGTGAAGGTGCCATCTGTGGGTTTGTGGTGGCAGATGGACTGCTATCTTGAGTCATTTGAGCAAGCAGCTCTTTGAGTCTGCTTATCTCATCTTCTAAGATAGTGTTGTGAGCGACTACATCAAAGAAGAAGCTCAGGTCATCATCAGTGTGAACTGAATCACCTGACCTCCTAACTATGTCAGGATATACATGCTCTGAGTGTGGCTCAGAAGTAGCATGTGCCCCTTGGTCTTGGTACTGGGGACTTCCAGCCTCCGGATTGTATCTATCATCGGCAGTTGCCTCTGGTGAGGTCTTATTGATGTTACCAGCTTCACCCTGCTCAGATGTTGATGCAGAGGAAGTGGCAGCCTCACCAGAATGACCTATCTCCCTAGCCAACTGGGAGATTGGACATGTGATTCTCTGTGTTGGGGGCTCCCACCAGCACTTATGTCCACCCTCTCTTCGGTAGGAGTCTCCCCAGTTGTAATTGGTTTCTGGAGAGAGGGTGGAGTGCTGAGATGGGTCAACACTTTGGCTATGATTAGTGTAGGGCTTTGTGGGGCGGTTTCAGTGGGAGATGGGCTTGAAGCAGAGTGCACATGGGGAGGACTGTGCGTTTCAATGGCAGTCTTCTCAATTGAGATAGACCCCAGAAGTGTGGCTGCCCCAGAAGTGGTTGCATCAGGCTCCTGTTGAGAGGAGGCCTGTGCGGTTGTGGTGGGTGGAGTCGTGGTAGCAGCTGGGAGAATCGAGCCAGCAGCCACATCCTGCCTTTGTGTTGCAGGGGCATCCTCAGGGGACTCATTTCCCTGAGTAGCCTTTTTGGGCTTCTTTTTGGCTTTTGGCTTGGTGGGGACTTTGGATTTGGAGGTGAAGGCTGTGGGTTCCTGCTGCGTGGGTTTTCGCAGCCGGCCAACCTGTTTTAGTGTGTGGTCGGTGTTGTGCCGGAGTATACCTCGGCTAAAACAGCCATGGCAGGACCCCAGTGCCAACAAGTCCCTCAGCTTGAAGCTGGTCCTCGATTATGGCCATTATAAACCGAGGATACAAGATCCACCGGTTAGAAACTGGTTTTGTGGCCATATCCTTGATTTCTAAAAATAATATCTGTTAAGTTCAAAGGTTGTTTTTCAAGGATAGAAAATAATACCTGTTGCCACCTTGTTGACATCTGGTCCCATGAAGATGTTTTGGGGGCCAGACACACATTCACCATGTGGAAGATGAGACGTTGGGGATCAGGGAAGTGTTTCTTCAACAAGGTGGTGGCAGAGAGGTCGCCCTGATAGTCGTTGGATGTGAAGGATAGATCAAGGGCGCCTTTGGGGTAAGAGGTTGGGTAGGTGGCATCCTCCAGCTTTAGGGTTTGGCGTAAAGTAGCTGGAGTGATAACCACTGGGTGGTTGTTGACGGAGGACCGGAGAGAGACCTTGCCATCTTGCTCTCCGGTTTGGACGGTGATGTTCGTCCAAAACTCCGTCAGGGAGTCGGTGTAGATGGTGGGATTCAAAAGAAATGCCGTTTGGTAAGGTGAGTCGTTCATAAGATCGACGACATGGTGAAATTTAGGCCATAATGGCGATTTGGTGAGATGAGCGACACAGTTGTGTCGAGGTTTGAGTTGCATGGTCGCCATTAATGGTGTATGTGAAGTTCAGAGGTTTTGAAAAGTTAGGTCAAGTGAAGAGTAAATGCTCTGAAGGTTGGGTATTTATAGGGTAGAGCAAAAGCTGAAAGAAAACTACTGAAGGTTTTGGTGTTAGTTATCGTTGTTGAAACTACTGATGATGTGGTTTTAACCTTCAGTGGTTATAACATCTGAGGACTTGGTGTTAGTCTTCAGTAGTTGAAACTACTGAAACCTTGGTTTTGTCCTTCAGATGTTGTAAACGGCTGAAGACTTGTTGTCAGTCTTCAGTAGTTATAAACTACTGAAGACCTAATTTTTCATCTTCAGACGTTGTAACAACTGAAGACTTGGTGTTAGCCTTCAGTAGTTGTGAACTACTGATATCAGTAGTTGTGAACGACTGAAGACGTGGTATTGCTTCAGTTGTTGTAAACAACTGAGGACTTGGTGTTAGTCTTTAGTAGTGATGAAACTACTGAAGACATGGTTTGTCCTTCAGTTGTTTTGGTATGAAACACCAGTTTTTGGCATCAGCTGATGAGAGATTACTCATCAGCTGTTTCCGTCAATCAGTTGTTTCATGCTAGCCTCTACACTTACTCATCAGCTCTTTGGCTGTTTTTCAGATGTTTCATTGACCCTTCAGCTCTTGTGAATATTTATGCCTTCAGCTCTTGTGATTAGATGTTCACAAGTGCTGATGAAATACTCTTCAGAGCTGGTGAACAAATTTTGTCTTCAGTACTTGTGTAAGATTACACATCAGTACTTGTGAGCAAAATTTGTTCTTCAGTACTTATTTGTTTAAAATCATACATCAGTAGTTGTAATCCACCTCACTACATCAGTTGTTTTCAACAAATAATGTACATCAGTACTTTAAAGCATTTTAGTCTTTAGTAGTTGTGAAAGAGCTGAAGACTAAGGTGGTGTTTGTTTTTTAGAAAAAGAGCTTCTAAACCTCTTTGTCTGCGCCAAAAAGAGGCAGGAAGATGTTTGAGATCTGTAGAGTGTTTGTTTTTTTGAAGACGTTTCATTTCAAAATTTCTGCGTGACCTCTTCTTGGAGAAGAGGTGGACTAATGTCTTCTTACCTCTACAAACCTCTTCTAACCAAATGCACATTAAACCCTCATCATCTCCCCAAATCTCACCCCTACAACATCCATAACCAACAATTCCAATGGCAACCTGCATCAGCTTCACCGCCTCCCGCGACTGTTGCTTCAGGTTCACCTTCACCCGCACGGGCCTCAAATCCACCACCGTCAACCTCCACCACAACGCCACCGTCATCCAACTCTGGCACCCCAAATCCCCCAAACCCCCACACTCCTCATCCACGGCTTCGGAGCCAACGCCATGTGGCAGTACTCCGACTTTATCTCCACCCTCTCCTCCAAATTCCACCTCTATATCAACACCAGCTAGTGGTCCTGACGATGGTCTACTGGTGGAGCTACGGTGGCAGGGGGTGGAAGACCCAATTCTGCTTTCGGTCAAATACACCGGTCCCGACGGCGTACGACCACAGCGCCGCCGTACAGGCGGTGGAGAGCGGTGAACGACGGTGGATGGTGGTTGTTATCGGAATTGGTGTGGCGTTTGCGTTTGAAGAAATGAAGGGCGTTCTTCCACCACTGTTTACGGGTCTTCTTTATCTTCTTACTGTTGTCGTAGTCTTTGGAGATGGGTTTTGAAGCTTGAAGTGCAGGTTGTCAATGGCAGATCTGGAGGATGAAGATGACTCGCGTTGTGCTTTCTTGCTTCTTCTAACACCGCAGAGTTAGTTGAAGAGATGAAATTCAGGTGATATTGTACGTGTGGTTGAATATGTGAATTGAAGTGAGAATGATGGAGAAATGGGACCTGAAAGTAGTCGATTTGAGGGTCGAAGCCGTGGATGAGGAATCTTGTTATTTTGATGACGTTGTTATTTAACTTTTATTAATTTCAGTTTATTTCAGCAGTCTGCAGACGTTACAAACAACAGTCTTTTAATACAGGCTACAGAGGTTTGGTCCACCTCTTCTCCTACAGATGTCTGCAGATGTGGTCTGCAGACTGCAGACGTTTACCTCTTCAGAAACAAACAACACCTAAATTACTCATCAGTACTTATATTTGACCTTTGCTCATCAGTAGTTGTGAAGTAAGAGCATCAGCATGGGTCAAATTATTCTAGCTGCAGCATACCAAGCCTAGTACCAAATTTTGGAATGTAGCACTATCTAAAGGCTTAGTAAAAATGTCTGCAAGCTCATCAGCACTAGGCACAACTTAGGATCAACAGACCTTTTTCATAGCAATCCCTGATAAAATGATGTCTGATCTCTATATGTTTGGTCCTAGAGTGTGGACTGGATTTTTAACAATACAAAGAGCTGAAGCACTATCCATTAGTAATGGAGTCTTAGTCTCAGTAATGCCATAATCTAGAAGTTGGTTCTGAAGCCAGAGTATCTGAGAGGTACAACTTGCAGCAGCAATGTACTCAGCTTCAGCAGTGGATGTAGCAATTGATGTTTGTTTCTTACTCTGCCAAAAAACTAAATAATTGCCTAGGAATTGGCAACCACCAGAAGTGGATTTTCTGGTGACTTTGCATCCTACATAGTCACTATGAGAGAAAGCAACTAATTTGCAAGAATGCCCAGTTGAATACCAAAGACCTAGTGATGGGTACCTTGCAGATATCTAAAGATCCTTTTGACTGCAATCAAATGGGATTCTTTAGGTGCAGCCTGAAATCTAGCACAGGCACATGTTGCAAACATGATGTCTGGTCTAGAAGCTGTAAGGTACATCAAGGACCCAATCATACATCTGTAAGTGGTTTCATCAACCGCTTACCTTTCTGATCTACATCTAGTTGTGTGATGCTGCTCATGGGAGTAAAACAGGGTTTGCAGGTTTGTAACTCAAACTTATTCAACAACTCTTTGAAGTATTTGGACTGATGAGAAGATTCCATCATCTGTTGTTTGATTTGCAAACCTAGAAAGAACTGTAATTCTCCCATAGCACTCATTTCAAATCTTAGCTTCATGAGCTTTGTAAATTCATCACACAACTTTAGATCAAGGATGCAAAGATGATGTCATCTACATAAATTTGAACAAGGAGCTTATGTTGTCCCACAGTCTTGATGAATAAGGTTTTATCAATGGTGCCTCTAGTGAACTTATTCTCTAAAAGAAAAGTTGATAGTGTCTCATACCAAGCTCTAGGAGCTTGCTTTAGCCCATAAAGAGCCTTATCAAGCTTGTACACCTAATCAAGATGTTTATTGTCCTCAAAGCCTGGTGGTTGACACACATAAACTTCTTCTTTTATTTTTCCATATAGAAGGCACTTTTGACATCCATTTGATAAACTTAAGACTGTGAAAAGTAGCATAAGCTAAGAATAGTCTGATTGCTTCCAGTCTGGCCACAGGGGCAAAGGTCTCATCATAATCGATGCCTTCCTCTTGTGCAAACCCTTGAACAACCAGCCTGGCCTTGTTCTTGACAATTTGGCCCTTCTCATCTGTTTGTTTCCTAAATACCTACTTGGTGCCTATTAGCACACTTATCTTTGGGTAATGGAACAAGCTCCCACACTTGCTGTTTCTTGAACTGAAGAAGCTCAAGCTGCATAGCTTCCACCCATCCATTGTCTCTTAAAGCAACATGATAGTTTGGGCTCTTGCTGGCTGATGAAGAGAGCATAGAAGCAGAAGTTGGACAATTGATTCCTGGTTGAAACTCCAGCATTGATATCACCATGATTTGAGATATGGGGTGATTCTTGAGCTCTTGATAGACTATAATCTTGTGCAAGTGTTTGTAGACCCATCAGCAGCAACAGATGGTGATGGAGATCCTGAAACCATGTAGAAGATGGCAGCTCAAACGAAGGTAGAGCAAGCATAAATCTCATCAGCATTAGTTGTGGATGGAGCTGCTGAGGCTACAGGAGCATCAGGTTTAGTGACTTAGGCAGGTTGTCACTAAACCTGAAGAGGTGAGTATGACTTCATCATCATCAGTACCACCAGGTGGAGACTGTTGACAGGCTCAACAGCTGGATGGTGATAAGGAACATATTGCAGTATGTCCAAATCAAACAACTCCACAGGGTTTTAGGAATCTTGTCCTTTGGAGATTCATTAAACTTAACATGCAGAGTTTCTTCAACAGTCTTTGTCCTATAGTGAAGACTCTGTATGCTTTGCAAGTTGATGAATAACCAACAAAATACCCTGCATCCACCTTACTAGCAAACTTCTGGAGTGGGTCGCTAGTGTTGAGAATGAAACATGGACACCCAAAGGCTCTAAAGAATGAAATTAGAGGGGCCAAATGATGAAGAACTTCATAAGGAGTCTTCATCAACCTCTTATTCACTAAAGCTCTATTTTATACATAGCAAGCTGTATTGACAGCTTCAGCCCAAAAGGTCAGTGGCAGCCCTGAGTCAGCCAACATTGACCTTGCAACTTCAATGAGAGTCCTGTTCTTTCTCTTCACCACTCCATTCTGCTCAGGAGTTCTAGGAATACTAAACTGCCTTTAATTCCCTTGGACAGGTAGAAGTCATCAAGTGTGTGGTTTCTAAACTCTGTTCCATTGTCACTCCTCACACACTGACTGCAGGGAATACTGCTTTTCCAATAACACAAAGTTCATGATAGTCTTGGCTGCTTCATCCTTGGAGTGCAAGAAAAAAGTCATACAAACGGAATAATCATCCACAATTACCAGGCAGTATTTCTTCTTTGCCATGCTCATCACTCTGACAGGACCAAAGAGATCCATGTGCAGGAGCTGCAAGCAGGCAGTGGACTTTGGTTCTTCTATTGAAGGGAATGAAACTTTGTGTTGTTTTCCTTTAAACAAGCAGTGCAGTCATCTTCATACTTGAACTCCTTCAAAGGCAATCCTCTTACTAAACCATGACTTATCAGCTGATTCATGTTTTTGAAATTAACATGCCCAGCCTTCTATGCCATAGAGTAGATTCTTGAGGAGAGGCCTTGGAGAATAGGCAAGGATGGCCTTTTAGATCTATCTTTTTGGAAAGATCTAAGGCATACACTCTTCCTGTCCTGGTGGCCTTCAGGAGAGTGTATTCATCCAACACTTGTCAATCAAAATTAGAACTTTGGATGACAGAATCCGACAGTTCTTGCTTGTGAAAAGGGCAACATGGCCTTTATCACACATTTGACTGACACTCAAGAGGTTGTACTTGAGATTCTCCACATGGTTAACATCATCAAACCTTATTTTCCCATTGGAAACAAAGCCTTTTCCGATGATGTAACCTTTGCATCATTGCCAAAGGAGACAAATCCCTTCTTTCCTTGAGAGTAGTCATTAAGAAGGGAGCTGCTTCCTGTCATGTGCATAGATCCTCCACTGTCTACATACCAGATGCTTCTTTGGCATGTTGAAGAACCCTGCAAACATAACCACATGTTAGTAGTCTTAGAGACCCAAACCTGTTTGGTTTTGGGTCTGTTCTCAACTACAGGTGCAGCACTAACAGGTGTGTATGTGTGAACAGCCGAGGTGAAGAAGATGGTGCAGAAGAGGAACCCTTTGGCTGGACTTCCTTTCTGTGGTTTCAACACAGGAGCATCTAAATGGTTGACTCTTCCATTATGCTGAACCATCATCACCAGCTGTGTGTCTGATTTGTGATAAAGCTTTCAGCTTTCAGACACATTGGAGTTTGCTGATGATGGATTCCTATGTTGTACCATCTTTTTGAGCAACCTCAGCTGTTGCCTGAGTAACCCTACCTTCTTTTTAGATTTAGCTTGGGCTTAGGGATTTCAGGCTTGGATGTTGCTAGTACAAACTTGGTTTCAAACTCATTCTTCATTTTAGTATTTCCTCATTAATTTCTCCTTTTGTTTGAGTTTGGAACCCCTTTTGTACCAGCAATCATCAGTAAGATGATTGAACAAGCCACATACTCACATGGCTTCTTCTTCATCTTATGTTGATCATCAACGAAGAGATGAAACTGCTGAAGACTTGTTCTTCAGCTGTTTGTTATCAGTACTAGCAATTTTCTTCCTTTAGCCTGCTTTCCTGACTCTCTTTAGTTGTCTTCAAACCTTTCTACTGTTAGTTTCTTCTCTTTAGTTCTAACAGTAGTTGAGGTTTGAACTTCAGATGTTATCACTTCTCTCCAGTACTTTCAGTACTTCTAGAGACAACACCTGAGTTGATCAACCTTTTGGTCATGTGACAGTCAGCATTTGAACCATCAGCTGTTGTAGCATCAGCTGATTGGTTTTGGCAGGAGTAATGCTGACTTCTATCTCTGATGATGCTGAATCAGAAGATAGTAGGTCACATGATGAGAAGGATTGGTTATTGCTCTCCCATCAGATTCAACTTCTGCTCTTGAAGTGAAATCTGTAGGAGGAACAGTGTGATTATAACCAATGCCAAACTTCAATTGGAAGCTGATTGCTTACTAAGAAGCATTTCAAAACCCTTGCATGATTGCACCCATCGATCACACTCAACTTGGGTGGTTGCAAGAGTTTCCTTGAGGTCTCTGTACTTCTCTAGAAGTACATCTTCCCTAGTTTATCATCTTTGATTTGGCATTTAAGCTTGTAAATTCATCATTTTCTCTTTTAGTGCAGCCTCAAAATCAGCTTTTCTTTTGGAAATAGTGTGCTCTAGCTCAAGATTTTTATCTATTAAAGCTACATTTGCTTCTCTAATAGAAGCAAATGCTGCTATGCATGATTCAGAACAAAGCTTGGCTTGGCCTCAGAGGATACCTGCGATGAGGTGGGATGATGACCCTCAGCAGAATCAAGGGCCATCAGAGCAAGATTTCCAAAAGGATGGTCACCACCATGTTGACCAGCACCTTGGAGTAGTTGTTCCTGACCAATAGATCATCTGGTAGACTACTCCAGTCAACAACACTTGGGGTGAAGAAGCTGTGTTGTTGAGGTTGTGTGTGATGATGAGATTGGGAAGATTGAGGCTCAGGAAGAGCATGAGGTGGTTGAGCCGAGGGTGCTTGAGTTGACTAGGCTGAGGCACATAGTAACAGGGGTAAGGATATGGCATATGACCCTGAGGCATAAAATAAGCAGGTGGTTCCTGTGTGTGATGGATGGCCAGAACTGGAGGAATGTTGCCCTCTGTGCTGTGAGCTATTGCTGGGAAAAGTCACAAAGGGTGCAGAGGAGTTAGATCCAGATGATCTACACTCTCTAGCAAAGTGTCCAAGCCTTTGGCACTTGTGACACCTCAACTTGCTCTTGTCAAAACCAACTTTGGTTTTGCCAGAGAGTCCAGGGAATTTCCTACCAGTTCTCTTGTAGAGAACTTTTGAGATCGGATATTTATCATTGCCATTTGGTTCAAAATATCCATCTCTTCCAGATCATCATCTGGAATGCCCTTCAAGTCCTCCATCAGAAAAACACAGTTTTCACCACTACCTCCTGAACTACTAACACCAACAAAAGCTTGTTCTGAGTTGGTAGAGAAATCAATATGCTCATCATAAGAACTTTCTGATGCAGCATATCTGACTCCGACTTATCAAGGCAGCATTGCCTTGAACAAAGTCATCAGCGAGCTTGCCAGAGGTGGACAACCTCTTTTGCTCTATCTCTCTCTCAAATGTGAGCAGTTTCCCATGAAGTTGGGTGGGTGAGAGATAGAGTTTCCAGATCTGCACTGGAGCGTAGGACAATGGTATAAGTGTCCCATCTCTCAGGCAGTGATCTGAGGAACCTGTTGTTCATCTGGCTGTTGGTGTACTCTTGTTTGACCATCTTCAGCTCAGAAATCAAACAAGAGAACCACTCAAACTGCTGGTCAGAGTCTCACCCTTCTATATGAGAATGTCTCATATTGTTGGGCGAGGATTCCCTATTGTTTGCTAAGACCGAATCAGTTCCTCCAATTGTTCCTTTAGAGCAACCCATAGGTCATGAGCAGTCTCATGATGCGGAGCCCTGAATAAATCTTGTTAGGAATAGCCATGGCTAAAATTCCATGGGCTCTAGCATCAATTTCGAACAGCTTAAGATCTTCGTCCGAATATTGTTCAGGTTTCTTCGGAAACCTGTTCATTAGATTCAGGGACGCTCACCATAGGCTTGTATGGTCCATGCACCACTGACTTCCAACAACCAGCACTGTTGACAGACAAGTGGTGAAGCATACGTCTTTGCCATATGTTATACTCGTTCCTCACAGCATCGGAGGCTTGGTTGAGGAACCAGTATGTGAGGATCGTTAGTTGTGTCGTCATCTCAGGTTTTAGTCAAAAACAAGTTTAAGCAAAACAAATGTAGCTCAAAACCACAAAGAACCTCAAGATTTTGGCCAGAAACAGCAGAAACTCACTCTCTATGGCTAATTCTTGCAAATTGCTAATTCGATCAAACGTAGAGATCAAAAGAGCAGTTTCAAATGATCAATAGTGAAATCGATCAATGATTACCCGCTCTGATACCATTTGACAGGATCTCAGCCTCTAGTTTGATCAATCAGATTGTTTTGCAGCGGATTTAGCACGAAATTAGCATTAAAGCAAGAACACAAAATATTTTGCATGAAAAGTACAAACATAGAGAGAGAGAGAAAAGTTCTGCGAAAAAGAAGATTTTCTATTACTCAACACATTTCGGCACCTAATACAGCATGGTTCACCATCCTTTTATAGGCGGCAAAAGGATGGGTGATGTGTCACTTGACAGTGACATCAACCGATTATTAACTTACAACTGATAGAACATAAAACTACTGAAGATGTCAACAGCTGACATCTTCTTACAAAAGTGTTCTACCTATTACAAGTACTGAAAAAGGAAACTACTGAAACTACAACGACTGAAGAACAAACTCTTCAGTTGTTATAACTACTGAACTATAACAGCTGAAGAACAAGCTCTTTAGCTGTTGTACAAACTACTGAAACTAAATATAAAACTACTGAAATGAAAAACCATCACAACAACTGAAGAAGACTTCTTCAGCTGTTGTGACAAACTCTGATTCTTCAGCACTTGGTTCTTCAGACTTGGGCTTCAGATGATGTATCAGCTGATGACTTCAGTAGATGTCATCAGCTGTTATCTTCAGTCTTTGTCTTCCGACTTTGGCATCAGTAGATGATCTTCAGTTCTTCAGTTCTTCAACTTTGATCTTCAGCACTTGTCTTCAGTACTTGAAGTCTTCAGTACTTGTATGTTTCAGTACTTCAGACTTCAGTACTTGTCTTCAGTACTTGAGATTCTTCAGCTGTTGTACTTCAGATCTTTGATCTTTGACTTGATTCTTCAGACTTTGTCAGAACAGCTGGGGAGTCTTCAGCAGTTGTTGTAATGACATGTGGGACTTAGAGGTTTTCCTGATCTTGGCTCATTGGTTCTTTTGGTCCAACAATAATATATCTAATATTAAGTTTTTCTGATTTATGCATTTAAAAAAAATGATGTTAGGAAAACATAATACGAACGGTTGGAAAGACACAATGAAGTGCATTACAAGACCACAATGATAAGTAGGAATTATATTAGCTGAAAATGTAATTTTTTATTATTGTATATAATGGTACTATACTCGTTTTATA